>CM072824.1:42061898-42386395 GCA_036937905.1 Salvia rosmarinus | reverse complement strand
TCCCTAAACCGCTCCCGCTTGATCATCGCCGACGAGGGCAGTGTTTCACTAAAAATTATTAAAGATTGACGCTCGCTCCCATCCTCCACCTTGAACCGATCCAGCTTGCGGCTCATTAGCATGTGGTTGAGCGGTACGGGCTGCGCCTGTCACCAAACGGCCCATTCGATTATTCAACGCCAATTGGCGTCGTATTGTCGCCAAGATTGCCTCCATCCTCGCCATCCATCCGAGACTCGGGGTCGCCTATCCGCCATTTCGTTGTCTTTCTCGGCTTTCTCTTATATGATATGTCAATCTCGAGATCCAATGGAATGATTTCTTTCCTTTGGGATCTTATAATCACGCATCGCTGTAGAGATAAAAAAATCAAGTCAAATCCAAGAAACAACATGTAAATATATATATATTTAATTTTTTATAAGCTCAATTAATAAATCCAAATCACAAATTATTCCTACGATCTAAACTCTAAGAACGGCGCTAAAATTTGATCGCTATTTCTAACACTAAACAAATGATAGTAAAAGCAAGTATAACATCGATCCACGTGACAGATCACTGAGAACACAAAGAAGTAGTAACGACAATAATCATTATTATCCGTAACAAAATATCAAGAGAGAATATTATAAAACTAGACCGAAATAAAGATATGAATAAAATCGATATGAAAGACCGATCATGTGATGTACTTAACCTAACCAATTCCATAATTAACCTATTAACCCTGCTTACCAATTTAATCCACATTCATAGGAAGGATCACTAATGTAACTATAGTTTCCACAGACAACCTATAGTAGTAGGTTAGCCTAAACTCTATCTCCGCTTAGTCTCAAGAGAAGTAAGCTAATTACCAAAAGCACACAAAGATTTAACCTCCCATACTCACCTATCTCCGTTAGTCTCAAGGCAAAATCATGTATTATAAATTTCGTATCGATTATGCAATTAATCTCGCCAGACATCAATCACATAACTAACAGCATTAATATTGATCGACACCAACATGAGAATTAAAGCCAAGATTATAAATCATGAATGGGATTTACAACCAGATCAACTAGATTAATTATATAAATCTACGATATACAAACCCTAGGATCAATACGAATTTTAGCTACGCATAATTAAAATAACAAAACAATAAATAAAAAACTAAAGCATAAATTAAGATAGATAGATAAACCGTAAGAATCCACTAAGAACAATTAGCGACTAACTCGAAGAAATTTCAAATCTATTACTAAACTATGAAATTGGAATGAAAATACCAAAGTAAAAGCTAAACTAAATTAAACGAGAAAAGAACTTGCAAAGAAAATAAAGAAGAAATTGTGTTCGCCGAATGGTGTTTTAACTACTGGCATATCTCCCTATTTATACTGAATTGCTAGCTCCCTTCTCGCTCATAGTGCAAGCCTCCATCCCTGACTGATCTTAAATACACTGACTAGAGCTCGCCGCGAGACGCACTCTCTCACTCGCGAAGTCAATCAGAGCTAGCGCGACGCAATATCCGTAGTCCTGGAACGCCATCGCGAGCTTCATCGCGATACCGGTCGTGAAGGAATCATCCCGGCACGGACTGCTTTCTCTCGCAGCAATGCCTCACAACTATGGTCCGTAGCGCTGTCCATGAGGCATGCCCGCTCTTCTTCGCAAAGCCTCAGCGACTTCCCACGAGCCTTTCTTCGGGCGAGGCGCAGGTATTTTCTCGACTCATCATGCGCATGGACATCTCATGAGCTCCACCAACAAAGCTTAAATGCGTGTCGGTGTCTTCTCCATTTTTAGATCAAACCTGTGCTAAAATAACTAACTACACACGGCATCATATCTTTAAAGAAAATGAAATATATCAAAATGCGACTCAAATAATCTTTATCAATTAGAAACGAGACAAATACAACCTTATAAATCATGTAAAATGAGGTTTATTTATCAACCACATGTCTTCGATCTCGACAACCACACCCAGCATTTATTAAACTTCAAAGAATGGTGTGAAGAGTCTATCAAACAACGCTCACCCGGTTGCACACCCACAGCGAATGGTCGATGACAAGTGACAAACCGCGATTGTACAAGGATTGAAAAGAGGTTAGACCGAGCTAAAGGTGATGGCTGCAGAATCTCCTCAAGTCCTCCTCGTCCTACGTAATCGACACCTGACTTCACACGAGAAATGCCCTTCACCAGTCTCACGGACCGAGGCTATCATACCAGCTGAGATCGGCGCACCGAGCCCACGCACTTTCACTTCGACCAAAGACGACAACGAGGAGAACCCACGGGTCAACCTTGATGCTCTATAGAAAACGTGAGCCTCATCAAGAGGCCAAGCACAAGCGTCGCAGCGTACTACAACAAGAGGGTAAAAGCCTCCACACTCCAAGTAGGCGACTCTGCTAAACAATGAGGCCAAGAAGCCGAGCGCCTTAACAAGTTAGATCCAACATGGAAGGCCCATACTGCTCACGAGACCCCAAGAAGGGCCTATAAGCTTGCTCACCTATCCGTGCACTTATTCTAACCGGCATATCACCATTTAGAGGTATTTACATAGCTTTGATTTCAGATCGCATCATGTTAGCCTTCTTTTCGCTCAAGTGCAATGTTATTTACTTATCAATAAAACACTTGTTTTTCTAATGAGTATTTCACTGCCTCATCTTATATTTATGTGAACATCCATTCGATAAAACATAATTAACCTTCAAAATGGGACGCCCGCGAAGACGGCACATACAGATAACTCATTAACTTGAACGCTCACGCAAGGCATACAGATTACTCATTAATTTGAACATCTATATGCAGCATACAGATGATTCATTAAATTGAACATCTACATGCAAACGACGCCCGTGATCGAACTCATACAATTTATACCCTTTATCGAAGATATAACTTCGATACAGCCTAAATACATTTATGACTAAAACCAAGTTCTAAGCTATATTTGTACCTCTCAGGGGAAAATATACACTTCGCACAAAGTATAAATACATTTATGGCTACAAACCAAGTCCCAAGCTATATACAACCTCATTCGGCTTCCGAGCTCCACTCGCTAAGTCTCACCGGTACACCAGTCCCGAACAAAGTCCTCGGCCGATGAACACCCGGATGAACTCTTGCCTTCCACCACCGATGAGGTCACACGGCTCACCATGGCGCCTTGATCAAGCGCACACCCCGACCTGCAGACGCCCCCGGGCCGAGGTTGCAACCCCCGCCTGATCTCGAGACCCCACCGAGTACGATCGACCGACTTGATATCCTCCCTCGACCGAGGCCCGCCCGTTCCAACTTCCTACGAACCGACATCTCCATAATGTCCGCCCCATCACCAAGCACCTCGGCATGATCCATATAACCGCCACCCTCCCGACTTTAATTCTCACGCCAGGGTCGGCCGGAGTCCGACACGGGGTTTCGCATACGCCTTTTTCCGAACGAGCTCAGATAACAAGACATTTGACCAAGGCATCAAGGCGCCTTTATAATTTTGTTGTCTGACCCTCCTCGCCTCAACACCATTCCCCGAAGCGTGTCAGCCTCGGTCATCGGCCCTTGATCATAGTATGCTACAGATCGGTGGATCACCGCTCATATTCAACATGCTCCTCGAGATCCGTGTCAACTTCTCTTCACCAAACCGACAATGTTCTCACATCATCAATCGCCTTGAACGATGTCGGCAGAGACATCCGCCCACCGACTTCCAGATGCCATGATTCTTAGTCTTTCCGCCGTCGCTGTAAGACGGCACACCGCTGGGCCCCTCAATCAGCCACTGCCGACGACGCCGAGCACCGACCACCGACTGATATCCATGTCACAGAAGCTGGGTCACCGGCCGATCGGTCCTCCCAACAACAACCTCGTCCCCTAGCAAGGCACTTGACTTCTTCATCAATAGTCAACTCATGATCGAGCCCAATATATCAAGTAAGAAGAGTGCTAAAACAAGGAAAACACATTCATTTCAAAAAGTGTATTTATTATTCACAAAAGTGGAAATTTACAATGCTCGGATCCATGACCGGCAATCAATCCATTACAGCGGCTCACGACCGCCTGCCAGCTCGGGGCCGCCTCCTCCGATCGGGTTCCTCCCCGCCGCCGACCGGCGAGGTCTCGAGCTCGCCCTGCCTCCTCAATCGCGCCCACTCGCGAGGGGTTCTCAAGTTGTGGTCTCAGCCCTCCAAGGTCACGGCCCCTGTGCGCCGGCAGGGAGACCGCCAAAGCTCCAAGACGGAAGGAGCCACGGGCGATCACCCGGCATAGTCCCTCCATCGTCCGAGGAGTGACTTGACCAAGCCATGTTGACCTTGTCGGTCGTACATGGCAGCCGCCAATACCCGTGTGGTCTCGACACCACCGCCCCGAGCACCACGCCAAGCTCAAATAAAAGAGATAAGCCTCCGACTGATGAGTTTACTCGGTGAAGACCTCAAGATCGCCCGACCCGCCGCAGGTGCCTTCCTCGGCAGCGTCTCCGCCTCCCTCTCACGGCCTCAAGCTCGGCCCGAGCAACCCAATGCCTGTGCCTTCTTCGTGGCGGCTCCAGCAGCCTCGCAAGACAAGATCCGCTCACCGCCATCGCAAAGACGATCCCTCAGCAGCAGCGCCGCCTCCGCAGCAGCCCGCCTCTCCGATGCCTCATACCGAGACGCCCGCAATGTACCCGACTAATGTGTGAACTCCCCATCATCGAACTCACTTCCAAATACAAAACAATCAAGAAACATCACAAAGGAGATACAGATGAATATGGAAGAAACCCATACCTTAGGGAAGGATAGGGAGTCCGGAAGTCGGCACTGTGACATGATCCGGCACGGGTACCCTCTCTCGAGATCGGACTCACTCAGCGGCACACCCAATCACCAGCCAGGCCCCACCACCACCGGGCAAGAGCCCGGTCCGCCCGCCTTTTCGGATTGCCGTGAATGTGCAGGATGACGAGGCTATCGCCCGGCCTTACGTGGATCGAGTTTCACCGACAACAAGAAAAATTTGTTAACACGACGACATCGTATATAAGCAATAAGAACAAGAGGTGCCTCACCCGATCCCACCCCGATCTCAAGGCTTCGACCTTAGATGCTCAACCCGATCGCCGTGTCGCCCTCGTGAAATCACAAGAAATTTTCACTAAATTGTTAAGCTGCGCTCAAAGGCACCGTCGACCTCGACCTTCACGTCCTTCATTTTGCCTGTCCCACTGCACTTGATGCCCATCACCCAAAAGAAATATCTTTGCCAATGGGACACCTTGAGGGCAGCACTTGAAGGTACTGTCGAGGAGACAAGTAATAAACATCCTATATTCTCGACGCTAAAAACCGTGATCAAAACCCTCAAGGAGAACCTCATGAAGGCCATAACAAAGTAGCCCTAACCCCACCAACCGACCTAATGGAATTGGAGGTCACCGACATATGGGAATCGAAATACCTAATACTTAGAAAATTGGGGCTAAGGGAAACCCAAGGCCTCCTCAGTATGCCCACGATACGATCTAACCCTCCCGAGGGCATACCTATCCCCATCATGTGTGCACGCACCATGCCTCCGTGAAGTGATATTCCTGCCATCCTACAGCTCACCCACCGCTCGTAGCACATCCGTATGTAACAGATGTTTCCACCTGAGAGACAGTAGAGGATGAAGAATACATACTTACTTTTCAGAGAGAGATCGCCCCAACGTAGTTCGAAGTAAATTCGAAAGAATCAAGGTTTTTTCTCAAGCAAACGAAGAGGAAATGAACAGCTCTTTATATGGCCTATTTATGGTACAATGGGCGCCAAACCGCCGCTCAACTTCACACGGTATACCACGATTTGATGGAGTAGACACGACGCCGCTTCGAGCACCCACCAACCGCTCAGCGATATGACGTATTCTAGACGCACGACAACGGTCTAATCGCAATCATCACCTGACCGGACCAGGATCGCTTCTTCCAACGGACATCGCCATCCAACGCCGAGCGATCGTGTCGACTCGTGATCCTGCATCGACATCCAACGCCGTGTCGGACCTTGTCAGATCACCGACGGATGTCGCCGCCTGTGTCGCACTGCACCCTCCCGACGGACATCTCCGCCTGTGCGCCTCATCCTCTGGACCGACATCTCTGTCCGTGTCGACCCGATCCTCCTCCGACAGATGTCGCCGCCTGTGTCGAACTCGAACCCCGACGGACATCTCGCCAACGCGCGACTGCACCCGCCTCGACTAAACCGCCCACACCGAAGGGGCAGAAGCCTAACTCAGCCGCCCTGCAGAATCAATCAACCTCGACATCAAAAGATTGAAAACCCCACATCAACCTCACCGAGCAACAACCAAATTTCGATAAATACACTTTCACCCCACCGCTTAGTCAGTATACTCGACTCAATTCGTGGGGAGGCTATGACGGGATACGGCCCAACCGTCAGCCCAATGGCGTACTCCAACGAACCTGGCTCGACCTAATGAACTCTCCTATGTCAAGCAGCCAAGCCCAACATCCTAACCCTAATCGAGGCCAAATCAAAGAATAGATATCAAAGGAGATATTCAAGGATCAAGATATGGAAGAGATCGGATCCCACAAATCAAGGGATCCAAGACATCTTCAGAGATCCACAAACATGTATAATAGCAGGTTAGGTCGACGTATTAAGGTTAGCAACTTAGAATACTAGAGAGCTTTTCAATACATTCTTAATCCACATAATGAAAGTATTGAGGAATCACCCTCCGCGGACGAGATCTTATTCTTGATCGAACCATCGAAAAGCCCGTGTTCTTTAACGCCATAATCTCAAGACACTAGATTTATCACCAACCCCGACCGAAAGTAATCTGACTATTTTGAGTCCAGCCAAATTTATGTAGACTTCAATCAATTTTTTCAAATTTGGTTTGATCTTCTTTCTCAACAATGCACATCGTGAACTACTGATTTATGTATCGGGTCCACATACAATCGATCTAATAAACTGTCGTGTTAAATTGATAATTATTTAGATTTATATTTTATTAAGATAAATCATTTTAAATCTCAAACTATTTTGGTACTATCAATTATATCCTAAATTATCTGGAGATATTTTTTCAATCGAATGCAATTTTACATCAAATTGTCTGCATCCATTTTCACCCGTAAAGTTGATGTGATCTTCCGATTGCCTCGCGATACTTAATAATCTGGTGATGTCGCTAGCTTAAGTAACTTTTTAAATATTATATACTATGATTATCGGCACGCCACGCCAATTTGTCGTTTAAAAAGAAATGGTGGCACAATTGATATAAAATCGATAGTTCATGATTATAAAAATATTTTGATAATTCATATCAAAATAATTTGTAATTTAAAGTGATATTTATCCTTTTATATTAAATAAATTATTTATTTCAAAATAACAAAGGATTTATGTGTACCAATATCATTTCACAATATATTTGTAAGAACAAAATGTGCTTTCAGAATAAACCTAGAAATAGTTCTCGACAGAAGCTTCCGAAGGATTGGAATACTAGAATAAAGTGAGTTTCGCATTGAAAAGAGACCAAAATAAAGGCCAAGGAGCTTCAGTATAAGCACCGATGCACAAGTCAAAGAGGATTTCATGGAGAGAAAAGAGCAATGAAACAGTGAAAGTATAAATTAATTTGTTATGAGCATTGAGCAAGATACCTGCAAAATACATGAGGTGATGCATTTGTACTTTCACCACAATAGTAAATAATTATGAACCAAGTGAGAATGAGATGACTGTTGAAGAACTCAATTTCACAAAACTCATGTACATTCGTCAAGACGTGCGGATGGACAAAATATCATTTGTTGTTAAGAAAAGTATCATTTACATTAAGAAAAATATCATTTTTTTATCCATAATTTAGAAAGTATAATTTATATGAAGAAAAGATCTTTGCACTAAAGAAATTATCAAAAGTCTATGAGCATGCAATGTACATGAGACCATCTTCTCAAATTTAATTTTCAATTTGTGTATGAATTACTTATTTTGGAGTCTTATATATATTGGACACAAATATATCAAATGATATTGTAAATATTCTTATAATTAATATACATTCCTAAAACATAATATAGGATGAAATATTTAGATGCTCAGAAAATTCAAACTTACACTTTAAGCACTATTAGACGACAATTGACCCTTTGATCGCATGAAAACCAAAATCATCAATAGTGAGGCAGATTTCAAAATGGCGCACACATATCTATGTATAATACTCCAATATACATATCAAATAATTATCCAATAATTCTGCCATTATCGAACTTTGAAAGTGATGCTCAACCATATTATTTTATGGAATTAGAGCATTAATTCTGCATAGGAAGTCACTAAACGAAAATAAAAGTCCTCCTTCTCGGGGTATTAACTTTTCATTTCACAATGTTTAGACAACATTAATAATTTCAAATCCTATTATAGTTAATTAAATAAAAGAACTAATTACATATAGTAATATCATTTTACTCATTTTATGATTGCAACACAATCTTTAAATATTGACACAAAATACGACCTTAAAATTATGTGATTTACAACAATAATCGAAATTGACGAAGTAGTTGGTGTGATTATCGGAAATACTGGACTAGCCTAACCACCTTAAACGACGCCATTACAACTTTTTAACTTTCCACACGATAATTACTTTTTGTGTATTTTTTGACAATCACGCCAACTTTAATGGACTTAAATGGACCGATGTTCTATAGCACACATATTGTAAAGATCATGTGTTTGGTACCAATATTTAAAAGTCGTGTTACAAATGAAAGATAAGTAAAATGATGTTATTATGTGTAATTACTCTAGTAAAATTACAATGCTCTTTGTGCGGCATGTAATGACTACTTGTGGTATTACCCAGATGAACTTCATTTTCATAAACAGGTCATAAATTACATAAGATAAATACTACACAAGAGTAACCATTTGTTACGAGCTCGACTTAAAAGATATTAATGATGTTTGAATATGATATTTAGACACAAGCACACCACTAATTAATAATATTTTATCTTATGTATTCTCAATTCACATTATATAATAAATACACAATGTTATGAATTCCAATTTATACTTGGAATATATGTTCATAGAATTTGATCATGTAGGAATGCAAATGTGATACAAAATTTCACATTGCACCGAACTGAAACTTATTGTATTAAATATAATGCAGCAAATGTATACAACAATACAACATTCTCATTCTCGTAGATAAATCTGTTTCATCATTATGTTATCAACCCATACGTTCATAATATTAAAATCAAAAGATAAATATGGCTCTACATAGAGCATCTTGGATTCTTGATTCAAAAAGACAAAGTGCCCATGATTTGACCAAAGCAACTAGGAATCAAAACAACGACGATACTGATTTTCTGGTCAAAACATATATTAATAGTTTTGAAGGGTGCAAAAACCAGGTTTTGAGGAATGGGCTGTTTCCCAATTTATTTATTTCTTTATTTTTTATAAATCTTTATTTTATTTTTTATTGTTGCAGAGAAAGCTGTGGGTGCTGCAGAAGGGAGTATATGCCTGCATTATTCAAACTTCATTTCTATTTTAATTAGGACTTTTGGACACATGTAGAACAATACAAGTCCTATAAAGCCCTCAGCAGATCCACTAAGATTCGTTAGATTATATTAGAGTTTGTGATTTGAATTAACTTATATTTTCTTTGAAATTTTGGTACATGTCACTTTACAAAATTCAGCCTACCATACAACAACCTTGATATTTTCTTAATTATATGAAATTTCTATCACGAATTTTATGTATATTTAGACATACATTAATTATAACTTAGTATATACAAACAAAGATATATTTTGTACTGTATCTAGTCAATAATATATATTTTGTTTTCTTGCACGCAATTATTCATATAATTTAATTAATTATAATATGGTGCTATCGGCTGAGAAGACCATAAGACAGTTCTATATATGGGCATTTTTATGCACTTTAAAGTTCTAAAGAAGAAAAAAGGTTCTAATTGAATTTATAAAATGAATATTAAATATCACACCGCTTTGTTACATTTTTGCCCCTTTTGTTTTAATTCAAGATTTATCTAGCACGATCACGAATAAGAAGTAATCTATATGCCAAAAATAAATAAATAAATAAATAATAATTTAATATTTTGGGTACCAAAGACCTTGTTGAGATAGCACATTCTCCCTTGTGGCTACTATGAGTTGGTTAACGCCTGCCAAAGGTCTCGTTCGGTCCACCGTGACGTCACTTTAAAAATTTCTATTAAATCAAAAAAAACATTCTCCTTACTATTTAATCTTTCTACTACATTCAAAATAGCATCTAAATTATTCTATTGAAATTTCATTGAGCACCAAAATAATTGTTAATTTGACTCAATTAATTCTGGATGAAGGCCTAGATTTTAAAAATAGAATGGCATTCAGATCAAGATTTAGCTAATAAAACAATATTCCTTTCAGTTGTTGAAAATTAAAATCGTACCTTTTCTAGCTTAAGACTATTTCATGAGGTAGTCTCATGTTCGACTTTCATGTATAAATAAACTGATATTTTTCTTCAAGACAAATGATATTTTTTCAATATAAATGATATTTTCAATTATAGTGTAAAAAATAGATGATATTTTCAATGTAAATGATATATTTATTAGTTAATAAATGATACTTTTGTCCATCCGACGTAAGAATCATGTATGGAGTTTTTGTGTTCCTCTTCAAGGTCACCTCCCCATAACACAGACACTCTCTCTCTCCGTGAAATAACATAGATTTTAGCCCTGCAATTTTTCACACCCACAAACATAAACTGGTGAAGATTCACGTCTATTCACTCACACACCAAGAACATAGATTTTAGCCTGCTATATATTCACTCACACACATACACACACGTGAAGCTATAAACAGAGATTCAAGATCTGCCATTTTCACACACACACGCACATACAAGAGTAAATTAAGGAGAGTGTCATGCGTTGATGAAATGGGATCCCATCTCGCACTGATGATGAAGAAGAAGAAGAAGATCATAAACATGGAGCTCAACTCTTCCCCACAACTCAAAGAATTCAATTAATTTTCTCCGCCCAACCCGCCGATTAACCTCAACGACGAACTCTTCTACAAGGCAAACCCACCCTCCACCTCCCTCGCGCGATCGGTCCAACACCTCTCCGCGACGAAGACTACTACCGCCACCGCCCACGCCCCCCGCACCAACTCCAACACCCCATCGATTCTCAACATCTCTCCATCCGAATCTGCTGCAGTCACGCTGACCAACCCTAACGACGATGGCCCTCTAATGGCCCATCAAATTAACGCCTTTTCAACAATCATCACCCAAGGTCAAAGCATTATCGTGGTCGAAGAAGCTCAAGATGAAGCTCATCAAGCCCTTTTCGCCGTAAGCTCAAATCTTCAAATCTTTATTCAGAAAATCTGATGCTGAAAACTTATCATCGAGAGATCGACCGCTAAATACCGAGATTTGGGAAGAAATTTGCAACTTTGATCAACAAAATGGAACCACCCACCGAGATCGCTTTTCCGCGCCATCGCCGATTTTTCTACAACGACGAATTGCTTGTCGCCGCCTTCCTCATCCCCTTAATTCGATCGTCCGCATGAGTCGACTTTCTTACGGTGCAGCAGGCCACTGAGATTGAGATTTCCATCGATGCAGCTATTGCCCATTGCAAGAGATCTATGAATGGTTGTTCTTTATCATCAAATTAATAAGAATCGATGTTATAGCATTGAAATTTTGTATGAGCGTTCTTCTTTGTAAGAGGTGTCAGCCTTGAATGATTTCGTGTTTCTAATCTAAAAAAAATATCTCCCACAAAAATATGGTATTTGATCGATCTTAATTTCGTTAGGGAAATAAATTGAGAAGAACATAGGATTTACGGTGGTCGATCTTTGAATTAGATCTACGCCCACCGAGTCAGAGAGAGTATTCGTATCGAATGTGTAAGAAGTTGATTCACAAAGAGCTGTGAATGATCTATTTCGCCTAATCTAGCTCTATTTATACACAATTATTTAGACCCAGATCTTAAACCGAGGTCTTCTAAATAGATTCGAGATCTTGATAGGATCTTAATCCTATCCCTCTCGAATTAGATTCTTTTAGATATGCCGAGCCTTCGTCCCCACCGGTTTTAGGGGTCTTCTTCAATGAACTTTCCAGCCGAACTTGACGCCGCTTTACTTGTATTGGGTCGGCAACATATCCTATCACACCCCCCAAAAAGACGCAAGCGAGGTCGTATTGGTTTGGTTGTTATGCCGAGGCTGGGCGAACGATCTCGACTTGGCATGTCAATGTTCAACCGTCATATGCCACGCTTGCGAGGTATTTGCCGAGTTTGTGCGCTTGTTACCTTGCCGAGGCGCTAAGTCGAGGATTTCGCTTGGCTTCACCCCGACGGGCGCTAGCGTCGAGGTCTCCCCGACTCACCGCGAGCGCGCTGTCGAGGTCTCCGTGGCTCCTCCGACGGCGCGTGAAGCGAGGTCCTCACGACTTTACCCACGAGGTGTTTAACCCAGGTCTCGCGCTTGGCTTCACCGACGGCAGGCGTTGCCGAGGTCTCCGGCCGACTTCACCGCGGGCGTTGCGAGGTCTTGCGTGGCTCTCCCGATGCGTTAAGTCGAGGTCTTCCGTGGCCCTCCCGACGATGGCTTACGAGGCGAACGGGATTTTTTGCCGCCGCTGAGTACAGGACACGTGATACGATTTAATGCGCAGCGTTGATTCCCGATAAAGATAATGAGGGAATATCTTCCTGATACGCCATTCATATCACTTTTGCTATTTCAAAATTTCGCACTTTCAAACTTCAAAAACGATAACCCCGCCATTGTTGTCTCTGAGTTCATCACCATCATCCTCTGAAACCAAAAGTAAGTTATGGCTTCTTCTAGTAACTCAGCTCTAGACAGAGTCGCCGCATCGGATTCGCCAGGTTTGCATAGTCCCTTCTGGATTTTGGTAAAGTGTCTTTTTTCTCTGTTAACAATCTCCGGTAAAGGAGATTGTCTCCCACTATATTTTTCCGATATTATTTATGTTGCCCGTCCGAGATTGGGCTTGTGCCTCCCAAGGGTTTGTCACCGTATTAAGCATCTTCGGCCGGTATTCGTGTTCTTATCCCTGTATATGTCAACTTCAACAGATGTTCGGCATATCACCTTGCCCAACTTACGCCAAATTCTTCCGCATCGTGGGCCTAGGTGTCATGCCCATCGCATAATTTTCCTTTCACATTGTGGTGTTCGTTTCAATCAGCTGTGGTATATTTATACCCGTCGCAAATTCAAAGCGAAGATAAGTAAGATTCGAACCGCGTAAAAGTTTTTCTTCGCCGGTTCGAGGGATCTCGTTCATGGCGATCGGAGAAGATCGCTGTGATGGTCGACGAGATTGACGGTGGCCTCGGAGGAGAGCACTCGACAAAGTAGGTCTCGTGGACGAGGCCTTTACCGAGGTCGAGCTTAGTACCGCGGGGCTTAGCCCTTATGATCCCGCCACCGAGTGTGGAGTTTGAAGGGCAGGCCCTCCTTCTCTTCTCAGATTTTGTTGCATGATTATCCTGTGTGTATGCCCGACTTTGATTTTTTTTTTGTGTGAACTTGATCAGTGAGTAGAAGAAAAGGAAGGAGCGAGCGCCAGGTGTCCAGCCCTCCTCGATTTTCGAGGATGCCGAGCCCCTCCTCGATGTTGAAGGATGTCGATGCCCTCAGCGAGCGAGGAGGTCAAGTCCCCCGAGCCGCACTCAAGCTGCTTTAAGAGGTTAAAGCAGTGTTATCCCCGAGGCTGCTCGCTCGAACCCGAATGTGTCGTCGCTGGCACATCAGCCGAGCCTCCCATCTTCCCCTGTAGCGATTTATTCTTTTTCCTGTGAAGTAATATAAATAATGTATTCTTCCGACCGATGGGATCTCCGATGGGGTCGAGGTCGGTCGGCCGAGGTGGGCTAAGATGTCCGGGATGGCCTCAGATGTCCGTGTCTCATAACGGACCTTGAAAGAGGCACATAGGGCCTGACTGGGTGGTCTGATGTCAGAAGTGGAGGAGGAGAAGACTCTCCTCGTCCAAGAGATTAGCGGCCGAGGAAGCCCGAGACCTCACCAATAATCGCGGATGAAGGGCCGCCGAAGGCGGGCAGGCCGAGTGGCGGACGGTGGGCTAGGGCGGCGAAGCCGCACTGAGGTCAAGTCGCTTTAATGAAGGCAGAGTTGAGGAGGCTCGGCCGGGAGGCCGAGGATGAGCCTCGGGGAGATGCTCGTGAATTTGGGAGGTTATTCCCTGCCTGGGGTCCGGATGGTCATGATCGCCGCCGAGCGTCCCAAAAGCTGCGTTGCCCTATGCAATCGAAAAGTCATCGAGGACTACCCAGATCGATAATCCAAGTATGGTGGCCGAGATAGATGATGTCCCGAGGCGGGCCTATTTTGATGTCCTTGTCCGCGCCCCAAGGAGCTTCCGTGGCTGCAGAGCCCGACCTGCCCCTGCCTGCTGACCCATGAGTCTGCTCGCTATTCCCTCTGGACCGAGATCCCGACCGACGCTTTAATGGCTGATCGCGTGCAAAGGTCGGGGAGGCAGCAAATGGGCCTCCATAGCGACGGGTTCCGGAGTTCCGAGCGGGCCGGTTTAACGAGCCAAAGTCGGGCAAGAGGCCGAAGGCCCAGTTCGAGGCTACCGAGGTGGACAGTTCGAAGCTTCCGGAGCGTCTGATCCCCTTTTTTTTTTTTTTTTTGAATGTAATGTACATTGTTTCGTCCATTATATTAATAAAATCAAGTTTATGGAAACTTATCTTTTATTTCAATGTCCGAATGCTTGATGCTTCTCCTGGTTGAACCAAATCAAGACTTTCGCGGCTGAATTGAAGAGAGGCCTCAACCTCCAATAAAGGGACAACCGGCCATTGCAAAGCGAGTCCGACATTAGCATAGAGCCCAGAATGCGGACGAGCCCGTGCTCGCCTTGTGAATTGGAGGAGTCGCTCGAGGTCGCCAAGGAGAAGGCTAAATTAATAGCCGAGCAGCGTCGAGTACGAGGAGGTCATCCATCGAATGGTGGGATGACTATCTCGAAGTTGCACCGGTTGTCGACGATCCGCTTGTTGGCGAGGTACCGCGTGAATATGGCTGACCTCCCGGCAATTCACTTGAGCGTCACAATTAAAAAGGCTCGAGGCATATAAGACCATCATTGCCGACAACCACATCAAGAACCGCCTGACGGATGCGAGGCCTCTTCTTCGCTTCGGGCTTCCCTGCCTACAATAAATGTCCAATTTGACGATCCGCGTGGATAGCTCAAGAGAGTGCGCTATGGCCCTCGAACGATGTGGATCCTCAAGGGGTCAAGCCGGGCCATCGAAAGGGCCGAGATCGATCTAGCGAGCTCTATTGCCGAAAGTGGCCGAGGTCGAGCCGCGATCTCATAGTGTGATCGAGGACGCAGGTGTAGGTGGATTAGTATGATGAGTCGTGAATCGCGATTTTCTGTGATTGCCGCTTTTCGCCCCTCCTACCGTAATATGTAACTGCATAACTTATTTTAAAATAAGAAAGATTTATTTGCTTCAGACGACTTTATATCGAACAAAAGTCCGCATTTCACCATCGGGAGGTGGTCCCCTTATTTCATCTACAGAGAGTACCGCCTTTGAAATAAACGAAGGTAACTGATCTCGATGTAGGAATGGTCTCGCTGTCGAGGTCGAGGGGTGGTCCCTATTTCTTCTACATAGAGAGTACCGCCTTCAAATAAACGAAGGTAATCTGATCTCGTATGTAGAATGGTTCCTATTTTGCCGAGGTCATCGAGGTGGTCCCCTATTTCATCTACATAGAGAGTACCGCCTTCAAATAAACGAAGGTAATCTGATCTCGTATGTAGGAATGGTTCTCGCTTGCCGAGGTTATCGATGGAGGTCCCTTACGCTTAAATTCATCTTCGATGAAACGAAGGTAACTGACTCCGCCGAGGGAATTTGTCCTCCGTAGAGGGTAAAGAATAATGGTGAATATTAATTATGCATTAGTGACAAATAAAACATGCACAAAAATAAAATTTTATCGATAAAAGACGATGTAACAAAGTAAGACTCGACATTAAACAGACTCAAACACGACCGAACAAGACTGACCTTCGACACTTATGCATAATATCTCTTCGTATGAATGATGTGCTATGCTGGGTAATTGCTCACCGGACAATTGGCGAGCTTATAGCCCTTTGCCGAGGACTTCGCCAACCCAGAAGGTCCTTCCCATGTGGCTTCCACATTGGCCGAGCAGCACGGCCATCGACTTCATTATTTCGAGCACGAGGTCACCCACTTAGAATTGTCGGGTTTAACATCACCGGTTGTAATACCGAGCTACTTGTTGCTTGACCGAGCTTCCTCGATGTAGGCGAGGTCTTTTCTTCGAGTAGATCCAGATCAGCTCGTAGATTTTCCTCATTTGCTTCGCGCAGAAGTCAAGGCACGGGACTCCGACTCAATTTCCACGGATCACCGCCGGGTTCCATACACCAAACTCGAGGGCTCTCCGCTCGAGGTCCTAGTGTTGCTCCGCATGACCATAACATGTGGTAAATTTTCCACCAAAGGCCCTTAGCTCGGTCGAGACGAGCCTCGCCCCTTCACGATGGTCTCTCTGGTGACTTCGGTCCGACCATTTGCTTAAGGAGGGCCACCGAGGTGAATTTTTGTTGATCCAAGCTCGACACTCTCCAATGTCTTATCGCTGAATTGTGTGCTGTCCCGAAAGGATGATATGAGGGATGCCGTTTACACACCATGTTCTTCCGTATGAAGTTGAGGCTTCGCAGGATTTTGCCAAGGGCTCGCCCACCCACTCGTGAAGTAGTCAATCGCAACAATTAGGAACCTGAGTCGTCTCGTGTACAAAAGGGCTCACGGTCGATCCCCATCGCATAAACGGCCAAGGGCCTCAGATGGAGGCGAGGTCGGTCCTGGTAGCCTCGGCACGCTCCCATGGAGTCGACACTTCTGACACTTTTTCACAAGGTCAATGAGTCCTCGAACATCATCGCCAACAGTATCCCCATCTCACGACTTTTTTTCGACTGCCCTGGGGTCCACGTGACTCGCGATGATCCTTCGTGCACTTCGCAGAACGTAATCGCCGGCTGGACCCAAGCACCTTAAGAGAGCCGGAGATATGACTTTATAGAGGACCCCCGCCAATTGTATATCACATAGATTTGTTCAGATTCTCCTAGCTTCCACTTGTCATGGGCAGCTCGCTATTCTCCGTGTACTCGAATGGGAGTCATCCAATGGGTTCTTCATCCGAGACTGTGACCTCGGCCCATCATCGTGATCGCCTATGCTCGCTCGACTCTTTCGATTTGGCCAATTTACTTAAGATGTCACCGCTGTTTTGCTCCCTGGGATGCGAACTATCTCGAAAGTATGAGAAAATCTATGTGCTTTTGCTTCCAAGGTATTTTCATCCCGTTTTTGCTCAGATTTCAACATTCGCTTACTACGACCGAGAATCACCGTGAATGCACGGCCTCGTATTTGAGATTTTGAGCTAGGCGGTCCCGCGATCAAGGCCTCATACTCTACTCGTTGTTCAGATTAATGTGAACCGGCGAGTAGGTGATCTCGCCGCTCGGCCTGTGGGAGGATTCCCGCCCGCCACCTGCTTTCCCGGCCCGCACAACGAGTTGCAAGACCTTTGGTATTTCATCCATTGGTCTCGCCGCACGCTCCCGACACGGACCTGGGCTTCGCTCGACGAGGAGCCTCGCCAGAAACCAGGCCGACCTTTTGAGCCCAGGCAGGCGTATGATATATCGTGCTCGCCTCAGCTGATTGCCCATTTCCGCGACTCTCCGAGCCTGCTTCAGCCAATACTTGCCAAGTGGGTAGTCAGTGAGGACTCTGTATGGGATGTGCATGGAAGTATGGACGAGTCTCCTCGCCGGCCACCAATGCTAAGGCAAGCTTCTCCAAGCCGATACTGCTTCGCCTTTTGCTGGTCGATGAAATACAATCGAGTCGACGCCCTTCCTCTCACATCAAGATCGACTTATGGATTCGTCCGAGGCGCGAGGTAGAGGAAAATGACCTCCTTTCTGGACGGACAGAGTGGGAGTTTTAGGTAGCTCTTAAGATCTTCAAAGGCGGACTTGTGTACATCATCCCATGAGAATTTCGGCCTTTTTGAGTATCTTAAGATAGTAGCCGCTATCCGCTGCTTTTGAAAGAAAGCTGCTGCTATGCACCGTCACCAGTGTACGCTATGGATGGTCTTTGCATGTTCATTTCCAAAATGGTTTCGACCTTGGACGGGTCGCTTTTAGCCCTTCAGAAACCCAAAGACCCTAAGAACTTTCCTGACCGGACCGCAAACGCACTCGGGGTTCAGCCAGTTGATTTTCTGAGGTCGAGACCATTCGGAGGTCGGCAACACATGCTTCCTCCTTGCTTTTTGAAATGATGTCGCTTACGATACCTCCACACTTCGACCCCATGTAGGGCTGAAATATTTTTCCACCATCCTTGATAGTAGCCTCGATTCTTGAGGTCAATGGCATCTTTTATACGTGAAGACCAAGCTCTGTAATGAAGGCCGCTCTGGTCTGCTCGTCATCCATCGACTTGGTGATACCTTTGTATAGGTCCAAGAAACCAAGACTTCAGATCCCACTGCAAGGCCGACTTGTCAATGTTGGAAGGGATAGCAACTTTGGGCAATGTTTGTTGAGGTCGCAGAGTCATACACATTCGCCATCCCCTCCTCCTTTCTTCACCATCACCGGTTGGCTATCCAGTCGGATATTTGACCTCCAATGATAGCTTAATGTACCGGTTCACCCGCCGTGAATGACTTGGTCCGCCTCGTCCGCAAAATTTTTCGTCACGAACCGTTTTATGTTCGGTCGATGTTGAGCCATGAGTGATGATACTTATGAGACCCCTCGTCATGTCGAGGAGACCAAGCAAACACATCTCGGAATTCCGTAGGAGTTGGATGATCCGATTCTTTATTTCGTGTGCCTTGGTGAGACCAACTTGACGACCTTAAGGGCTCATCTTCGCATAATGCGACCTCTTCCACCGGGTTGTCGGGGTGTACTTCGACTCCAACTCATCGGGTTCCTTTAATTTATGTCTGCAGGCCGGACCGAGGTCCCCGCACTCGAAGGCAACCCCTACATTCCTCCTTGCTTTTGATCACCCGATCACGGCGCCCCTCAGCGGTATCTTCATTGTTAGTGGTACGCTGAGCATATCGCCTCTTACAGCTGCTCAGCCAATCTCACCCTAGTATGATGTTATACGGCGAGTGGGCCTTCACTATAAGAATTGCACCACCTGGTGGAGCTCGACTTCCCACCGTGACGGTAGTTTCATTATCCCTTCCCGGGCTGCTCTTGGACTAAGCTTTGGAGCAGCAGCGCAGCGAGGGCCGCTTCTATCCCAGCTTGTCAAAACATTCCTTGAAAAGGATGTTTAACGATCGCCCGCTATCAATGTACACGCTGCTTTCACCAACTTATTCGCAACCACCGCACGGATCACCAACGCATCCCGCGGGTACTATTATGGCATGTGGTCATCCTGAGTATGATCTCCTCGCCCTTTCTCGAACCTCTTGTTGTTAGGCTCTCGTTCTAGGACTTCGGCTCACCTCGTGGAGGACTCAGGACTCACTGGGAGCCCCGAAAGTGGAGATCACCCTCATATTGGGACCGTCGGCCTCCTTCCTCATCGATGTCGTCGCTCAGGGGCGAATCTCTTCCTTGCTTTCTCTCTTCTCTCCGGGCGGCTTGCAACTCGTATTTGGTACTTTTCTTGGGTCTCCGAACCAACATCTCTATCTCTCCCATGAGTTCTTTGCACTCTTCGATGTCGCGCCCATAGTCTCCATGGAATGAGTAATACTTATCCTCGTTCGCCTCTTCTCCTATCATCGGTCGAGGCTTCTAACGTGTTCATATGAGGCGAGTCGCCTCTGCATGTGCAACTGTGTATTGAGGTCGCCCGAGGTGTCACGCGACCGAGCTCGACTTATAGGCGACAATCTTTTCCGCGTCCCGCCTTCGTTCCGATCTCCCTTCCTTCATCTCTTCTTCCTTCCCGAGGGCTATTGTCGCTTCGCGCTTTTCATCGACCGCCCGCGCTTCAACCGCAATGGTACTATAGCACCCGCAAGACGGGGTTCATTGACGCATCTCTCAAGAAAGGCCCCCAGAAGATGCCATTTTGAAAGGCCGAGACGACTAACAGTCGCTCACGCTTCGACCTTCAAACACTCCTTGTTAAACCTCGCCATGAAGTCACCGATGGACCTGCTACGCTTTCGCCTGGTGGGAGGTGCGACGACGTTGACGCTCGAAGAACCTTCGATGGAAGGCGCACTCAGCGCGTAGAGCCGATGCTCCTCAGAGGGCATCGTCAACCACCCGGGCTGGTCGACTAGTAACTCCGGGAAGAGTTCGCACATATGAATCGAAACAGACGCTGGTTGATCATGTCAGATTCGAACCGCGAGAAAGTTTCAGGATCCCTCTCTCAGCATAGGGGCGATGCTTGGTACCCTATTTATCCGGAGCGGTGTTGAGTATCCTGCTTGAGAACGGGTGACTATTTTCCCGCACTATCAAGCCGCCCCCTCGAGATTGGGAAGGAGTTCGACGATCGAACTCGTTTGGTGACCTCGACGACCTCCCGCGCCATGATGCCTTTTCCCACCTGCCGCTCCTTGAGAGCGGGCGAGTTCGCGATCGGACTCGCTTTGGCGATCGGGCCGGCTTGCGGGCGTCACGACGCCCTTCCCCGCCGCTGCCTTGCGCGTCGGTGGGCCCGACCTCAGCCAGATGCTCATACCAGATGAGGCTTCGCATTGCCTTCGACGTGGCCGACCTCTTCGCCGAGGTATCGGAGAAAGCTCCTTATTTTTCTCGAAGCCCTCGAATGCGTGCAAGGTTTACTTATGGAGCCGGAGGTTCCCCGATTGCTGCGATTTCTTCTCGCTATGGTATCCACGCCTCCGTAGGGCGGGTATCCGTGTTTCGCGAGACTTTGGACATATCCTTCGGGTTTCTTCTCCGATCGGCTCTTCCCGAGCCGAGTCGCCCTCTCGCCGCTCGGCCGCGATTGTTGCCGCCGACGGGATGCATGACTGTGTACCGGTCATGATTATTTCTCAAACGGTGGTTGATCGAAACATAAAATTTGCCCACGATGACGCCAAAGGATCGATCTTAATTTCAGTGAAATAAACGCGAGAAGAACACAAGGATTTACGTGGTTCGATCTTTGAATTAGATCTACGCCCAGTGAGCAAGAGAGAGTATTCGTATAATGTGTGTAAGACATAAAGAGTGTGAATGATCTATTTTGCCTAATCTAGCCTCTATTTATACACAATTATTTAGACCTAGATCTTAAATCCGATGTCTTCTAAATAGATTCGAGATCTTGATAGATCTTAATCCTATCCTTCTCGAATTAGGATTCTTTAGATACGGCCGTTTCCTGCTCCCACCGGTTTTAGAGGTCTTCTTGCGAACTTGTCCAGCCGAACTCGACGCCGCTTTACTTGATTGGGCCCAACAAGCCATACATCCTATCAAGATTGTTAGCTTATCGAACCTTAGTTTCGCTAATAACTAGTAAGGCCTCGTCGTCAGTATTAATTGGTGTAGATATAGAAAATTTCATAAAAAGAGTTATTATATATTCAATTACTATATAGATATTAATTAGATCTTTTATTAATCAAGTATAGAAAATACAAATTTGTTTGGGAGTCTTAGTGATTTTTTATTCTTTTTAACATAATTATTACATATCAAAAGAATAGAGAGTAAACAACTTTCACAAACTCAACTATTAAGGGTTGTTCATTGCATTTGGTGTGGTCCATTAAAAGATTAGCATATATGTGTACACCATTTTGTGATCTTCATATTGTTTGTTATTAGAAAAGGTATATGTAGATCATTTTCGCATGCATAATAGCTTTTCCTTATGTTCGGCAAAATCACATGTTCTATCATATTTTCTTTTTCAAATAAATATCTATGTTATGCTACAAGTCTAAGTTTACAAAAAAAAAAAAAGGAATGAGATTGTCCCTAGATCTAAACAATCTTATTCTTTGAACATTTAGAAAGAAAGAAGTCATTGTAATTGTCGGAAATACTAGGCCTACCTTGATAAATCTAGTATGTCCGAGATATCGAGATTTACGTAGCAAGTAAAGAAACCAAGGCTTTTACGTGTTCGATCGTACATGAGATCTCGCCACGAGGAGTGATTTCAATACTTTCACTATGTTTTGATTACAAGGGGTATAGCGCTAAAAGCTCAGTATTAAGAAGTTGCTAACGCACTTACCTTCATCTAACTCCTATTTATACGTACGAGGGCTCCTAAATGCGGCTATTCACTCCATTGGCCGGGACTCTTCCCCGCTGTGGCTCTTCCTCTGTTGTGGGATGCTTAGCTCCCAATGGCCCACGTGGAGGTGGCGCCCACTGAGTTCTGGGGCCAAGGTTTGGGGCTGATTAGGTTTGCTTTGGCTTCGACCAGGTCATATTAACTGCCGTGCCCAACTCGTCATTCGCTGCAAGGCTTGAGCGGTCGGCCGGCCTTATTATTTCTAGGATCTCAAGGTCCTATAAACGTAATCTCAACTTCCTTTTTCTCCAAACATTGTAATTCTTTCAATGGAGAACTTTAATACACTTTATCTCTCAGATTCAAGACGCAGCTCATATCTACGCATATCGTAAGTGCTTTCGCCTATTATGAGCTTCTTTCTTTCATTGCCTAATTCGCAAACATCTTAATCATTTCTTTCACGTAATCGGTTTAAACTCTCATTTTACTTACTTCATCTCAATAAAGAGACGATCGACACTTCCTTCATATTATGCTTTATACGGGCTATAATCGTCAACGCCTATTGTGGTAGATGAACTTAGTAAGTGGAAAATATATTTCCAACTTGTACGTCAATTCTTTCTTTTGTAAGCTAATTCATATTCTAAAGATAACCTTAAAATCTTTATACGATGTGAGACGTACGATTTTCTTAGTAAACAACCGGGCTAACTTATTAGACTCATGTGTAGCCTGAATAGACATGAACTGAACATATTTGGTAAGTCAATACACTACTACCCATATAGCGTTGTTATCTTTCGACTTTGGTAATTTTATTTCAAAATCTATTGTTATGTCATCCCATAGATTATCGATACAACGTCTTCACTTATAGCAATCGAGATAACGCTCGACAACTTCTATCTTCATTCTTTAAATTCTTTGATGAGTTTTTCCTTTACGCAAGGATCTATCATCTTAGATTGATCTTTACAGCATAGAGCATTAGTTACTATATTACCCTTTCATAGGTGATAATTTATATCGCCTTCGTAATCTTTTACTTATTCGAGCAATCTTTTCCATTTCCTTTCCAAGTCTCTTTGTTCGGAGAAGTATTTTAAACTGTTATGATCTATGAAGGTCTCACACCTCACTTTATAGAGTGATGTTCTCAAAATCTTAATTGCTTTACTACTATCGCTAGTTCTAAGTCGTTGTGATGTACGGCTTATTATCTTCCCACTTTAGCACGCTGCATCACATTTATTGGTCCATGTAAGTTTGATTTCTATTTGGAGTAGTCATTATCGACCTTATTATCCTTTCATATGTGTCTAAGGAATATTACTTTAGCCCTAATTCAAATTTTAAATAATCTCGGCGAAAATTTATTCGACTTTTAATGTCCTAGAAGAATAGTTCTCAAGAGTTCTTCATACTTTTCTTACCCTTCAATAGACGGGAATATCGCCTATGATGATTTAAGACAATTTATCTTAGTATGCTGAACACTCAATTTTCGAGATTCACGAACACGGTGGCGCGATTTGTTAGTCCGAATCGCATAACTACAAACTCAGAATGGCCAAAACTTGTTCTGAATGAGGTTTAATATGTATCCTCCGTCGCACCTTCCAGTTAATAATAATTCAACTATGATTGATTTTTGAGAATATTCTCGCTTCTTTCACCGATCGAATTAATCGCCTCAAGATCGCTGGATCTTATTTAATTCTCGCCTTTATTTCAACTTTCGCTTTCTTGCCTAGTTAGACAACAAGTGCTCGCCATCCTTGTTGTTCATCATTCTCCTTACTTGCGCAGTGGGTATTATTGAGATTTTCTTCCATGTAAATTCCATGGAACTGTAGCTTCTGTCCTCGAAATGGAACGAAATTTTCCTTTTCCTTGCACGAGATCGTGGAATGGTTTTCGCTTAACCAATCCATTCTTAAGATTATGTCTACATTCCTCATAGGTATAATGTTCAAGCGATTCGCTAGATCTAAAGTGGTTCTAGGTTAAAGTCTAAGTTCGCAAATATGTCCGATAATCAAGATTCCTCTTATGGTGAAAAGATTCTCCTTTCCCGATTCGCTTATTCGTATTTAGGTTCTAATATATCTACGCATGCTTTTGCGATGAAAGATTATAAAGTACTTTTTCCGAACTAAGGTACTATAGTACGCTTGAGAAGTTTTCGTTACCGCCAGTTTCCACAGGTTTGTTAGCTCCATCCTCGATTTAGCGACAGGCTCGCCTCAGGCTGGTTGTTGTTATGGGTACTTGCCGTTGCTTGGTATCTTTGGTATGCCGCTGCTCATACCAGGGCTGGTATCAGATAGCTTTGAGTTCTTTGGATTCGCCTTGTTGATTTGGCTTACCATTCTTACCGGACGCATCTCGGTATTCATTCGCATAGTGGCCCTTCATGCCACATTTATAGCACCTAACATCGCCCCATGTATACATATACCCAATGCATCCTATCGCATTTTGGGCGTGG
Organism: Salvia rosmarinus; assembly: GCA_036937905.1. Classification (NCBI taxonomy): domain Eukaryota; kingdom Viridiplantae; phylum Streptophyta; class Magnoliopsida; order Lamiales; family Lamiaceae; genus Salvia; species Salvia rosmarinus. Next base: position 42,361,410 of record CM072824.1, on the reverse strand, counting down.
AGTTATCCTTATCTATTCTCGTGGACCTCCAAGTGGGTGGAGAAAACACCGTCTCTTCCACCCTTGTCCTTGGGGTGTCATGTTACCTTGCCACGGCCTTTGATTGTTTGGTTGCCAAAATTTCTCGGTCGGTTATTCTTAAAATCGCCTTCCCATTTCCTTTTTCCTTTGTCACCAATATTACGTGGACGGCGGGTATAGCTTGTCTTCGTGCATCGGCGCCTCGATATCCAAAGCTCGACTAAGAGCTTCAGCAGGTTAAGTCGCCATGACTTGCCGAGACATCTTTATCTCATGTCTCAATCCGTATCTAAACTTTTCGCCATTTTCATATCAGTATTTACTAGATCTGGGGCATACCTTGACATATCGCAGAAGATGCGATCGTATTCCACATGCCTTTCTTTCGCTTTAGGTTGAAGAACTCAACCTCTTTCTTCTTTCTATAGCTCTTCGAATGTATTTTCATACACTTCCGCCTTAAAGTCTTCCCAAGTGAAATATTCCATTTGTTCCGGGGTTATAGTCTTTTCCTTACTTCCCACCGTAAATCACGGTCCGTGAGTTGGAAGGTGACACAGATAGTCTTTCTTGCAGTGCAATGGAGGAAATAAAAATCTCTCTATTTCTCTAACCCACCGCCGCCCTCTTCGATTTCCTTCCGTTAAAGATGCTGGGTTTGCTTAAGGAACAATTCCTCCATTCTTCTGGTCGGGTGGAGGTGGGGTGGTACTTGGTATCTCTTCACTTCGCCCGTGGAATACGCCCCTTCCCTCACTCGTCCCCTTCCGCCCTCCGAATACCTTGTTCAGTTCGCGTCATGGCTATTCTCGATAACGCAAGAATGTAGTTTAGCATTTGCGTATCGCTTATCGTATTTTATGTAACATCTTTATGCACTCTTAGCATAAAATAACCTTAATAAAATTATTCACTCTTTTCATGCTTATCTTGTCACAAACCCATCTAGGTCGCTATATAGGGCAATACGCTTGTTCTCTTTATCTTAATTTCCAAAGATAAGCGCCTCCTTACTATATCTCGACTTTGGGGTATCTTTTCCACACCTTGTTTAAGCACTAGGGATAGCCTAGTTGTTCGCGCATCTCATTTATTATGATTCATCGATTCTTACTATCATTGTTTTAACCAACGCCTCGAATATTCGAATTAGATCCGCTTAAGCATAATCTTATTTATTTAGGATAAAACGAGAGCTTATTAATGGAGATGCTTTCATTCCTTATATACTCATAAATGAGTTTCTTCTACCTCCATACTTTAGACATGTCCAACCTACTAACGAGGTCTTAAGGACAAACAACTATCTTTCGTGATAAGTTATAATCTTTCTTGTTATGACGTAAATAGGAGGGTTATATCTTGAGGATATCATATACTTTCCTTTACTTCTACTCTTGTAATCAATGCTAAAGAGTATCTCGCTATGACTTAATCATCATAACCCTCACATGGAGGTATAACGCTTATTGTTATAATTAATCTCTAGTAAGCCCATTAAGGGTCATTGCCTCAATGTGCACCATAGGAGAATATATCTCGCCTTTCGAGCACTTCTTTACATCATAACTTGATGTCTATCACTTTATCGATCCGACACTTTTAGTCGACAGATATCGTCAACCCATGTCATACTTATCGCTTCATGAATTGAAGAAAATTTCATTATAACAACTTCAAGAGGTATGGTTTCATAATTCAAGATGGTAACTTCAAGGTTTGAATCAACATGTTTCTTTGAACCGAATAATCGGGAGATAGGGTCCAAGACCGTAATAACGAGCAATCGAGATTTCTTTGTCATATGGGATGGCCAGGCCCATCACAAATACTTTCTCAGTCACATGAAGGTTTGATTTCAAAAGAACACTGTATAAAATTTTCGGTTTGCAAACTTCTTTCAAAGAAAAGTGAGGAACACAAGTGATTTCTTGATCGCTTACTTTTTTAACACGAAAAGGTGTAAGTATAGAGTAGTTTAAGCATCGTATCCACAGAGATTGTATCAAGAAAACATAGAAGCTAGCTCAACGACAATTCATCATTATCCAAGCATGTAATTTGGGTGAAGGTTTACGGCTTCGGAATTAATCCAAAGCAAAAGCGAACCAAGCGTAAATAAAATAAAGCAATAAAATCACTGAAGATAACTATGAAGAAAGACTAACCCTGGGATGCACCGATCCTATCCACAACGATGTTTATCCCGCTTATTATTAACCGCTTTAATCCGCACAAGACGGAAGATCACATATATAACCAACAACTTCGCTACGATAATCATGCGGCTTGATTACTAATTTTCCCTATCACGCTTCGCCTCTAGAGGAAAATAAGCACTCAAAAGGATCACTAAGAATATGCTTACTACGAATGTCCTATCTCGCTTATGACTCAAGGCTTATTCAGATCATGCATTCAAGATCGATTGACAATTAATACAATTACGTCATTAATCGGCAACTAGATATGCATCAAGATTGATCAAATCAACACATATAAATAAGCACCATGAATCATGAATCAATGCCCGGAAGGTAAATAACAATAGCAGAATCACAACATATAGGATCGAATCATGCAAACCCTAGATTAGAAATGTAAAACTAGCCGTACATAATAAACGGAATAAAATACGATTTAACCATAAAACGGAAATTAAATATATAAAACCCGTAGGAAGCGTTGATGAACAATGGTTGGTCTTGAATCCAATCCCAAGCGAACGAACGAAAACAACGAAAAACGATCGGACAAAACGCTCCGATCGATAACGAAACGATAAACTAAACTAGAACAACGGAAAATCAATACTAGAATTAAACTAAATGAAGACTAAAGCTAAAGAATGGAAAACCGAGGAAAACTCAAGAAATTGAGCTGGGGCGATGGGGTCCGATGGGGCGCAAGGGCTTCGCCCTATTTATAGAAAAGGGTGGAAACCCTAATTTGCGCCTCTCGCCGCCGCGCCATGACGGTCCTCGCGATCGCTAAGCGCGATCGCTAGGTATGTCTCGCTAGGCTTTCTCGCGCTAGTGCTCGCCTCCTCAAGATGGTACCTCGCGACCGACTAGCGGTCGCTAGCAATTCTCAATGTCGCAGAAATCGCCCAGCTGAGTTCTCGCCAGCCGCTTCGCGGGCACGAGGTCGCGATCGCGGCTCTTCCGGGCGCTCGCCGGTTTTGCCTCGCGAGCCAGCCTAGCGACCGCTAGTCGGTCGCTAAACTGCACAGATTGCTCATTTGGTTCGTGCTTCGCTCCTTGCTTCGATTTTCAACACATAAACCTACAAAAACACTAAAATAACACCCAAGAGCAGTATCTTCTAAAATAGATAAAACATTGAGAAACGATACGTAAACGCACATTAAACGAACAAAACTCATCTTTAAATATCAATTATAAACGTGTAAAATGCGCGTTTATCAAATCCCCCAAACTTAAAGCATTGTGTGTCCTCAAACAAAACAAAAACAAAAAGACACAACAAAAAGATCAACGAGCGTAGCAAAGATGATAACCATTCTAGGCCTTAGAAACATATCAACGCTCAAAAACATTAGTGCACATGACGACGTTAGTCCACTCAACACAAACAACAATTTATGGAAAAACTCATTTAATTCAACCATCACAAAGGTATGTGTAGAATGTAGGATACACTCAACTCATAAAGAAATGTAGGACGTGTATACACTCAACGATCAATGCAATGCAACATCTTACCATAGGCTTGCCGTTTCTCTAATATCTCCACCGCGTCATTGTGTTCAAATTAGGATCAAAGAGGTCTTTTCATAGGTTGTAATGTAGGCACATTGGTTAAGGTAGGATAAAATATGGCTAAGTGACTCAAGAATATTCCAATCACCACCATTTATACATTTCGACACATATGGACTTTGTCCATTTTCCTCTTCTCTCCCAACGTGCTAAATCAACGTTTAAAGCCACGTAAGGTACCTATACTTTAATTAAAGACCCTTTATGCTCAACACTCATAGTGAACTTAACATTTTCTTTTCTTTCTTTTCTAGAGCTTATAGGGTTTAACTTTCACAACAAAGGTACTATTCTTCACCACGATGTATTTTTCTAAAAGAAACTTTTCTCGTCATAACTACATCAAAATTTCAACCCCTTGATTCCCATATCCATCCTCACCTCCTATCATCCGGTTAATCGAAAGAAAAAATCTTATAAAGGCTCAAAGAAGCGCGACAAATGGTATATCATCGGGTTAGTGTTTGGGTGAATATGTGGTTAACAAAGATGGCCTTTATCCTTTCCAAATTGAAACACATATTGCGGCCTCGTCACGTAAACACGGCAAGTTCTAGAAGATAATCACATGCACGATATCACACAATTAATGTAAATCAGACAAGATATGTATACAATTGAAGCTCAAGTCTCACGGGTTAAGCAAATGGTGAAAACAACAAGTTTAAGCAATCTCAAGTCGCTCATGCGTCATTTTCTAACATATCATGTGCACTATCATTGAATTTCACAAAAATTTCTATCGTCATCGGCACACGGATTAAAACACTTCGCTTAAACTCGTTGATCGGCCGACACAACAACGAAAAGAAAAATGTAAACACGACAAAAGCAACGCAAACGAAAGACACGACAAAACACGAAAACAAAATAAAGAAAACGTTGGGTTACCTCCCAACAAGTGCTTAATTTAACGCCTTTAGCTGCAGACCATTACTAACCTTTTTCAATCGGCATTTTGGTGGCAACAGAAATCCTTCTCAACTTGGACCCTCCTAAACTTGGCATTCACGGATGACCACCACTGACTATGGAAGTGGGCCCCCCAAACTTGAACGATACACTCGGAGTTCCATGCCGAGTCCACTTCTTCCTTCTCACAGATTCCTCGATCGGTCGAGTACCCTCTAAACGTGAGACGTGTGCGGCAGCAGCAGTCATGATCGAGTAGCACTCTTTCGACTTTCCACCGTCCGTGTTGCTTGATGGCGTCGTATATGGAAATCTTGAGCTCTCATCGCTAACACGAAACGTGAGATTGCCTTCCCGCACATCAATCAACGCACGACCGGTTGCTAGAAAAGGTCTACCTAAGATTAGTGGTTGTTGTTCAATTCGAGAATATCTAAAATAACAAAGTCGCAGAAAACAAAATCCCGATTCTTACCAACACGTCTTCGACGATACCTTTTGATATGTGATGCACCGGTCACCATCATCGCGAAATCTTCGGCTTCATCTTTCCTAGGTGTAGGCGGTTGAATACGCTCAACGGTATCGATTGATGCTCGCCCAAGTCGCACAAAACATTTGGAAAAGTCGCTCGGCGATCTCGCACTCTAACGTAAAACCGCCGATCCTTCCGCTCAGAGAGAGCTTCCTTCAAGACGGCATCGCATTCTTCTGATAGGGTAATTTTCTCAAATTTCCCAGCTTTCTTCTTAACTTGCAAGCTTCTTTAAGAATTTTATGTATCCCAAGATGTTTCGCAACGCTCAAAGAGAGGCAAATTTATCTCAACATTTTGAAAAATCTCTTTGAACGAGCAAACTCGTCATATTTCGACTTGACAAGTCGACTCGAAACGGGACCGGAGGAGTGTATGTGCGACGATTTGCTTCAGGTGCGCCTCACGTCGACCGCGATCACTGGAAGGTCATGAGGTATCTATTGCGCTACCGGACTCCGTCTTGCGTGAGCTTGCGGCACGAGCTCGCGTTGATTTCTGGCACTGCTTCCCGATTGCTCATGGCTGGCTTGCGAATACTGGTCGCCACGAACAAATCCGCGCCAAGACACTCGATGGCTCATGGTCGGGTGCGCGACGCGTGCTCGATCGCGAGGCTTCGTGGTAAAATTTCTAGACTCTTCGCGATCGGGCTCATGGTCGCGAGCTCGATCGCAAGTTTCGCTCCAAAGGTGCTTTCATGCTCTTCTTCCGGTAGGGGCTTGCAGGCTCGCCCACTCCTCGCCTGGATGGCGAAGACCGATTCTTCGAGTTCACCAGATTACTCGGAAATTGGCCCATATTTTGTAGTGCATTCACTTGTACGGCTATTTGACCAATTTGATTTTCCAACATCTTCATATGCTTCCCCATAGCCACCAAAGGACTCCAAATGATTTATCTTCCGCGGTGTTGCTTATGAACCATTTACGATTCGTTGCCAATTGTTGGTTGCTTACAACCAACCGCCGCATCATGTCTTCGAGACTTGGCTTCTTCGGCTCTTCAATTACACCATTCGAGCGCCAAGCTTTCTTTGAGGTTGTTGGAAATTCGATGATTCCTCCGATTGATGTGGCTGATGTTCTCTGTCCTCAATCGACTCTTCAAAAGAGTGAACTTCTTCACGAGATCGCCATATTTTGAATCACTCAACAAAGAAATGCTTTGAACAATGGCGTTCTTCCGTTGGCCATTGATAGCTGTTGGCATGCCATCTCTCTACAATACGGCTTGCCTCGCCTACTTGTCGGTTCAATAAACAGCCCCCGTGATGCATCCACCATGCTCTCGCTCGCCATGTCACCACCGTAAACTGTGATTTGTTGCTCCTTGAGAACCCATGTTGTGGACATCGCTCAATAGACCTCTGAATCTCTCCCATGCCTCGAATAATGATTCGTCGTGGTTTTGGCAAAATGAGAGATTTCGGCTATGATCTTCTCACGCTTTCACGGGCGAGTATTTCGAAGAAACTTCTCGCAGTTTCCCCAAGTGTCGATGCCACCGTCCAAACTTTAAACCAATCTTTTGCACCGTCAGCCGAGAAACCGAACATGCGATCCGGATCGTGTCTTGTGGCACCCCATTCTGCTTGATGGTGTCACAAATATCGAGAAAAGTCTCGAGATGCGCATCTCGGTCTTCCGTGACTCCTCCCCAAACCGCTCTCCTCGACCATACCGATCGTACGGTTTAGCTCAAAATTGTTTGCATCTACGCGCGGGCCCCAACCGCCTCCTTGAACTGCTCGGTGGGATGCTCAGACATGTGATCTGAGGTCTTTCCTCCTGAGCGTGGACAATGATTCTATATTCGCCATCCGACGCAGATCTCGCAAAGTCGCCTAGCATCACGCAACTGCTGGGAGGAATGCCCCGTTTCATGGAATGGCCGCCATTGCAGCCCGCCTCTCTCTCGCCCTCTTCTCCTTTGAGAGCTTTCGATCTCGGGATCTAATAATACTGTGAGAGTCCCCGAGATCTTGTACGATAAACCACCCGAGAAAGAGAGAATTTAGTATCGATAAAAATAAATAATAATATATATAACTTGAATTAATAAATCCAAATCGTCAAATTATTCCTATGCAATCTTAATAACCCTAAGAACGGCGCTAAAATTTGATCGCTACTTTTCTAACACGAAAAGGTGTAAGTATAGGTGTGGCAAGTATCGTATCCACGTAGATTGTATCACGAAAACATAGAAGCTAGCTCAACGACAATTCATCATTATCCAAGCACGTAATTTGGGTGAAGGTTTACGGCTTTAAATTAATCCAAAGCAAAAGGGAACCAAGCGAAATAAAATAAAGCAATAAAATCACGGAAGATAACTATGAAGAAAGACTAACCTTAGGGATGCAATCCGATCCTATCCACAACGATGTTTATCCCGCTTATTATTAACCGCTTTAATCCGGACATAAGACGAAGATCACATATATAACCAACAACTTCGCCATTTATAATTGTAGCTTGATTACTAATTTTCCTATCACGCTTCGCCTCTAGAGGAAAATAAGCACCCAAAAGGATCACTAAGAATATGCTTACTACGAATGTCCTATCTCGCCATTTACTCTCAAGCTTATTCGATCATGCATTCAAGATCGATCGACAATTAATACAATTACGCTATTAATCGGCAACTAGATATGCATCAAGATTGATCGTAAATCAACACATATAAATAAGCACCATGAATCATGAATCAATGCCCGGAAGGTAAATAACAATAGCAGAATCACAACATATAGATCGAATCATGCAAACCCTGTGATTAGAATGTAAAACTAGCCGACATAATAAACGGAATAAAATACGATTTAACCATAAAACGAAAATTAAATATATAAAACCCGTAGGAAGCGCTGATGAACAATGGTTGGTCTTCAATCCAATCCCAAGCGAACGAACGGAAAACAACGAAAACGATCGACAAAACGCTCCGATCGATAACGCAAACGATAAACTAAACTAGAACAACGGAAAATCAATACTAAAATTAAACTAAATGAAGACTAAAGCTAAAGAATGGAAAACTGAGGAAAACTGAAGAAATTGAGCTCGGGGATATCCGACCGAAGGCAAGGGCAGCCCTATTTATAGAAAAGGTGGAAACCCTAATTTGCGCCATCGCTGCGCGCCTCGATCGCTAGCGCGATCGCTAGGTGTCTCGCTCGTTCTTCGCCGCCGCCTCCTCAAGGCAAGATGGTACCTCGACCGACTCAGCGGTCGCTAGCACTTGAACAGTCGCGAGAAATCGTCCGGTGAGTTCTCGGCGCTAGGCTTCGCCGAGGGCACGAGGTCGCTGGTCGCGCTCTTCCGGGCGCTATTGGTTTTGCTCATGACCAGCCCTAGCGACCGCCAGGCTGGTCGCTAGAAACCGCACAGATTGCTCATTTGGTTCGTGCTTCGCTCCTTGCTTCGATTTTCAACACATAAACCTACAAAACACTAAAATAACACCCAAGAGCGTTATCTTCTAAAATAGATAAAACATTGAGAAACGATACGTGGCGCATTAAAACGAACTAAACTCATCTTCAAATATCAATTATAAACGTGTAAAATGCGCGTTTATCATTTCTCAATGGAACTAGGTCATAGAGTTAAACTCGATGAAAGAAATCGAGTAGAACTTGAAACCTTATACACTGTAATAGGTCATCAACAAAAGTTCTCGCAGACGCCATAACTCTTCTTATACTATCGAGAATCTTACTTTCTAGTAGCATTCTAAGATTCAATGTCACATCGTAGAGTTCTCGCTCTATATACGCAAGATCAAGATCAACCGTTTCTTTGATCACATTCTTATTTCGCTTCTACGAGAAAGTCATAGTCAATTTGATTTCGTCATCGTGAACATCCAAACAAAGACTATACTCATGTCACCGGAGTATAGTGACATTCATTATCTCTAAATCATCATCCTCATCTTTGCTCTTTGACTTTCTCGCTTTTGTTCTCGCCATTTAGCTCGAGATTCTCATTTCGATCTCGCTTACGCCTCATGATGGACTAAAGTTCTCATAGTTCTTTTCTATGTTCTTTCGCAAAGGGATCATGCGACTTAAACAGCCTATGTTCTTTGGGATAACATATCCATCATCAAAATAACTGGAAATTTCGTAATCAGAAACATTCATAACATAACTCTTTCATAATAATCATGCTCATTGAATTTCACTTAATTCAAAGATTTCGCTGACATATCTATGTCAACACTTTCTCATATAACATTATCATAATATAATCGTATGTTGGTAATGAACCAACAACTTTCATAACATAAATTCTCATCAATTTCATGAATTCAAAGGTTTCTCTTTTACATATCAATGTCAATGCTGTCTCATATCACTTTCAACTCTTCTCAACATAAAACATCATTCTTGCAATATTTGCAATTACTTTCACTTTCAACAATCCTCATAACTTTCATTTCTCAAATATCATTTCAATCATCATTTACTACTTTTATTCTCAAATATCTTCATAACTTTCATCTCTTTGAAAATATCATTTTCCATATTCAAGCTTTTCATTTCAAAATTTTGAGAAAGGGCATTTAATTTCAAACTCTTTCATTTTCAAACCGAGAAAATCATTTTCCTAACATATCAAATCTTTTAAGTTTTCCATGAATACGCAATTCCATACCGCATATTCTCGAATCCTTTGAGCTTTCCTCAATATGCACCTCCGATATTCTCGAATCTCTTTATTTCAAAACTTTCATTTTCAAACTTCTCATTCTCATTCTTCAAAACTTTGAGAAAGTCATTTACCTCTTTCCCGGTTGAGCTTGATGTGATGGAGTGTTGAGCATAGTCAGCTGATCTCTAGAAGTCTAGTGACTCAATCTAGACTGAACTTTAAAAGGAAATTTGGGTTCAAGGAACGAACTGCTCTGATACCACTTTGTAACAGCCTGCCAACTCAAAATACGGACTAGCAGGGACCGTTACTAATGACGGGGATTAACAACAGGAACAAAAACTAATTATGGAATTGTGAGGTATAAGATAGACAATTTTCCAAAACTTTATACCATTTAACGTGACACATATATCATACATAAGAATCGATCATTTAGACTCTTAACAAAAGGGTTTAACTTAAAACATAACTTATATAACTTTGCAATGGAAAGCATGTGGAATACACATACGACGATGTGAATCTAAGGTTAAACTATCACGATAATGATCCAACCGCTCAACACACCTCCATCCCATCTTCACTCAACTCGCACATTTAAAAACAAACATGCGGTATCGAAAGTAAATAATGCACCGGTGGCTCATCACAAAACATTTTCTCGAAATTACATCGCTTTTAGTAAAACACGGTTTTTAGTTGAAATAACTCGTGATTACCAAAACTTTTTCTTTCATTTTCAAAGTAAATACGCCGCACATATTTTCTCGTCTGTATGATCCATATCGCTTCATATATTATTATCATAACGTCATCACATGTTGGTAGCGAACCAACAACTATTAATATCATAACATCAACCGTGTTGGTAATAATCCAACAACTATAAATCTCAATATAACATCATCGTATGTTGGTAGCGAACAAACAAATTTTCACTATCATCATGCCATCCATCTCCACATATATCGTAATCATCATACCATCCCCGCCCCACATATAACATGATCGCGTACACGTTGGTAGCGAACCAACAACTTTCGATATCATCATACCAGCCATCTCCACATATAACATGATCATCATTCCAACCTTCTCCACATTTAACTTTATCATATCAATTTAATCCTAGCCAGGTATTCTGCATCCGGCTTAGGAACAACCATTAATTTCTCTTAAGTCGGGGAGCGACCCAACAACTGATTTACTTTCATAGTTGGCTTGCCCAACAACATGATAGGATCATACGTAAAACATAAACACTTTGGGCGGTAATCATATCATTTCTCGATGGAAGTACTCAGAATAAATACTTTTCATTTGCGTAAGCAGTAAATAAAGGGTTTTCGAATAAAGCCCACCGGCACGTAGCTTTTCAATAAAGTTCCTTTCTAAGTCGAAGCTCAAGTCCACGTCCCACCTTAACGTAAGAACTATTTTAGTACATCGTCACGCTTCGATGAGAGACGAACATCGCCTATAACGCCTTATGAATCAAATAAGTCTAACGACGAACTTATTACGACGCTTCCTAATCAAATGATGTCGCTTTGTGAAATCGTTCATCATATAAGAGATATTCCATCTCTTTAGTACATAACGACGTTTAATGTACTTACGTAACGTAAGTTACATTGTTACTAAATGTACCACGTCACATACATCACGTATTATTGAATTTCGTGCGATTTGACCTTGGTCAACGTTTTTAGTCAATGATTTTGACTTGGTCAACATTTAGTCAACAATTTTGACTAAAGTCAACAATTTTGACCAAAGTCAACATTTTGACTTTTTAATACTATATATGAAATTTTATCATTTTATGTGCAATTCTTGTCCTAAAAATTCCCATAAAATCATACTATGTTTAAAACATTATTTTAGAACATATTATGCAATTATATCTTATAAAATAAATTTATAACATTATTACATATAATATATAGTTTTCGGTTCTTTTATTTAAATAGCCTAGACTTATGCAAAAATTATAATAAATTCACATAACACATAATCATATATGAGCATCCTTATTATAACATAATTTTTATTTATTGTGAACTATTTAATTAAATCTTCCTAAGTCATATTCGAAAATTTGGACTTAGGTCCAAATAATTTTTAATAAATCCAATAAATTCATACAACACTATATTTTGAATCTACATTATCAATATGCTATAATAACACTTAAACATGGATTATATCACAACATGTTATCATGTTCTATAATTTTCAAAATCATAGACTTAGGTACTAAAGTTTTCCAAAATTCTACATAAAATCATACAAGCATAATTAATACCCTATATCATGATTTCATGCTCAAATCAACAATTAAAATCATAATCATCAACATATCATGCTCTCATGCTTTCGCCCTTTTTCAAAATTTAATACCATGCTTAATTTTGTGATATAATTATAATACATGCTTAATAACATCATATAAACACAATATCTAAACATCTTAGCATAAGTTTCATAATTTTCAAAATATCATAAACAAACTAAGCTTATAACATAAATTCTAACGGATGAAAATCGAAAGTTGAAGATGTATCTGCTCGTAAGAAATCTAACCTTTTAATCGGATCGAATTTGATTGGCAAAGTTTATTTTATATAGGATTGGGATCAAACTTTGATGAACACTCTTGAAATTTTCTCTCTCATTTCGGTTGCTAGGGTTTGTAAAATGAGAATATGTTGTGCTAATCTTATATTTATAGACTATACTGTTGTATACTAATTATTACACATAAAATATCACAAATCAACTTGCATAATTGGTCCACAATTTTATTACCTCATAGGGTATAAGACAAAATTTTATCCTTATCTCTTATTCTTTATTATGTCATCTTATCTCTTTAATAAATGCGTTGGATCATAGTTGTCACAAAATAATTAAATTACAACTTTATAGTATATATGTGGCAATTTTATTTTCACTACAATCCAAGGATCTTAGATTACTTGTTCAACTTGGTAACTACTACTACTTTACATCTAATAATGTGATAAGATCCATCTCATACCCTCGTTAATTAAAGGATGATAATATCACATAAAATCACACCTAAACCATCAAATTTTCGCCACTTATCATGTTGGTGTCATCCAACTTGTGCAACTTGTAATACACCTCATCTTATCCTTAATAATATCATATTAATATAATAATTATGATACATCATCAATTGGATAAAATTAAAATTAATTCACACTTAAAATATCGTAGTTTTCGAAAATTATAGGATAATTACAATTATTTTATTTTCTTGTATTAAATAGATAATACATAGTTATGTGACATATTATAAGTCCCAATTGATGATTTAAATCATAGGAAAATATTTAAAACAATTTTAGACTTCAAAACCTAATTTGAAAATTAGGTTTTGAAATCGCTAAATTGTTCAATTTCTATTCCCAAATTTTCTAGCATTATTTTGATGATAAATAATGCTCTTATATCATAAAATAATCATAGGAATTTAAATAATATAATTCCATGATCATTTCTGTCAATGTCGAATCGTCTCTAAACGTGACGCGTTTAAAGCGTCTCAAAACGTTAATAGTTGAATTATCTCTAAAACGTTAGTAAGCAATTAGAATCACTTTATTCACTTCTATAATAATAGGAATTCAAATTCTAAGTCTCGATGCTTAGAAAATATCATTAAAGCGAATCGAATTTTATCGGCGTTAGAAATATCGTTCGAAGGAATAGCAGACCGCATTCCATAATTCACTAAGCGTCGATGAATATCACCGAAATTATCAAATGATGCTTAGTCAAAATCGGGCGTTGACTAATTAGATTTAATTATCAAACTTAAAACCACAATTACGATTTATATTATCGTAATTAAGCATTAAAAGCATGGATATTACATTCTACCCCTTAAAATAAATTTTGTCCTCGAAATTTGCATACCGTGAAAAGTACGGGTATCTTTGCACTATAACAATCTCAAATTTCAACGTAACTTTCTTTTGTCCATGGTCTCTCTATTGGACTTTCATCAACGGTATAAGCTCCTTTCTTAACCGTTGAATCTGACGATTAAAAAATCGCAGATTCTTTCTCATAACTCATATCTTGATTCTTCCTAAACTTGGTGGAAGTACCAATCTATAGGGTAGTAGGCCTTATTATTTCTAGGATCTCGAAGGTCTATAAAACGTAATCTCAACTTCCTTTTCTCCAAACATTGTAATTATTTCATGGAGAACTTTAATACACTTTATCTCTCAATTCGAGATCGACTCGTATCATATCGTATAAGGCTTTCGTCTATTATGAGCTTATTTCTTTCATTGCCTAATTCGACAAACATCTTAATCATTTCTTTCACAGAATCGGCTTTGAAACTCTCGTTTTACTTACTTCGTCTCAATAAAGAGATGATCGACACTTCCTTCATATTATGCTTTATATGGGCTATATCGCTCAGCGACTATTGTGGTAGATGAACTTAGTAAGTGGAAAATATATTTCAACTTGTCGTCGATTCTTTCTTTTGTAAGCTAATTCATATTCTAAAGATAACCTTAAAATCTTTATACGATGTGAGGCGTCGATTTTCTTAGTAAACAACAAGACTAGCGATAAGCGCACATTTTACGTTTTTAGTTGATATTTGAAGATGAGTTTAGCTCGTTTAATGTGCGTTTATGTATCGATTCTTAATGTTTTATCTATTTCTAGAAGATCTTGCTCTTGGGTGTTCCTTCGACGTTTTGCGGTTTATATGTTGATAATCGAAGCAAGGAGCGGCCTTGCGAGCAAATGAGCAATCTGTGCGGTTTCTAGCGACCAGCCTGGCGGTCGCTAGGCTCGTCGAGGCAAAACATGTCGAGCGCCCGAAGAGCAGCGCGTCGACCTCGTGCCCGCGAAACTAGCGCCGAGAACTCACCGGGCGATTTCTCGCGACCATTTCATAATTGCTAGCGACCGCTGGCCGGTCGCGAGGTACAAAGCGAGCGACGAAGCACGCAGCGAGACATACCTAGCGATCGCACTAGCGATCGCGAGGACCGGTCGCGGCGGCGGCGCAGGGCGCAAATTAGGGTTTCCACCCTTTTCTATAAATAGGGCGAGAGCTCTTGCGCTAACACACCCTAGACGCCCAGACCGTTTTTATTCGATTTTCCTCGGTTTTGACTTTTAGTCTTTAATCTTCATTTAGTTTAATTCTAGTATTGTTTTCCGTTGTTCTAGTTTAGTTTATCGTTTCGTTTTTCGATCGAGCGTTTTGTCGATCGTTTTCCGTTGTTTTCCGTTCGCTCGCTTGGGATTGGATTCAAGACCAACCTTTGTTCTTCGAACGCCTCCTACGGGTTTTATATATTTAATTTCCGTTTTATGGTTAAATCGTATTTCATTCCGTTTATTATGTCAGCTAGTTTTCCGTTCTAATCCAGGGTTTGCATGATTCAATCCATATGTTGTGAGTTACGCTATTGTTATTTACCTTCCGAGGCATTGATTCATGATTCATGGTGCTTATTTATATGTGTTGATTGATCAATCTTGATGCATATCTAGTTGCCGATTAATAACGTAATTGTATTAATTGTCAATCGATCTTGAATGCATGATCTGAATAAACGAGTCGTGGCGAGATAGGATATTCGTAGGAAGCATATTCTTAGTGATCTTTTGGGTTGCTTATTTTCCTCTAGAGACGAATCGTGATAGGGAAAATTAGTAATCAATCTACCCATATTTAATGAATCTGAAATTGTTGGTTATATATGTGATCTTCCGTCTTATGCGGATTAAAGCGGTTAATAATAAGCGGGATAAACATCGTTGTGGATAGGATTGGTGCATCCACAGGGTTAGTCTTTCTCCATAGTTATCTTCGTGATTTTATTGCTTTATTTTATATTTACATTCGATTACCTTTGCTTTGGATTAAATTCGAAGCCCCTAAACCTATTACCCAAATTACATGTTTCGATAATGATGAAATGTCGTTGAGCTAGCTTCTATGTTTTCGTGATACAATCTCGTGGATACGATACTTAACACCCCATACTTACACTTTTTACGTGTGAAAAGGGCGATCAAATTTTGGCGCCGTTCTTGGGATTATTAAGATCACATAGGAATAATTTGTGATTTGGATTTATTAATTCAAGTTTTATATATTATATTATTTTATTTATTTTTTGTCGATGCTAAATTCTCTCTTTCTCGGGTAGTTTATGCGTACAAGATCTCGGGACCTCCCGAAGAATTATTAGATCCGAGATCGAAAGCTCTCAAAGGAGAAGAGGGCGAGAAAAGAGGCGGGCTGCAATGGCGCCAATCCATGAAGCAGGGCATCCCTCCCGAGCAAGTTGCAGGATGCTAGGCGACTTTGCGAGATCTGCGTCGGATGGCGAACATAGGAATCATTGTCCTGCTCGGAGGAAAGACCTACGAATCACATGCACCGACATCCCACCGCAGTTCAAGGAGGCGGTTGGGGCCCGCACGTAGATGCAAACAATTTTGAGCTCAAACCGGCCCGATCGGTATGGTCCAAGGAGAGCGGTTTGGGGAGGTCACGGAAGACCGAATGCGCATCTCGAAACTTTCTCGATATTGTGACACCATCAAGCGTAATGGGGTGCCACAAGACACGATCCGGATGCGATGTTCGGTTTCTCATTGCAAAGCGAAAGATTGGTTCAAGAGTTTGGACCGAGGTGGCATCGACACTTGGGGAAAACTTTGTGAGAAGTTTCTTTGAAATACTTTCCACCGTGAGCGGAGATGATCATCGCGAAATCTCTCATTTTTCCAAAACCACGGCGAATCATTATTCGAGGCATGGGAGAGATTTAGAGGTCTATTGAGGCGATGCCCACAACACGGGTTCTCCAGGAGCAACAAATCACACAGTTCTGGTGGGTGACATGGCAGGCGAGGAGCATGGTGGATGCGTCGGGCGGGCTGCTTATCGAACCGACCAAGAGAGCGAGGCAGCCGTATTTTAGAAGAGATGGTCGCCAACAGCTATCAATAGCCAGCGGAAGAACGCGTCATCGTTCAAAGCGGTTGCTTTGTTGAGTGATTCAAAATATGACGATCTCATGAAGAAGTTCACTCTTTTGAAGAGTCGATTGAGACAGAGAACGTCGACCACATCAATCGGAGGAATCATTCGAATTTCCAACAACCTCCAAAGAAGCTTCAATGTTGATAATTGTTTCAAGAGCGAAAGAAGCCAAGTCTCAAGACATGATGCAGCGGTTGGTTGTAAGCAACCAACAATTGGCAACGAATCGTAATTGCTCATCAAGAACACCGGCAAAAGATAAATCATTTGGAGTCCACTATGGCGGCTATGGGAAGCACATGAAGATGTTGGAGAATCAAATTGGTCAAATAGCCGTACAGTGAATGCACTACAAAAGATGGGCCAATTTCCGAGTAATACTGAGGTAAACCCAAGAATCGGTGCGTTGCTATCCGGGCGAGGTGAACAAGCTTACAGAGCCCTACCGAGCAAGAAGAGCATGAAAACACCTTGAGCAGCGAACGCGACCGAGCTCGCGACCGCGAGCCCGATCGCGAGGAATCAAAATTTCTCCACGAAGCCAGCGACCGAGCACGCGTCCGCGCCTGCACCCGACCGCGAGCCATCGGTGTGCGCGCGCGGAGCTATTCACGGCGACCCGGCGCTGCGCGAGCCACCCGCGAGCAATCGGTCGAGGAGGCGGCCGAGAAATCGCGTCATCGCGCACGCAAGTTCGCGCGAAGACGGAGTCCAGTAGCGAATGATACCTCGCGACCTTCCCAAATGGTCGCGAGGTCGATCATGAGGCGCCTGAAGCTAATCCTGCACGTACATTCCTCCGGTCCTGTTTAAGTCGACTTGTCAAGTCGAAATATGACGAGGAGTTTGCTCGTTTCAAAGAGGTTTTCAAAAAGTTGAGATAAATTTGCCTCTCTTTGAAGCGTGACTGCGAACATCTTGCCTACATGAAATTTTTAAAGACAGCTTGCAAGAAAGAAGAAACTTGGGAAATTTGAGAAAATTTCCTATCCGAAAATGCAGCGCCGTCTTGCAAAGGAAGCCCTCTGAAGCAAAAGGATCCCGGTTTCACGTTAGAGTGCGAGATCGCCGAGCGGACTTTTCAAATGTTTTGTGCGATTTGGGGGCGAGCATCAATCGATGCCATTGAGCGTCTTCAACCAGCTACACCTAGGAAAGATGAAGCCGGCGAAGATTTCGCGATGATGGCTGACGATCGATCACATATCAAAAGGTATCGTCGAAGCGTGTTGGTAATTCGAGATTTTGTTTTCTGCCGACTTTGTTATTCTAGATATTCCCTAATTCAAACAACAACCACTAATCCTTGGTAGACCTTTTCTAGCAACGGGTGCGTGCGTTGATTGATGTCGCGGAAGAAATCTCACGCTTCGTGTTAACGATGAGGAGCTCAAAATTTCCATATCGGCGCCATCAAGCAACACGGCGTTGGAAAGCCGAAGATTGTTGCTCGATCATGACTGCCGCCGCACACATCTCGTGTTTAGAGGGTACTCGACCGTCGAGGGGCCGTGAGAGGAAGAAGTGGACTCGGCATGGAACTCGAGTGTATCGTTCAAGTTTGGTGGCCACTTCCATAGTCAAGTGGTGGTCATCCGTGAATGCTAAGTTTAGGAGGGTCTCAAGTTGGGAAAGATGTCTATTGCCACAAAAGCGGGATTGACAAGGTTAGTGATGGTCTAGCTAAAGATGTTAAAGTAAGCACTTGTTGGGAGGTAACCCAACGCTTTATTTTTGTTTTCGTGTTTTGTCGTGTCTTTCGTTTGTGTTGCTTTTGTCGTGTTTCTATTTTTCTTTTCGTTGTTGTATACATCGATCAACGAGTTAAGTGAAGTGTGTTAAATCCATGTGGCCAATGACGATAGAAAATTTTTGTGAAATTTAATGATAGTGCACGATATGTTAGAAAATGACGCATGAGCGACTTGAGATTGCTTAAACTTGTTGTTTTTCACCATTTGCTTAACCCGTGAGACTTGAGCTTCACCGTATAAACATCTTGATCTGCTTTTTTTAATTGTGTGATATCATGCATGTGATTATCTTCTAGAACTTGCCGTTCTTACGTGTCGAGGCCGCAATATGTGTTTCAATTTGGAAAGGATAAAAGGCCATCTTTGTTAACCACGTATTCACCCAAACACTAACCCGATGTTATATACCATTTGTCGCCTTCTTTGAGCCTTTATTAGACTTTTTCTTTCGATTAATCGGATGATAGGAGGTGAGGATGGGTATGGGAATCAAAAGGGGTGAAATTTTGATGTAAGTTATGACGAGAAAAGTTTCTTTTAGAAAAATACATCTGTGGTGAAAAATAGTACCTTTGTTGTGAAAGTTAAACCCTATAAGCTCTAGAAAAGAAAAGAAAAAGAAAAATGTTAAGTTCACTATGAGCGTTGAGCATAAAGGGTCTTTAATCAAAGTATAGGTACCTTATGAGGCATAAAACGTCAATTTAGCACGTTGGGAAAGAAGAGGAAAATGGACAAAGTCCATATGTGTCGAAATATATAAATGGTGGTGCTTGGAGTTTACTTGAGTCACTTAGCCATATATTATCCTACCTTAACCAATGTGCCTACATTACAACATATGAAAAGTCCTCTTTGATCCTCATTTGAACACATTTGACGCGGTGGAGATGTTAGAGAAACGGCAAACCTATGGTAAGATGTTGCATTGCATTGATCATTGAGTGTATCACGTCCTTAATTTCTTTATGAGTTTGAGCGTATCCTATATATTCTACACATGCCTTTGTGAGGGTTGTAATAAATGAGTTTTGCCCTCGGTGGTTATGCTGTGTTGAGTTGGCTAACGTTGTCATGTGCGCTAATGTTTTGAGCGTTAATATGTTTCGAGGCCTAGAATGGTTATCCTCTTTGCTACGCTTAGTTGATCTTTCGTTTGTCTTTCTGCTTTGGTTTTGTTTGAGGACAAACAATGCTTTAAGTTTGGGGGTTCGATAAACGCATTTTACACGTTTTAGTTGATATTTGAAGATGAGTTTAGCTCGTTTAATGTGCGTTTATGTATCGATTCTTAATGTTTTATCTATTTCTAGAAGATACTCGCTCTCAGGTGTTCCTTCGACGCTTTGCAGTTTATATGTTGATAATCGAAGCGAACGGCCTTGCGAGCAAATGAGCAATCTGTGCGGTTTCTAGCGACCAGCTAGCGGTCGCTAGGCTGGTCACGCAAAACATGCGAGCGCCCGAAGAGCCGCTGTCGCGACCTCGTGCCAGCGAAGCGAAGCGCGCCGAGAACTCACCGGGCGATTTCGCGACCATTTCATAATTGCTAGCGACCGCTAGCCGGTCATGGTACAAAATGAAATGCGCAAGGAGGCGAAAGCACGAGCGAGAAGAATGCACGAGACATACCTAGCGATCGCACTAGCGAACGCGAGGACCGATCGCGGTAGCGGCGCGTAAATTAGGGTTTCCACCCTTTTCTATAAATAGGGCGAGCCCTTGCGCTAACACACCCTAGACGCCTGCACTCGTTTTATTCGGTTTTCCTCGGTTTTACAGACTTTTAGTCTTTAATCTTCATTTAGTTTAATTCTAGTATTATTTTTCCGTTGTTCTAGTTTAGTTTATCGTTTCGTTTTCGATCGAACGTTTTGTCCGATCGTTTTCGTTGTTTTCCGTTCGCTCGCTTGGATTGGATTCAAGACCAACCTTTGTTCTTCGGACGTCTCTATGGGTTTTATATATTTAATTTCCGCTTTTATGGTTAAATCGTATTTCATTCCGTTTATTATGTCTCGCTAGTTTTCCGTTCTAATCCTGTGGGTTTGCATGATTCAATCCTATATGTTGTGAGTTACGCTATTGTTATTTACCTTCCGTGTATTGATTCATGATTCATGGTGCTTATTTATATGTGTTAATTTCGATCAATCTTGATGCATAACTAGTTGCCGATTAATGACGTAATTGTATTAATTGTCGATCGATCTTGAATGCATGATCGAATAAGCCTCGAGTCGAATCGAGATAGGATATTCGTAGGAAGCATATTCTTAGTGATCTTTTGAGTTGCTTATTTTCTCTAGAGACGAATCGTGATAGGTAAAATTAGTAATCAATTGCCTTGTCGTAAATAGCGAAATTGTTGGTTATATATGTGATCTTCCGTCTTATCGGATTAAAGCGGTTAATAATAAGCGGGATAAACATCGTTGTGGATAGGATTGGTGCATCCACAGGGTTAGTCTTTCTCCATAGTTATCTTCGTGATTTTATTGCTTTATTTTATATTTACATTCGATTACCTTTGCTTTGGATTAAATTTGAAGCCCTAAACCTATTACCCAATTACGTGCTTGGATAATGATGAAATGTCGTTGAGCTAGCTTCTATGTTTTCGTGATACAATCTCTGTGGATACGATACTTCGCTTACCCCATACTTACACTTTTTACGTGTGAAAAAGGAGCGATCACTAACTTATTAGACTCATGTGTAGCCTGAATAGACATGAACTGAACATATTTGGTAAGTCAATACACTACTACCCATATAGCAGTGTTATCTTTTGACTTTGGTAATTTTATTTCAAAATCTATTGTTATGTCATCCCATAGGATTACTGATACAATGTCTTCACTTATAGGCAATCGAGATAACGTTCGACAACTTCTATCTTCATTCTTTTAAATTCTTTGATGAGTTTTTCCTTTCTGCAAGGATCTATCATCACTTAGATTGATCTTTACAGCATAGAGCATTAGTTACTATATTACCCTTTCATAGGTGATAATTTATATCGCCTTCGTAATCTTTTACTTATTCGAGCAATCTTTTCCATTTCCTTTCCAAGTCTCTTTGTTCGGAGAAGTATTTTAAACTGTTATGATCTATGAAGGTCTCACACCTCACTTTATAGAGGTGATGTTCTCAAAATCTTAATTCGTTTTACTACTGCTAGTTCTAAGTCGTTGTGATGCATGGCTTATTATCTTCCCCACTTTAGCACGCGGCATCACATTTATTGGTCCATGTAAGTTTGATTTCTATTTGGAGTAGCTGCGTTATTGACCTTATTATCTTAGAGAGTCTTCAATGAATCTCCGATTACAGCTAATAAATTCTATAAAACTCTCAATCTCATTTGGGTCGTTGATTGCTTCCAATCTTGCATTGCTTTTAACTTTTGTCGGATCCACATGGATTCCTTCTGAAGATGTAATACCCCGTCTTTTTAAGCTTTTATTTTGCATGGCACGTTTTTTAGAAAAGGTCAAAGGTTGACTTTTGTTTGGTGATCGACCATCACGAAACCTCGGCGTTAATGAAGAGTGTCTTATGACTAATTCATAGACACTAAGTATGCAGTTTTCGACCACCCATGAAGGTTTGGCACTCGGGGAAGTTATCAAAACCTGACTTTTCATTGATCTTTTAAAAGCATATCTTGTTTATAGTCATTGTGTCGGTATTTTATTTCGTGTCCATGGGTACTAAGTTTGCTAAATTTGAGTCCGTTTGCAAAGTTGCGTCGCTTTGCGTTTTCGAAAAGGGCATTGCATTAGCAGTTCTTGTGACCGCTTTTTCCTATAAATAGAGGCTGGGGCCTTCATTTTCAACGTTCATTTCCTTCATCTCTCGTGTTTACGGAAGAGCCGAGCAGCTCAGTGCAGCTGCGAGCAGCTGGAGGAGTGGGGATCGGCGGGAGGCTCGGTGGCGCGCCATTCTTGCTTCTTGCTACCATCCTGCCGATCAACCACCCGGGCAGCCCGTTTTCTGTTTTATCATTTTCTTGTTTGATTCCGCCTTTTAGTAGATCGTATAGCATAGAACTCGGGACTCTAAAGGGCGGGGCGGGATATGACGGAGGCCAGCAATTTAACCGCGCGACCACGCCGAATCGCCGCCCATGGCCGTGTTGTTGGCCGCCGTTTGGTGGTCAACGGACCACCACAGCTCTGAGTCCTTTAGGTTTTGAGTTAGGCTATGCATTCTACTAAAGTACCGATCCGTTTTTACATTTTTCGCGTTTACGCATGTCGGGATGTTTTAGTTGCTTGAGTTTTCTAAAGGAAGTACATGCCGGGTTATCCATTTTCAAAGTCGTTTGTCATTCCATGTTCGTCGTTATGCATATTGCTTATGTTTCCATTTTCATGCATCGATTTTCGATGGTTTATCCTAGATCACGAGGATAGGCATTGATTTTTGAAGCTTCTTGCTGCTAAGATTTGAGTCGACTTGCATGCATGCATATTTGAAAGTACCTATTATGAGTCTTGATGCCACGAATATATTTCCTTACGCATCGAGTTGATTTGAAAACCCGGAGAGTGCGAATGTGGGTTGAGAAAGTGAAAACCACAATTTTGCTACGATCGTCGTTTGGATCACGTTGTTGCTTTGCTTTGTGGAAGTGACCCCAAAGTTGTTAGGTCCTTTTACGGTACCTACCGGTCTGATCGGTGAAGTCGTCGGATCCGTAGATATCTCGGTTGGCGTTTTCGTGCATTCGGGTTGGGTTATATATGCTTATTTTGAGTTATTTACTCGATATTTCAAAATAAAACATGATGCGCAGTAAAATGTTTTGTGAAATTATTCTTGTTCTCGATCGAAGATATGGTTCTATCATGGTTGTGCCACGGATCTCTATTCGGTGGGTTGATCGCCATCTTGAGTATTGATCGTGAGGATAGACCCGAACACGTGGTTATGGTTACGAAGGATGAACCCAATTCCACGGGAAATGGTAATGAGGTGGTTATTGTTCGGCGAGTTTGACCCACAAGTCCACCACGAGTTAGCCTATTTGGATACGTTAAGTGGGCGATTGGATATGTTCGGGCGAATGAATGACATGTGATGGGTTTGGCGGGATCGTTAGAGCCGTGGTTCATGGTTCTATGATGGGAGTACTGATAATAACGGATCGGTATCGAAAAATGAAAATCTATTTTGCTTACTTAGAAGTGGTTCGTTTTAAAACCTTCTAAGGTAAGTGCTCTGAACACGCATCATGATTCTTTTGATTTATGATAAAACCCGGGTGAGTCGCTAGTACTCACCCCAAACTCTTTTCAAATCTTTTCACGGATGGAGGAGGGTTGGACGGGCGGCCGAGGGGTGGGCTGCGGGTTCTTCATGCTATGCTTCAGCGATGTTGTGTTATATCGTACTACGATATTGATTCTTGTCCTTATTTGCTACGATTGGGAACAAGACTTGTTATATTATTCTACGTGAGTCTCGATATGAGCATGCTATGTGGTTGACGGTCTAGTTGACGAGGATGTAATCTATTTTGCTTTCTTGCATTACTTATAATAAACCAAGATCATGTTTTACGAGGTTATGATATCGATATTATTACATTGGTGGATTGTTTGTGCCCCTCCCCTTCGAGGATATGTCCTAGTTATAGAGGAGATCTTTGCCCGATTTCATGGTCACATCTTCTTATCATGTATATTATATGTATCCCTTCTTCCCTTCTTAACCCCACCCCTAATCACACCCGGCATCCGTGCCTTCATTCGGGAATTGGGCGTGATGACAATATCGAGCGGTGTTCTTGGCCACGACATCTATCTTTGTTATCGATACCGACTTGGTATCGAGCAATGTTCTTGGCATCTAGTTTTCATAATTATTTGATATCAAGCGGTTCGTTTGCTTTATATCTTGTACGTTCTTGAAATTGAGTGTTTAGAACTTTTCTTCTAAAGCTGCTTATCGCATGTCTGACTACCTCGACTCACCGTCGAGGCCGCCTCCTTTCAAAAGGGGATGAGGTATGTGTTTATTCTTGATGCTTTATGTGGTTACGTGATGCTTGATGTGATCTTGGTTTCATGTGTTTGGCTCAGTAAGAGTTCGTGAAGTAAGCGTGATGTGGATGTTGAGTGAGATGAATGTGGTATGGTTGGGTGTTGATGTGGATGTGGAAGTGATTGTTGATGGGACGGAAGGGCCTGTCTGGTGTGATATGAAAATCGTTTATATGATATGATGTGATTGATGTGATCACGTATGGTTGATGTAAGTCTATGTGTTTACATAGCGATGTATTGTTGATTGAAAATCTTGTTTATTTTGATAAGCGAGTGCTTGTAAGTGAATCACAGATTTGCTTACGTGATTATTATGATAAATATCGATATTGATATTGATATGTGTTGAAATGAACATGTGTTTGAGACATGATTACCCGGATATTTGGGCGAGAAAAGGAAGCGTGAATATTTGTTGTTATGTTGATAAACTAACATGTAGGTTTATGGATATTGATGGCCCGGACAACGTCGGTTAAGATCCACAGGATGGATGAGCGGATCAAGTAAATTCGAGGAATGTGCGGGAATGTCCATGAGCCGTTAGGAGTATTTTGGGGAGATTTGTTGGATTTTGGAGAAGATCCGAGGCGGTGAGAAAGTATCGTAGTATGAGGCTTATTATCGGTTGTGAGAGAGGCTACCAACAGGTTGGCAACCGTGGGCGGCAAGCAGGATACGTGATGTTCGAGCGGGATCTATCACGGACACCTTACCTTGGATTTCACCGAGTTATTTGCTCGAGTATGGAGGCAGTGGACCGATCATCGGTATACCATCGAGGAGGATGTGATAGCAAGTCATGTTCGAGGACCGATCAGTTGATGATAGGGATGATGTTCCCGAAGAGCCTTTGGGAGGCGACCATCGCTCGAGCGATCACGATGCATCGGGATACACGGTCACTACACCTCCATCTCGATCCTTACCTTCCGAAGGACCGGAACGATTTTGAGGCGAGAACCTCAAGGCGAGAGATTGTCTATCCGAGCGATGCGGGGAAAGAGGCTGGGATCGAAATTTCGGGCCAGGGCTGCGTTAGGTTGGCATCGGGGAAGAAGACTCGGGAGGAGGAAGACCGGGATGAGAATGAGGAGGGCAGTGAGGACTCGAGGACCCGGTGATCGAGATAGCCGATGACTACGATGAGGTCGGGCATGTTGAGGAAGGGCGCGCGAGCGAGGACTCGAGCGCAGCTTTCACGACAATCGAGCGATCGAGGCCTGACTTGGATGGGATCATACCGAGAGGCTTGCTTCCATGCGGGATGGCTTTTAAAGGCGGCACCAATTGACCACGATAGGAAGGAAAGGAGGATGAGAAAGGCGAGAATGGAACATTGGGACGAGCGGAGTAGTGGTGAGATATGGAGGGCGAGGATCTAGGTAGTCGGTGTTTCTGATGGCGGTCGCAGATCTGCTAGAAGCGTGGACAGGCGGCATCTTTGTGATAACAGTGATTCTTTTGCTCATATCTCGACCTTTTGGTAACATACCTTGATCTTGTATTTGTGATCCTTCATGGACCGAATATTCTTGATACTAGCGCTTTGTCTATGACGGGATGTTTATGTTTGATGCTTATATGTGATATGAGCTATGCCATGATGATATATGACCTATGTGATGTGTGATGATGATGTTATGTGAAATGCATAGCGATGATATGTTAATGAGGATTGCATGATTATATGTGATCGTCGTGATATATGTATATGTGATGATATGTGATATGGGTGATGATATATGTTGTGCGATGATACGGTTATCTATCGGCGTTTCTAATGTTTCAAACGTCGATGCAGAATCACGAGAACAAGGAACGGAGAAACAATAGCGTGGAAGAAGCCGAGGAACCACCTTTGGTTCGTGACATGCGATCGAGAGTTTTCGTGGCGAAATCCCCACATTCGGCGGTCTCGGCGAACCGATCGGCGAGAACTAGATACGATCCACAAAGGATCTTGAATACATCGGCTGCGAAGAAGCGGAAAAGCTGATGCCGATCTTCGGTGACCGATGAGGCTGATTTACGGTGGGAATCCGTAGAAGGACTCTAACACCGAGACGGTGGGCAAGGTATCGTGGGAAGATTTGAGGAAGAACTCATGGAAAAATGCGTGCTGGCGTTTACTGGCGGAGAAGGCAAAAGCGAGTTACGGAATCTTCGTCGAGGAGAAGGACGGTCACCGAAATGCGATCGCTCGTTCATAAATCATCACGTTATGCTATGTACACAGTCGGCGCGAAATTGCCAGGCGAGACGAGTTCGAGAGAGACTCGGGCCGAGATCGAATTTTGCTCGTCGATCGGGAGATCGGCGTATCGCGATCATGAACAGGGCTTTAAACATTGAGTCAATGTTGCCCCAAGAAAACGATGCCACCGGACAGCCGGTGGCGGAGGAAGAGGAAGAGGAAATGGGAAGATCGAAATGCGATCGGTGTTCGAGGAACGGGCGGTCCAGTGATTCCAGTCATCAAGGCATTCAGTGAGAAAAAGGCGACCTTGGGAAGAATTTCCAACCCATGCGGCGGTGTGGAAAAACGGTGCTAGAAATGCGAAGGAATCATTTCGGTGAGTGCGAGCGAGTAGCACAGAGTGCTATCGTTGTGAAATCTGGACATTACGCTCGAGATTGTCCGTTAGGAGGGCGGCAGGTGCGGCCGCCATGAAGACATCGATCCATGGGCGAGAATCAAGCTCGCGAGGACAAACAACGGGCGGAGGTCACCTAGGCCAACAAACCAAGGCCACCGCAGCAAGACAAGGGTGTGCGCGAATCGGCGGCTCGAGCTCGGAAATCTGCGGTATAATCCATATGAGTGATATACCCGTTTCGCTTTGTTTGATCACGAGCCTCACATTCTTCGTTTCGAAATCGCGTGTGAGAGGTTGGGTTTGGTACCCGAAATCACAGTACCACGAAATTAGCATCCGTCGAAGTGCTAAAGCGAAAAGAGAATTGCGAACCGGAGGTAGAAATCGTGAGCGAAGGTCTTTGTCAATTTGCATGTCATCGGAATGGAAGATTTCGATGTCATCTTTAGCATGGATTGGTTGGAAAAGCACATAGCAACTATCGTTGTCTCGAGAGAAGTTGCTTTTCGAGCGGCCGAAGGAGTGGAAGTTTGTTTCCACGGCATAAGGATGGTGTTTGCGTGCCATGATCTCGACCGAAGGCGGTGAGGATGATCGGAAAGGAAGTCTGTCAAACTTTCTTGGTGAGTTTGGCGAGGCACGATGAAGAGCGCAAAGCGATTCTGAGAGGCAGATGGTGTGTGAATATCCGGACGTGTTTCCGAGGACTTGCAGGGTTTACCGCTTTGATAGACAGTGGAATTCACTATTGATTTGGAACCGGGGCACACCGATATCAAAGGCACCATCTGAATGGCACCTAAAGAATTGCAAGAACTGAAAGCGCGATTCTGCGAGGCTGTTGGATCTAGGTTTTATCCGACCTAGCGTGTCGCAGTGGGGCGCCGATTACGTTCGTCAAGAAGAAGGATGGGTCGATGAGAAGCCGTCGTGAGTCTTGCAGCGGAGGACGCAATTCTGGAGAAGATGCGTTTGAAAGCAAGGCTAGAAGATAGCAAGGGTTTCACAGACGAGAGACAACGCTACTATTCGATGAAGGTTATGTGTGCCACTCGATAGGGAATTGAGAGATAAAATCATGAGTGAAGCTCGCGAGGCACCGTCTCTGACTCGTCGAGGAAGCACCAAAATGTCTGAGACACCTTAAAAGGAACTTTTGGTGGGAAGGGATGAAAAAGGATGTAGCAGCGTTTGTGGAGCGTTGTTTGGCTTGTCGACAAGTGAAAGCTATACACCAACGTCCGTCGGGTTTGTTGCAACCGCTACCAATCCCAGTGGAAATGGGATCATATCGGTATGGATTTTGTGGTATGTTTTCAAGGTCGTGAGAGGAAACACCGCTATATGGGTTGTCGTTGATAGGCGTGAAGTCGACTCATTTCTTACCGATTAGGATGACGTCGGGTTAGATAAGCTTGCTCGACTTTCGTCGGAGAAATTGTCGGTTACATGGTGTGCCGTGTCGATTCGTCGGATCGTGACCCGAGGTTCACGTCAAGGTTTGGAGGAGTGCGGGAAGCCGGGGGACCAAGGCGAATCTTAGTCAACATTCCATCCTCAAGCGGACGGTCCGATCGGAAAGGGCGATTCGGGTTTTGGAAGGCGTCTGCGGCGATCGTGGCGATAGAGGAGGAAGTGGGAAGAGATACTACCTTTGGTGGAGTTTGCCTATAACAGCGGTTGTCGAGGCCACCATAGGAATGGCTCCCTATGAAGCGTTATGCGGAAGGAAGTGTCGATCGCCACTTTATTGGGCGAAGTGGGCGAGAGGAAGATGTTAGGACGAGATGGTTCAACGAGCGGTTGAGGTTATTGATCGGATCAGCGAAGGATCGAGAAGCTCGGATGTGAGAAGTCCTATCACGGACAAGCGTCGTCGGATCTTGATTCATGATCGGAGATCGCGTTTTCTTAGGTTTCCCCAGCGAAAGAGTCGTTCGTTTTGGGAAGCGAGGTAAGATACGACCGAGGTTCGTTGGACCTTCGAAGTTCTTGAGAGGATAGGCCCGTTGCCTATAGGTTAGCTTTGCCGCTAGCATCGGAGATGTTCATGGCGTGTTTCACGTTTCTCGGTGAGAAATGCGTGTTAGACCCAAAACACGTGATCAAGCATGACCAAGTGGTTCTTGTTCGGGATCGAGTTACGAGGAAGGCGGTGGCTATCTTGGAGCGAGTGAAGGAGTTGAGGAACAAGCGATTAGTTGGTGAAAGTGTTGTGGAATCACGATGGAGGAGGAAGCTACGTCGGGTTGGAAGACAAATTCGAGCTCGATACCACAGGTTTTTCTCCACGTGTTTGAAATTTCGAGACGAAATTTTTCTAAGGAGGAGGATGTAATACCCGTCTTTTTAAGCTTTTGTTTTGCATGGCACGTTTTTCGAGAAAAGGTCAAAAGGTTGACTTTTTATTTCGGTGATGCGACCGTCACAAAACCTCAGGCGTTGTGAAGAGTGTCTTATGACGAATTCATAGATACTAAGTATGCGGTTTTCGACCACCCATGAAGGTTTGGCACTCAGGAAGTTATCAAAACTGGACTTTTCATTGGTCTTTTAAAGCATATCTTGTTTATAGTCATTGTGTCCGATATTTTATTTCGTGTCCATGGGTACTAAGTTTGCTAAATTTGGAGTCCGTTTGCAAAAGTTGCATCGCTTTTTGCGTTTTCGAAAAGGACAGCTTGCATGACTGCCTTGCCCCTTTTTCTATAAATAGGAGGCTAGGGCGCCATTTTCAACGTTCATTTCTTCGTCTCTGTGTTTTTGGAAGAGCCGAGCAGCTCAGTGCTGCTGCGGGCGCGGAGGAGTGGGGATCGGCAGGGAGGCTCGGCCGGCGCGCCATCATTAGCTGCCGAGCTACCACCGCCGATCAACCACCCCCGCAGCCCGTTTTGTTTTATCCTTTTCTTGTTTGATTCCGCCTTTTAGTAGATCGTATAGCATAGAACTCGGGACTCTAAAGGACGGGGCGGGATAACGACGGGCCGACAATTTAGTCGTAGCAGCATCACCGCCGCACGCCCATGGCCGGGTTGTTGCCGTTTGGTGGTCAACGACCACCTCGCCACTGGTCCTTTAGGTTTTGAGTTCGGGCTATGCATTCTACTAAAGTACCGATTCCGTTTTACATTTTCGCGTTTACGCATGTCGGGATGTTTCCGTTGCTTGAGTTTTCTAAAGGAAGACATGCCCGGTTATCCATTTTCAACGTCGTTTGTCATTCCATGTTAGATCGTTATGCATATTGCTTATGTTTCCATTTTCATGCATCGATTTTCGATGGTTTATCCTAGATCGAGGATGAGGCATCGATTTTTGAAGCTTCTTCACCGCTAAGATTTGAGTCGACTTGCATGCATGCATATTTTGAAAGTACCCTATTATAGGTCTTGATGCCAGAATATATTTCCTTACGCATCGAGTTGATTTGAAAACCGAGAGTGCGAAATATGGGTTCGAGAAAGTTGAAAACCCTAATTTTACTACGATCGTCGTTTGGATCACGTTGTTGCTTTGCTTTGTGGGAAGTGACCCCAAAAGTTGTTCGTCTTGTTACGGTACCTACCGGTGTGATCGGTGAAGTCATCGGATCCGTAGATATCTCGGTTGGCGTTTTCGTGCATTCGAGGTTGGGTTATATATGCTTATTTTGAGTTATTTACTACGATATTTCAAAATAAAACATGTATGCCGTAAAATGTTTTGTGAAATTATTCTTGCTTCTACGATCCAAGATATGGTTCTATCATGGTTGTGCACGGATCTCCATTCGGTGGGTTGATCACCATCTTGAGTATTGATCGTAAGGATAGACCCCAACACGTGGTTATGGTTACGAAGGGATGAACCCTAAGTCCACATGGAAATGGTAATGAGGTGGTTATGGTTACGACGATTTGACCCTCAAGTCCACACCGAGTTAGCCTACCGGATCGTTAGGGTGTGGGCCGATTGGATATGTTCGGGCCGAATGAATGACATGTGATGGGTGGCGGGATACGTTCGAGCCGTGGTTCATGGTTACATGATGGGAATGTGATAATAACGGATCGGTGTCGAAAAATGAAAAATCTATTTTGCTTACTTAGAAGTGGTTTACGTTTTAAAACCTTCTAAGGTAAGTGCTACGAACACGGCATCATGATTCTTTGATTTATGATAAAACCCCAGGATGAGTGCGCTAGTACTCACCCCAAACTCTTTTCAAATCTTTTCACGGATGGAGGAGAATTTGGACGAGCGTCTTTGAGGGTGGGCCGTGGGTTCTTCATGCTAGCTTCCAGCGATGTTGTGTTATATCGTACTACGATATTGATGTATTCTTATCCCTTATTTGCTTTCGATTGGGAGCAAGACTTGTTATGTTATTCTTTGTGAGTCTCGATATGAGCATCTATGTGGTTGACGGTCTAGTTGACGGGGATGTAATGCTATTTTGCTTTCTTGCATTACTTATAATAAACCAAGATCATGTTTTACGAGGTTATGATATCGATATTATTACATTGGTGGATTGTTTGTGCACCCCTCCACTCCGGATATGTCCTAGTTATAGAGAATCTTGCCTGATTTCATGGTCACATCTTCTTATCATGTATGTTATATGTATCCCCTTCTTTCCCGCTTCTTAACCCCCACCCTAATCACACCCCGGCATCCGTGCCTTCCCTCGGGAATTGGGGCGTAACAGATGACACTATGTGTCTAAGGAATATTACTTCTTTAGGCCTGAATTCAGCTTAAATAATCTTGGCGAAAATTTATTCGACTCTTAATGTCTGCAAGAATAGGTCTCAAGAGTTCTTCATACACTTTTCTTACCCTTCGAATAGATGGGAATATCGTCTATGATGATTTAAGACAATTTATCTTAGTATGCGCGGAACACTCGATTTTCGAGATTCATGAACATGGCTGGCGCATTTGTTAGTCCGAACGGCATAACTACAAACTCGTAATGGCCATAACTTGTTCGGAATGAGGTTTAGGATGTATCATCTGGTCGCACCTTAGGTTAATAATAATTCGAACTATGATTGATTTTTGAGAATATTCTCGCTTCCTTTCACTGATCGAATTAATCGTTCCTCAAGATCAGTGGATCTTATTTAATTCTCGTCTTTTATTTCAACTTTCGCTTTCTTGCCTAGTTAGACAATAAGTGCTCGTCATCCTTTGTTGTTCATCCTTCTCCTTACTTGCAGTGTGGGTATTATTGAGATTTTCTTTCCATGGAAATGGTAGCTTCTTGTCCTTGGAAATGGAACGAAATTTTCCTTTTCCTTGTACGAGATCGTGGAATGGTTTTCGGTTTAACCAATCCATTCTTAAGATTATGTCTACATTCCTCATAGGTATAATGTTCAAGCGATTCGCTAGATCTAAAGTGGTTCTAGGTTAAAGTCTAAGTTCGGGCAAATATGTCCGACAATCAAGATTCCTCTTATGGTGAAAAGATTCTCCTTTCCTGATTCGCTTATTCAGATTTAGGTTCTAATATATCTACGCATGCTTTTGCGATGAAAGATTATAAAGTACTTTTTCCGAACTAAGGTACTATAGGTACGTTGAGAAGTTTTCGTACCTGCCAGGTTTCCCTGGGTTTGTTCGTTCCATCCTTGATTTAGCGCATAGGCTCTTGCCTGGGCTGGTTGTTGTTGGTGGGGTACTTGCCGCTGCTGGTATTGCGTTGGTTGCATGCTCATCTTGAAATTTAGTCTTGTATAGCTTTGAGTTGTTTGGTTGGCCTTGTTGATTTGGCCTTACCATTCTTACCGGACGTTCTCCGGGGCATTCATTCGCATAGTGGCCCTTCATGCCACATTTATAGCACCTAACATTGCCCCATAGACATATACCCCTATGCATCCTATTGCATTTTGGGCAGGGAGTTGTCTTATCTATTCTGGTGGACCTCCAGGTGGGTGGAGAAAACACTGGTCTCTTCCAGCCTTGTCCTTGGGGTGTCATGTTACCTTGCCATGGCCTTTGATTGTTTGTGTTGCCAAAATTTCCTCGGTCGAAGTTATTCTTAAAATTGCCTTCTCATTTCCTTTTTCCTTTGTCACCAATATTCTATGACCGAGGGGTATAGCTTGTCTTGAGCATCACCGCCTCGATATCAGCTCGACTAAGAGATTCGATGTAGGTTAAGTCGCCATGACTTACCAGAGACATCTTTATCTCATGTCTCAATCCAGATCTAAACTTTTCTGCCATTTTCATATCAGTATTTACCAGATCTGGGGCATACCTTGACATATCGCAGAATATGCGATCGTATTCCGTTATAGTCATTCTTTCTTGCTTTAGGTTGAAGAACTTAACCTCTTTCTTCTTTCTATAGCTCTGCGGAATGTATTTTTCATACACTTCCGTCTTAAAGTCTTCCCAAGTGAAATATTCCATTTGTTCTGGGGTTATAGTCTTTTTCCTTGCTTCCCACCAGAAATCTGTCGGTCCGGTGAGTTGGAAGGTGACACAAGATGGTCTTTCTTGCGTTGTGCAATGGAGGAAATCGAAAATCCTCTCTATTGCTCTAACCCACTGCTCAGTCTCTTCGGGATTTCCTTTTCCGTTAAAGATGGTGGGCTTTGCCTAAGGAACAATTCCTCTATTCTTGATCGGGTGGAGGTGGGGTGGTCTTGGTATCTCTTCACTTTTGGCCCGTGGAATCTGACCCTTCCCTACCTCGTCCCCTTCCGCGCCCTTGAATACCTTGTTCAGGTTCGCGTCTGGGCGGCATTCTGATAATGCAAGAATGTAGTTTAGCATTTGCGTATCGTTTATCGTATTTTATGTAACATCTTTATGCACTCTTAGCATAAAATAACCTTAATAAAATTATTCACTCTTTTTCATGCTTATCTTGTCACAAAACCCATCTAGGGTCGTCATATAGGGCAATACGCTTGTTCCCTTTATCTTAATTTCCAGCATAAGCGCCTCCTTACTATATCTCGACTTTGGGGTATCTTTTCCACACCTTGTTTAAGCACTAGGGATAGCCTAGTTGTTCGCACATCTCATTTATTATGATTCATCGATTCTTACTATCATTGTTTTAACCAACGTCTCGAATATTCGGAATTAGATCCGCTTAAGCATAATCTTATTTATTTAGGGATAAAACGAGAGGCTTATTAATGGAGATGCTTTCATTCCTTATATACTCATAAAATGAGTTTCATCTACCTCCATACTTTAGACATGTCCAACCTACTAACGAGGTCTTAAGGACAAACAACTATCTTTCAGATAAGTTATAATCTTTCTTGTTATGACGTAAATAGGAGGAGGTTATATCTTGAGGATATCATATACTTTCCTTTACTTCTACTCTTGTAATCAATGCTAAAGAGTATCTCGCTTATGACTTAATCATCATAACCCTCACATGGAGGTATAACGTTTACTGTTATCATTAATCTCTAGTAAGCCCATTAAGGGTCATTGCCTCAATGTGCACCATAGGAGAGAATATATCTCGCCCCTTTGAGCACTTCTTTACATCATAACTTGATGTCTATCACTTTACTGATCTGAAACTTTTAGTTGACATGATACGTCAACCTATGTCATACTTATTGCCTTCATGAATTGAAGAAAATTTCATTTAACAACTTTCAAGAGGTATGGTTTCATAATTCAAGATGGTAACTTTGAAGGTTTGAATCAACATGTTTCTTTGAACCAATAATCGGAGATAGGGTCCAAGACCGAATAACGATCTTGAGATTTCTTTGGTCATATGGGGTGGCCAGGCCCGTCACAAATACTTTCTCAGTCACATGAAGGTTTGATTTCAAAAGAACATTGTATTAAATTTTCGGTTTGCAAACTTCTTTCAAAGAAAAGTGAGGAACGCAAGTGATTTCTCAATTGGAACTAGGTCATAGAGTTAAACTCGATGACAGAAATTGAGTAGAACTTGAAACCTTATACAGCTCGTAATAAGTCATCAACAAAAGTTCTCGTGTACGTCATAACTCTTCTTATACTACTGAGAATCTTACTTTCTAGTAGCATTCTAAGATTCATGTCACACTGTAGAGTTCTCGTTCTATATACGTCGCAAGATCAGTATCAACTGTTTCTTTGATCACATTCTTATTTCGTTTCTACGAGAAAGTCATAGTCAATTTGAATTTCCGTCATACGTGAACATCCAAACAAAAGATTATACTCATGTCACTGGAGTATAATGACATTCATTATCTCTAAATCATCATCCTTATCTTTGCTCTTTGACTTTCTGCTCTTTGTTCTCGTCATTCAGCTCGAGATTCTCATTTCGATTTCGTTTCTGTCTCATGACAGACTAAAATTCTCATAGTTCTTTTTCTATGTTCTTTCGCAAAAAGGGATCATGCGACTTAAACAGTCTATGTTCTTTGGGATAACATATCCATCATCAAAATAACTGGAAATTTCAGAACTGTAAACATTCATAACATAACTCTTTCATAATAATCATGCTCATTGAATTTCACGAATTCAAAGATTTCGCTTTTGACATATCTATGTCAACACTTTCTCATATAACATTATCATAATATAATCGTATGTTGGTAATGAACCAACAACTTTCATAACATAAATTCTCATTGAATTTCATGAATTCAAAGGTTTCTCTTTTGACATATCAATGTCAATGCTGTCTCATATCACTTTCAACTCTTCTCAACATAAAACATCATTGCAATATTTGCAATTACTTTCACTTTCAACAATCCTCATAACTTTCATTTCTCTTGAAATATCATTTCAATCATCATTTACTACTTTTATTCTCAAATATCTTTCATAACTTTCATCTCTTTGGAAAATATCATTTTCCATATTCAAGCTTTTCATTTCAAAATTTTGAGAAAGGGGCATTTAATTTCAAACTCTTTCATTTTCAAAACTGAGAAAATCATTTTCCTAACGCATATCAAATCTTTTAAGTTTTCCATGAATACGCAGTCCCATACCTGCATATTCTTGGAATCCTTTGAGCTTTCCTTGAATATGCAGTCCCATACCCGCATATTCTTGGAATCTCTTTTATTTCAAAAACTTTCATTTTCAAACTTCTCATTCTCATTCTTCAAAACTTTGAGAAAGTCATTTACCTCTTTCCCGGTTGAGCTTGATGTGATGGAGTGTTGAGCATAGTCAGCTGATCTCTAGAAGTCTAGTGACTCAATCTAGACTGAACTTTAAAAGGAAATTTGGGTTCAAGAAACGAACTGCTCTGATACCACTTTGTAACAGCCTGCCAACTCAAAATACGGACTAGCAGGGACCGTTACTAATGACGGGGATTAACAACAGGAACAAAAACTAATTATGGAATTGTGAGGTATAAGATAGACAATTTTCCAAAACTTTATACCATTTAACGTGACACATATATCGTACATACGCAACTGGATCATTTAGACTCTTAACAAAAGGGTTTAACTTAAAACATAACTTATATAACTACGGTGGAAGGCGTATGGAATACATATGGCGATGTGAATCGAGGTTAAACTATCGTGACAATGATCCAACCGCTCAACACACCTCCATCCCATCTTGACTCAACTGCACATTTAAAAACAAACATGCAGGGCTGAGTACAAATAATGCACTCAGTGGCTCATTGCGAAACATTTTACGAAATTACATCGCCCTTAGTAAAACACGAGGTTTTTAGTTGAAATAACTCGTGATTACCAAAACTTTTTCTTTCATTTTCAAAAGTCGTCTGGCCAGACATATTTTCTGTCTGTATGATCCATATCAGTTCTCATATATTATTATCATAACGTCATCACATGTTGGTAGCGAACCAACAACTATTAATATCATAACATCAACTGTGTTGGTAATAATCCAACAACTATAAATCTCAATATAACATCATCGTACGTTGGTAGCGAACCAACAAATTTTCACTATCATCATGCCATCCATCTCCACATATATCAGAATCATCATACCATCCTGCTCCACATATAACATGATCGTCATACGTTGGTAGCAAACCAACAACTTTCGATATCATCATACCAAACCGTCTCGCATATAACATGATCATCATTCCAACCTTCTCACATTTAACTTTATCATATCAATTTAATCTGGCGGTGTTCGCGATCCGCTTAGAACAACCATTAATTTCTCTTAAGTCGGGGAGCGACCCAACAACTGATTTACTTTCATAGTTGGCTTGCCCAACAACATGATAGGATCATACATAAAAACATAAACACTTTGGGCAGGTAATCATATCATTTCTCAATGGAAGTACTGTAAATAAATACTTTTCATTTGCAGAAGCAAGTAAATAAAAGGGTTTTCGAATAAAGCCCACCTGGTACGTAGCCTTTTCAATAAAGTTCATTTCTAAGTCGAAAGCTCAAGTCCACGTCCCACCTTAACGTAAGAACTATTTTAGTACATTGGTCACGTTTCGATAGAGACGAACATCGTCTATAACGTCTTATGAATCAAATAAGTCTAACGTCGAACTTATTCTGACGTTTCCTAATCAAATGATGTCGTTTATGAAATCGTTCATCATATAAGAGATATTCCATCTCTTTAGCACATAATGTACGTTTTAATGTACTTACGTAACGTAAGTTACATTGTTACTAAACGTACCACGTCACATACATCACGTATTATTGAATTTCGTGCGATTTGACCTTGGTCAACGTTTTTAGTCAACGATTTTGACTTGGTCAACATTTAGTCAACAATTTTGACTAAAGTCCACAATTTTGACCAAAGTCGACATTTGACTTTTAATACTATATATGAAATTTTATCATTTTATGTGCAATTCTTGTCCTAAAAATTCCCATAAAATCATACTATGTTTAAAACATTATTTTAGAATATATTACGCAATTATATCTTATAAAATAAATTTATAACATTATTATATATAATATATAGTTTTCGGTTCTTTTATTTAAATAACTGAACTTATGCAAAAATTATAATAAATTTACATAACACATAATCATATATGAGCATCCTTATTATAACATAATTTTTATTTATTGTGAACTATTTAATTAAATCTTCCTAAGTCATATTCGAAAATTTGGACTTAGGTCCAAATAATTTTTAATAAATCCAATAAATTCATACAACACTATATTATGAATCTACACAATCAATATGCTATAATAACACTTAAACATGGATTATATCACAACATGTTATCATGTTCTATAATTTTAAAAATCATAGACTTAGGTACTAAAGTTTTCCAAAATTCTACATAAAATCATACAAGCGTAATTAATACTCTAGATCATGATTTCATGCTCAAATCAACAATTAAAAATCATAATCATCAACATATCATGCTCTCATGCTTTGGCCCTTTTCAAATTTAATACCATGCTTAATTTTGTGATATAATTATAATACATGCTTAATAACATCATATAAACACAATATCTAAACATCTTAGCATAAGTTTCATAATTTTCGAAAATATCATAAACAAACTAAGCTTATAACATAAATTCTAACGGATGAAAATCGAAAGTTCAAGCATGTATACGAAGCTCGTAAGAAATCTAACCTTTTAATCGGTATCGAATTTGATTGGCAAAGTTTATTTTCTATAGGATTGGGATCAAACTTTGATGAACACTCTTGAAATTTTCTCTCTCAATTTCGGTTGCTAGGGTTTGTAAAATGAGAATATGTTGTGCTAATCTTATATTTATAGACCTATGCAAGTTGTATACTAATTATTACACATAAAATATCACAAATCAACTTGCATAATTGGTCCACAATTTTCGGCCACCTCATAGGGTATAAGACAAAATTTTATCCTTATCTCTTATGCTTTATTATGTCATCTTATCTCTTTAATAAATGCATTGGATCATAGTTGTCACAAAATAATTAAATTACAACTTTATAGTATATATGTGGAAATTTTCGGCCACTACAATCCAAGGATCTTAGGTTACTTGTTCAACTTGGTAACTACTACTACTTTACACCTAATAATGTGATAAGATCCATCTCATACCCCTCATTAATTAAAGGATGATAATATCACATAAAATCACACCTAAACCATCAAATTTTCGCCACTTATCATGTTGGTGTCATCCAACTTGTGCAACTTGTAATACACCTCATCTTATCTTTAATAATATCATATTAATATAATAATTATGATACATCATCAATTGGATAAGAATTAAAATTAATTCACACTTAAAATATCCAAGTTTTCGAAAATTATAGGATAATTACAATTATTTTATTTTCTTGTATTAAATAGCTAATACATAGTTATGTGACATATTATAAGTCCCAATCGATGATTTAAATCATAGAAAAATATTTAAAATAATTTTAGACTTCAAAACCCTAATTTCGAAAATTAGGGTTTTCGAAATTGGCTAAATTGATCAATTTCTATTCCCAAATTTTCTAGCATTATTTTGATGATAAATAATTCTCTTATATCATAAAATAATCATAGGAATTTAAATAATATAATTCCATTATCATTTTGTGAATTATCGAATAGTTTCTAAACGTAGACGCGTTTAAAGCCTCTCAACGTTAATAGTTGAATTATCTCTAAAAACGTTCGTAAACGAATTAGAATCACTTTATTCACTTCTATAATAATAGTGAATTAGAATTCTAAGTCTCGATGCTTAGAAAATATCGTAAAACTTAACTGTCGAATTTTATCGACGTTAGAAATATACGTTCGAAGGAATAGCAGAAACTGCATTCCTTAATTCACTAAGCGTCAGTGAATATCACACAGAAATTATCAAATGATGCTTAGTCAAAATCGGGCGTTGACTAATTAGATTTAATTATCAAACTTAAAACCCTAATTTACGATTTATATTATCGTAATTAAGCATTAAAACTGCGGGATATTACAAAATATTATGCCAAATATTTTATTTTTCTCCAATTAATAGCTATATGACATAATAATAATCTTAGATGATAAAATAAATCATAGGAAAATTAATTAAGATCATTTCTATGTACTAAAGTAACGTTTTTGGCAACTAATTCGAAACTAAGGATAAATTATCAAACTATTTTTCTTTTCATAGATATATTAGTTTCATGATTAATTACATAAATATAATGATATTATATCATAAAATAAATTTCTGGAATATTTCTAAGCAATTTTCCCCAATTTGTTCGAAATTTAGGGTTTCTAGAGGTTGATTTTTATAAAATCCTATTCTTATCCTATTTTATTAATTTCGAAATTTTCATAATTTCTAGGAGATAAGATTGATCTAGAATCATGATATTTATCAAGTATATAATTAAATAAATTATTTAATACAATTATCACATAAAAATCAAAGTTTTCGAAATTCACATAAAATAATACATTTTTTTCGAAAACCATGCAAGTTATTATCCAAAATATTATCTCCTATAATACTTATCACTTTTCTACATATTTCTAAGAGATAAACATTATCTCTCAATTAATTATGACCTTATCTTATCATTTTATAAAAATATCATAACATACTTATCTTAAAAATGTCATTTTCAAACCTTATCATATACACCTATGATTTTCGAAAACCACACTTGGATTCAAGATAATTATCTTATCACATACTACATGATAAACATGACAACTCATCACATAAAATCAAGTGATCACATAATAAATCACAAATTAATTCTTTATACTCTTAAATTTTGAAAATCACCATTAAATAAGGAAAAATATTTCTTTTTCTTCCTTAGTGTAAATAAATCTCAAATATGCTTAAAAACATATTTAAAAAATATTTCGTTCAAAATTTTAAGAGAAATTTTGATTTATTCAAAATCGACAATTCTGATGTTCACTTTCATACTGCTTTTATCGTCTTGTTCTTTCTTTATTTTGAAATTTTAAGCCTGAAATTGGGTATTACATTCTACCCCTTAAAGAAATTTCGTCCTCGAAATTTACGTATTTCCACGTTCTCTTCCTTCTTCATTTTGCATTTTCCATTTTCCATTCCGACGCGTTGGTTCCTTGTGCCTTTTTATTCATCATATGTTCCTTAACTTTCATTTGTATCTATGCAACTATCGATTCTTATAGACGGTGAATCCTATGTCCAAATCTAAGTTTAAGCGAACTTATGCTAACGTCGTACCTCCTGCCTTTGATGAAGATTCATCTCGTTTCGTGCTAAGTTCTAAAATACTCGCGTATAATATCGTGGTCTTGAAATTCCCATAGCAATAATATAATCACAAGTATGTTGAAAGCGTATTCGTACCTGTCGGGTTGTTCTGGTCATTTTCAGGTTGCTGGTTGAGAGCATAAGCCCTTGGTTGGTGATAAACGCGCATTTTACACGTTTATAGTTGATTTTTGAAGATGAGTTTAGCTCGCTTAATGTGCGCTTATGTATCGTTTCTTAATGTTTTATCTATTTCTAGAAGACATCGCTCTTGGGTGTTCCTTCGACGCTTTGTAGGTTTATATGTTGATAATCGAAGCAAGGAACGCGCACGAGAAAGTATTACAATCGACTGTTTAACGACCAACCTAGCGGTCGCTAGGCTGGCCGCTAGCAACCCGCGAGAACCCAACGAGTCGCGATCAAGAACCTCGTGCTCGCGAGCGAAGCCCAACCGAGAAAGCTACCGGACGATTTCGCGACCGCCATAATTGCTAGCGACCGCCAGCCGGTCGCGAGGTACAACGCCAACAAGAAGGAGGCGAGCGCGAGCGAAGAGCGCCGCGACATGCCTAGCGATCGCCTCTAGCGATCGCGAATGGTGGTCGCGAGTCGTGGCGGCAGAGGCGCAAATTAGGGTTTCCACCCTTTTCTATAAATAGGCAAAGCCCTTGCGCCTCAATCGCACCTAGACGCCCAGAGCCCTTTACTTCAGTTTTCCTCAATTTTATCTTTGTTTTAGCTTCCGCTTAGTTCTAGTTTCAATTCTTGCATTGTTCTTGTTTAGTTCTTCATTCGCTATCGATCGGAACGCTTTGTCCGATCGCTTTCGTTGTTTTCCGCTCTTTCGATTGGGATTGATTCAAGACCAACCATTGTTCATCCAACGCTCATCACGGGTTTTATATATTTAATTTCCATTTTATGGTTAAATCGTATTTTATTCTCGCTTATTATGTCCGCTAGATTTCGCTCTAAACTAGGGTTTGCATGATTCGATCCTATATGTTGTGATTCCTTATCGCTATTTACCGTCCGTGCATCGATTCATGATTCGATTGTGCTTATTTATATGTGTTGATTTCGATCAATCTTGATGCATATCTAGTTGTCGGTTAATTACGAGTTGTATTAATTGTCAATCGATCTCGAATGCATGATACGAATGAGCCTTGAGTCGAGGTGAGATAGGATATTCGTAGGAAGCATATTCTTAGTGATCCTTTTGAGTTACTTGTTTTCACCTAGAATGGTAGGGAAAACTCGTAATCAACTACCGCAATTGTCGTAATTGAAGTTGTTGGTTATATTTGTGATTTTCCATCTTGTCGGATTAAAATCGCTAATAGGAATGTGATAAACATACGCTGTGGATAGGATTAATGCATTCCTAGGGTTAGTCTTTATTATCCGCTTTATCATCCGTGAGTTTATTGCTTTATTTTATATTTCTGCTTGGTTACCTTTACTTTGGTTTAAATTCTGAAGCCTTAAACCTTTCACCCTTTTTCTGTGCTTGGATAATGATGAATTATCGT
Organism: Salvia rosmarinus; assembly: GCA_036937905.1. NCBI lineage: Eukaryota > Viridiplantae > Streptophyta > Magnoliopsida > Lamiales > Lamiaceae > Salvia > Salvia rosmarinus. Next base: position 42,318,281 of record CM072824.1, on the reverse strand, counting down.
TGAGCTAGCCTCTGTGTTTTCGGATTGAAATCCCTGTGGATACGATACTACGCTTACCCTATACTTACACCTTTTTGTGTTAGAAAATTAAGCGATCAAATTTTGGCGCCGTTGCCGGGGATTGTTAAGATTGCATAGGAATAATTTGACGATTTGGATTTATTAATTCAAGTTATATATATATTATTATTTATTTTTATCGAGCTAAATTCTCTTTTCTCGTGTAGTTTATGCGACAAGATCTCGTGGACCTCCTCAAGTATTATTAGATCCCGAGATCGAAAGCTCTCAAAGGAGAAAAAGAGGAGAGAGACGGGCGCAATGGCAGCCAATCCACGTAATCGGGCATTCCTCCCGAGCAAGTCAAGACGATGCTAGCCGACTTTGCGCAGATGCACGTCGGATGGCGAATATGGAATCATTGTCCTCGCTCCGAGGAAAGACCTCGAATCACATGTACCGACATCCCACCGAACAGTCCAAGGAGGCGGTTGGGGCCCGCGAGATGCAAACAATTTTCAGCTCAAACCGCCCCGATCAAGATGGTCCAAGGATAGCGGTTTGGGGAGGAAGACCGAATCGCATCTCGAGACTTTTCTCGATATTTGTGACACCATCAAATGAATGGGGTGCCACAAGACACGATCCGATCGCATGTTCGGTTTCTCATTGCGCAGCGAAGATTGGTTCAAGAGTTTGGACCGAATCGCATCGACACTTGGGAAACTTTATGAAGTTTCTTTGAAATACTTTCCGCCGCGAAGCGCAGAAGATCATCGCCAAATCTCTCATTTTGCTAAAACCACGACTTAATCATTATTCGAGGCATGGGAGAGATTCAGAGGTCTATTGAGACGATGTCTACAACATGGGTTCTCCAGGCAACAAATCACACAGCTTCTACAATGGACCGACATGGCGCATTTATGGCATGGTGGATGCGTCGGGGGCTGTTTATCAACCGACAAGTAGACGAGGCGAGCCGTATTTTAGAAGAGATGGTCGCCAACAGCTATCAATGGCCAACGGAGAGAACGCCATTGTTCAAAGCAACCTTGTTGAGAGTGATTCAAAATATGACGATCTCATGAAGAAGTTCACTCTTTTGAAGAGTCGATTGAGACAGAACATCGCCCACATCAATCGTGAGGAATCATCCGACTTCCAACACCTCCGGTGAAGCTCCGCTCGTAATGGTGTAATTCAAGAGCGAAGAAGCCAAGTCTCAAGACATGATGCAGCCAGCTGGTTGTAAGCAACCAACAATTGGCAACGAACCGTAATTCGCTTATAAGCAACACCGGCGTAAGATAAACCATTTGAGTCCACCGACAGCTATGGGAAGATATGAAGATGTTGGAAAATCAAATTGGTCAAATAGCCGCACAAGTGAATGCACTACAAAAGACGGCCAATTTCCGAGTAATACGGAGTGAACCCGAAAATCGGTGCTTCGCCATCCGCACGAGGAGGGCGAGCCTGCCCGAGCCCTACCGAGGAAGAAGAGCAAGAAAGCATTCGGGCGAGCTTCGCGACCAAGCTCGCGACCGCGAGCCCGATCGCGAGGAGTCCGTAAATTTTACATAGAAGCACGCGTCCGCACCCGACCGCGAGCCATCGAGTGTGCGCGCGGAGCTGTTCATGGCGACCAGCCGCATGCCACCCCGCGAGCAATCAGCAGAGTATGCCGCCGAGACACGCGCCGCGCCGCTTCGCAAGCTCGCACGCGAAGACGGAGTCCAGTGCAGCAGATACCTCGCGACCTTCCCAATGGTCGCGAGTCGCCCGCAAGGCAACCCTGGCAAATCCTCGCGCACGACACCTCCGGTCCCATTTCCGAGTCGACTTGTCAAGTCGAATATGACGAGGAGTTTGCTCGCTTCAAAGAGGTTTTCAAAAGTTGAGATAAATTTGCCTCTCTTTGAAGCACCGCGAAACATGCCGGATACATGAAATTTTTAAAGACGCACTTGCAAGCAAGAAGAAACCTGGGAAATTTGAGAAAATTACCCTATCCGAAGAATGCAAAGTCGTCTTGCAAAGGAAGCTCCTCTCGCGAAGGATCCCCGCAGTTTTACGTTAGAGTGCGAGATCGCCGAGCGTACTTTTCCAAATGTTTTGTGCGACTTGAGGCGAGCATCAACTGATGCCGTTGAACGATTCAACCGGCTCCACCTAGGAAAGTCAAGCCGACGAAGATTTCATCGATGATGGCCGACCGTCATCACATATCCAAAAGGTATCGTCGAAGACGTGTTGGTAAGAATTGGGTTTTGTTTTTCCCGCCGACTTTGTTATTTTAGATATTCCAATTCAAACAACAACCGCTAATCCTAGGAAGACCTTTTCTAACAACGGGTCGTGCGTTGATTGATGTCAGGAAGGCAATCTCACGCTTTCGTGTTAACGATGAGGAGCTCAAGATTTCCATATCGACGCCATCAAGCAACACGACGGTGGAAAGTCGGAAGATTGCCGCCGATCATGACTGCTGCTGCACACGCCTCGCGTTAGAGGGAGCCCGACCGATCGAGGAAGTCGAGAAGGAAGAAGTGGACTCGCATGGAACTCCGAGTGTATCGCTCAAGTTTAGGGGAGGGCACTTCCATAGTCGGTGGTGGAGATCCGTGAATGCTAAGTTTAGGAGGATCCACGAGTTGAGAAGGATTTATGTTGCCACCAAAATGCCGTTGACAAGGTTAGTGATGGTCTAGCTAAAGACGTTAATTAGCACTTGTTGGGAGGTAACCCAACGCTTTGTTTTTGTTTTCGCGCTTTGTCGTGTCTTTCGCTTGTGTTGCTTTTGTCGTGTTTACATTTTTCTTTTCGTTGTTGTGTCGGTCAATCAACGAGTTAAGTGAAGTGTGTTAATCCATGGGCCAATGACGATAGAAAATTTTGGTGAAATTTAATGATAGTGCGCATGATATGTTAGAAAATGACGCATGAATGACGTGAGATGGTTTAGCTTGTTGTTTTCACCATTTGCTTATCCCGTGAGACTTGAGCTTCACCGTGTATAGACATCTTGATACGCTTTTAATTGTGTGATATCATGCATGTGATTATCTTCTAGAACTTGCCGCTCTTCCGTGTCGAGACCGCATATGTGTTTCAATTTGGAAAGGATAAAAGGCCATCTTTGTTAACCACATATTCACCCAAACACTAACCCGATGTTATATACCATTTGTCGCCTTCTTTGAGCCTTTATTAGACTTTTTCTTTCGATTAACCGGATGATAGGAGGTGAGGATGGATATGGGAATCAAAAGGGTTGAAATTTTGATGTAGTTATGGCGAGAAAAGTTTCTTTTAGAAAATACATCTATGGTGAAGAATAGTACCTTTGTTGTGAAAGTTAAACCCTATAAGCTCTAGAAAAGAAAAGAAAAAGAAAAATGTTAAGTTCACTATGAGTGTTGAGCATAAAGGGTCTTTAATCAAAGTATAGGTACCATCTGTGGCATTAAACGTTGATTTAGCACGTTGGGAGAGAAGAGGAAAATGGACAAAGTCCATATGTGTCGAAAGGTATAAATGGTGGTGCTTGGAATATTCATGAGTCACTTAGCCATATTTTATCCTACCTTAACCAATGTGCCTACATTACAACCTATGAAAAGACCTCTTTGATCCTAATTTGAACACATTTGACGCGGTGGAGATATTAGAAAATGGCAAGCCTATGGTAAGATGTTGCATCGCATTGATCGTTGAGTGTATACACGCCCTTAATTTCTTTATGAGTTGAGTGTATCTTATATTTTACGCACATGCCGTTGTGAGGGTGAATAAAATGAGTTTTGCCCTCGATGGTTGTTTGTGTTGAGTTGTTTAACATCGCCATGTGCGCTAATGTTTTGGCGTTAATATGTTTCGAGGCTTATAATGGTTATCCTCTTTGCGCTCGTTGATCTTCGTTGTGTCTTTACTCGCTTTTTGTTTGAGGACAAACAATGCTTTAAGTTTGGGGGTTTGATAAACGCGCATTGTACACGCTTATAGTTGGTTTTGAAGACGAGTTTAGCTCGTTTAATGTGCGCTTATGTATCGTTTCTTAATGTTTTATCTATTTCTAGAAGATACTTGCTCTTGGGTGTTCCTTCGACGCTTTGTAGGTTTATATGTTGATAATCGAAGCAAGGAACGACGCACGAAAGTATTACAATCGACTGCTTCTAGCGACCAGCCTGGCGGTCGCTAGGCTGGCCGCTAGCAACCCGCGAGAACCCAGTGAGCCGCGATCGAACCTCGTGCCCGCGCGAAAGCCGCGCCCGAGAAAGCTCTCGGACGATTTCGCGACCAGTTCATAATTGCTAGCGACCGCTAGCCGGGTCATGGTACAACGCCAAATAAGAGGCGCGAGCGCGAGCGAAGAGGCGCGAGACATGCCTAGCGATCGCCTAGCGATCGCGAATGGTGGTCGCGAGTCGTGGCGGCAGAGGCGCAAATTAGGTTTCCACCTTTTCTATAAATAGGCAAAGCCCTTGCGCTAATCAGACCCTAGACGCCCTGCAGCCCTTTTACTTGAGTTTTTCCTCAATTTTATCTTTGTTTTAGCTTCGCTTAGTTCTAGTTTCAATTCTTGCATTGTTCTTGTTTAGTTCTTCATTCGTTATCGATCGGAACGCTTTGTCCGATCGCTTTCGTTGTTTTCCGCTCTTTCGATTGGGATTGGATTCAAGACCAACCATTGTTCATCCAACGCTTCATCACGGGTTTTATATATTTAATTTCCGCTTTTATGGTTAAATCGTATTTTATTCCGCTTATTATGTCCTGCCAGATTCGTTCTAATCTGTGGGTTTGTATGATTCGATCCTATATGTTGTGATTCTCGTTATCGCTATTTACCGTCCGTGCATTGATTCATGATTCGATTGTGCTTATTTATATGTGTTGATTTCGATCAATCTTGATGCATATCTAGTTGTCGGTTAATTACGTAGTTGTATTAATTGTCAATCGATCTCGAATGCATAATACGAATGAGCCTCGAGTCGTAGTGAGATAGGATATTCGTAGGAAGCATATTCTTAGTGATCCTTTTGGAGTTACTTGTTTTCACCTAGAATGGTAGGAAAACTTCGTAATCAACCGCCGCAATTGTCGTAATTGAAGTTATTGGTTATATTTGTGATCTTCCATCTTGTCTGGATTAAAATCGCTAATAGGAACAGGATAAACATACGTTGTGGATAGGATTAATGCATCCCTAGGGTTAGTCTTTATTATCACGATGCCGTAAGTATCACCGCACTTGTCTAGCTGGGCGTTTTAACTGTTTTAGGTGTGGACAGCAAGGACATTTTGCGAATAACTGTCCACAACAAGGACAAGCGATAATAGATAAAACTAACCCGCCACGATAAGTTCCACTGCAAAGGGCAATGCAGCAGTCACGCCAACCAAGGGCTTATGCTCTCAACCAAAGAACACGAAAATGACCGTAACAACCCGGCAGTGCAGAATACGCTTTCAACATACTTGTGATTATATTATTGCTATGGGAATTTCAAGACCACGATATTATACGCGAGTATTTTAGAACTTAGCACGAAACGAGATGAATCTTCATCAAAGGCAGGAGGTACGACGTTAGCATAAGTTCGCTTAAACTTAGATTTGGACATAGGATTCACCGTCTATAAGAATCGATAGTTGCGTAGATACAAATGAAAGTTAAGGATCATATGATGAATAAAACGGGTACAAGGAACCAACGTCGAAATGGAAAATGCAAAATGAAGAAGGAGAAGAGAACGCTGTGGAAATACGTAAATTTCGAGGACGAAATTTCTTTAAGGGGGTAGAATGTAATACCCCGAATTTCTGGGCTTAAAAATTTCGAAAATAAAGAAAGAACAGTACGATAAAAACGAGTATGAAAGTGAACGTCGGTAATTGTCGATTTTGAATAAATCGAAATTTCTCTTAAAATTTTGAACGAAATAATTTTTAAATATGTTTTTAAGCATATTTGAGATATTATTTACACTAAGGAAGAAAAAGAAATATTTTTCCTTATTTAATGGTGATTTTCGAAATTTAAGAGTATAAAGAATTAATTTGTGATTTATTATGTGATCACTTGATTTTATGTGATGAGTTGTCATGTTTATCATGTAGTATGTGATAAGATAATTATCTTGAATCCAAGTGTGATTTTCGAAAATCATAGGTGTATATGATAAGGTTTGAAAATGACATTTTTAAGATAAGTATGTTATGATATTTTTATAAAATGATAAGATAAGGTCATAATTAATTGAGAGATAATGTTTATCTCTTAGAAATGTGTAGAAAAGTGATAAGTATCATAGGATATAATATTTTGGATAATAACTTGCATGGTTTTCGAAAAAAAAATGTATTATTTTATGTGAATTTCGAAAACTTTGATTTTTATGTGATAATTGTATTAAATAATTTATTTAATTATATACTTGATAAATATCATGATTCTAGATCAATTTTATCTCCTAGAAATTATGAAAATTTCGAAATTAATAAAATAGGATAAGAATAGGATTTTATAAAAATCAACCTCTAGAAACCCTAAATTTCGAAAACAAATTGGGGAAATTGCTTAGAAATATTCCAAAAATTTATTTTATAATATAATATCATTATATTTATGTAATTAATCATGAAAATAATATTAGCTATGAAAAGAATAATAGTTTGATAGTTTATCCTTAGTTTCGAATTAGTTGCCGATAACGTTACTTTTAGGGATGTCAATACGGGTCGAAACCCATGGGCTGACCCGAATAACCCGATAAAATTAATGGGTTGGGCTATAAAATCATAACCCGAATATAAAACCGGGCTATTCGGGCCAGCCCATTCGGGTTGACGGGTTAATCGGGGCTTGGCCGGTCGGGTTCTTGGTCACCCCATACTGCAAAAAAAAAAAAAAAAACTCAACTCATTTTTTTCCCTTTATCTAATAGTTAGAAATTCAAAATTTTGATTTCAAAATTTACTTTTCATGTTTAATTATCTTAACTTTGTAGCTATTATAGATTGATTGTTTATTTAGTTATTTATAGTGAATTAATTTTTTTTTTAAAATTATAAATTTTAATTGGTATTATAGTGAATTAACTTATAAAATATTTATTAAATATTGAATTTGCTATTATGGAATATGAATATTCAGATATATTAAAAATAATTTAGTTGTGAGCATTATTTTTAATTTTGATATTGTAATATAATTTAAATAGTACTATTATATCGACTTAACTTATTAATTTTTTTCTAGATATAAGTTTTAACTCCGCTATAATTGAATTATATTATTTAGAGATGATTTAGTTACATGGAATGCGAATATTAAAGCATATTAGAAAAAATGAATTTAGTCATGAGCTGTAATAACCCGCAGTTTTTAAAAGCCTAATTACGGTCTTTAAAACCCGTAAAATAAAATTTTGCCGTGAAATCAAATCACATATGAAATCAAGTATGATATCAATTGTTTACAAGGAATAATTTCCTGTTACACACTCACTCCAAGTAAGTGAATGAAAGAAATCAAAAGTATTAACTTTTATCGGCAGTACGTTTTTAACGTCGAATGCATATCGACTATGAAATGTCATGATATTTCTTAAGCAATCAAGCTTGGAATTACATTCCATTATTAATGGAATATTTTTATAATGAGATTACGAGTATTTACGACCATTTTAAAGATGAGTCGATACGTAACGTTTTGAGACGTTTTCAAACGTCAACGTTTAGAGATAAGATGAACGATAGTTTTAATGATCAAGAAACTTTAGGAAATTATTTCTTATGATATTTTTATGATATTACAGTACTAATAAGAATTTAATTAATGCTTGAACATTAGAATGAATAAAAAGCTCAACCTTAGTTTCGAGAACCCTAAAATCTTGAAATTAGGGTTTTCTTCGAAAATTTTTGTTCTAATTAATTATCCTATGCTATAATTATTATCTAAATCATATACCATGGTGTATATACCTATTAATGACATGAAATGAAATTTTTAACCTATGATTTGTCCAAATAGCCGATAGCTAATTTCTTGTACACAAGGTCGATTATTTTGTTTTCTTCACTTATGCTATTAACCTATGATATTAGATATCATCTAATTCATATAATATGATATATGTATCTATGTTTAGCATGAAATTAAATTATTTAGTGTGTGTTGGGCATGATAGCCGTGTAGTGCATATATGTGAATAACAAGATATGTTTTAATTGTATCACTCATATATATATATACTTATATGTATATATGATATATATTCAGATTTTGATTATTAGAACTCCACTATTTTATATATACAATATCCATTTTCAGATTTTCAATGTGTAGGCACTCATGCTAGTACCCACTAACACATAAAATAGTAATAAAAGGTGAAGAGTCTCAAGAGAGAGAGAGAGAACCGAGAGTGAATATGGGGGAGGGGGATTTCAGATTTTGTTCATTCTCCAACACACTTAAACATTCCTACACTCAACACTCTCCATTCTCTCTCAAACTTCATCTTCTTCCCCTTTCTTTTTGAAAAAGCCGTGAGCTTTCTTCCCTTCAAGCTCTGAAAATTTTACTTTTCTCTTCTCTCACACTTAGCTTGGAACATTGTACCTTGTCTCTTTAATCCATATCACAAGGTAGGAGTTGAACAAGAACTTGGTATTGTTCTTGATTCTCATAAAATTTTCGAAAAGAAGTATACTCTTGCACGTGATATAGATGATCCTTGTTGGTGATACTTTGCTAGTGCATGTATATAGATGATAAGAAAATGAGTAGATATGTGTTCTTGTTCTTAAAAAGGTATTGCATGTGGATTTTAACTCAAAACCTTATGAATCTATGATTATGTATTGTTCTAAGAATGTGTAGCATGATAGTTCGAGGCTTGATACATGTTTTAAAAAAATATATATATCTTCAAACATGTTTGAAAAATATGGTTGATGATCGAGGCTCAAGACACGATTTAGAACATAATTTATAAGTTTATGATGTTATATGTGTCTATAGTATTTATTTGAAAATTTTAGAAAAATCTAGCTATTTTTCTTAAAGAACCAAGCATATATGAATTTATAGGTGGATGTATGATTTTATTTGATACATGCAATATGATATTATTGATTCATGATGTATTGAGAATGCATATGATTTATTTGAGAAATTTTAAAACACCCTTCCTATTTTATTTCATAAAGACCAAACATGTATAAATATATATAAGTGGATTTATGATTTTGATTTGTACATGCAATGTGGAATTATTGATCTATGATGTATCGAGAGTACATACAAATTAATTGGGAAATTTTTAGAAATGTCTACCTATTTTTATCAAGAAAACCGAGAGCATGTATATATGTAGATTAATGTGTGATTTTATTTAATACATGCAAAGCTAAATTATTAGCTTAAAATATGTTCTATGCATTTGATGTTATTATTGGAAATTTTGGAAAATTTTGTACCATTTTCTTGAAAAGGCCGAGGCATATGTGTATATATATGTTGAATTATAATTTTGATTTGTAACATGCAATGATGTTTTATCGATCTAGATATGTTTTATGATCCTATGTTTTTGTTAGAATTTTTAAAAATCAATTACAAATTTTGTTCAAATAAACCGAAAGCTTTGAGCTAATTTTGGTGATGAATAAAATTGTTCTCGTGTATTTTATAGTGTTACATTGTTACACTATAATGTATAAGCATGTTATAATTGTTTGGAAATTTTATAAAATTGTTGACATGTTTAGTGAAAAGGCCGAGAGCTATACTAACATTTATATGGCATATAAATGTCATATCATTGATAATATGACATGAAAATGTCATGGACTAATGTATGGACCTTGTAGTAATTTATTTAAATTTTAGAAAAATTTGGGCATTTGTTTTTTTTTAAAAGTGCCAAGCCTTATGAAATAATAAGGTGATGATTGAACAATGTTTAATTGATTTTATGACATATTAATGACCATAGTGTATATTAATACACTATATAATGTTAGAAAAATTTTGGACATTGTTTGGTAATTTTATAATTACCGAGAAATTTAAAGAATTTCTAAGGATTTTAAACCTTTTAATCAATTTTATTAATAAATTATATGTCTAATATTATTTTAGACATATTTAGAAATTATGGACTATTTTCAAAATATTTGGTCGACAAAATTCAAAATAGCCGTGAGCTATTTTAGAAATAGAAATAAGGATATTAAATCCTTAAATTCATTATTTATAATGAATTATATGTTTAAAATTATTTTAAACATATTAAAATAGTTTATAAAAGAAATCAATTAGAAATTGATTTTCAAAGAATTTAATATTAAAATAAGACTTAGTAATTAAATTACTAAGAAAAGTCAAAATTGTCGACTTTTGAAATCAACGACTAAAGACGCTCGATAAATACGCTAAAATGCGTAAGACGATCATTTACTAATGATATCATGTTAATATGAAAAGATTTCATATTTAAAGTCATGAAATCGAAAAAACGAAGAAAACGCTGGACCATTTACCAAGAAGGGTAAATTGGTCATTTGTAACACATATCTCGCTTCTATCGAAGGACGAGAAATGTTAAATTGATACGCTTTGAGAAACAAATCAATTCATTAAGGAATTAATTTACATCGATATGAAATATCGAATTTGATTATAGACTTTATAAGTCTCGAACCACGTAAACGACGTACTAAAGCATCCTTTTATATAAAGGTGTGACGCCGACGCACCACCGGACGCCGACGAATAAGGAAAACGTTAAAGACGATCAATAATTTCTGTGGGCTTTATTACCAAAATGGAACAACTTTGTCGCTTTTTCAACCGCCTTTGTTTACATGATTTTCAAACTAATGCTAAAATTCTTAAAATGATTACCGCCAAAATGTTTACGCTTTGTGTATCGTATCCTATCCATGTATGATGTGATGTTGTCGGGTTATTCCCAACTTATGAATGAAAATCGATATCGGATCCTATGCCAAGCGCTTATACCGCTAGGATTAACGTGTACACCGATGGTGACCGCAGGTCGTAAGGACACCACACGGCCGGTCACGCTGTCGTAGAAGAGGCCTCCTTCACGACTTTCGACTATGATAACATGATGGAATGATAATAAGGATATGGATCACATACACCAAGAAAATGCTCGCCAAGCAACTTTTATAAACTCATGAAAATATTTTAGTAAGACAGGCATTTTCAAATAAAACCCTCGGTCTTACCACTATGTCAGCGAGTAATTAAACGAAAATGAAATGTTTTCGCATAAGTCCACCGGGTACAAATTTTGTACTTAGCCCCGCATGTTTGTTTTAAATGTGCGTGTTGAGCTCGGTTGTCGGTGATGGAGGAGTTGAGAAAGCCATATGTCCTCGATGTTCATTAGAATGGATAACCTCAATACATATCGCCATATATGTATTCACACACTTTCCGCCGCAACTCGAACTGCTTTATTTTCATGTTGATATTATAATAACGTGAACTATGAAGTCCTTCGATCGCCATATCCTTTGGATCCGACGGCTAACCCTTTGAACCGAAATGTTAGAAGTGTATGTTAAATCTTAAGTTCTAAATTCTCATATGATATGTCCTATCGTGACAATCGTCCGTATCCTCGAATACTATTCCTAGTATTAGTCCGCCACCCGGTCATCCCGAGCGGGTCGTGACAGAGTGGTATCGAGCGGTTGCTCTTTGAAACTCCAATTCTTTTTAAAACTAAGTCTAGAATCGAGTCACTAGACTTCTAGAAAATCTATCGCTATTCTCAACACTCCATCACATCGAGCTCAATGGGAAAAGGTAACTAGTTTCATTTGAGCTATGAAGAGAAAATTTTTTTTATATGATGATCAAATTTGAAAAGATTTTTGAAGTAAAAGGAAAAGGAAAGTTGTAATGTGATGATGATCAAATGATGAGTTATGAATGAAAATTTTCAAAATCGTAAATTTTGAAATTTAATAGCAAGGATATGAAGTAATTATGTTGAAATGTATGTTTGAAATGAATCATGATGATTAAAGATGAATGTATGAAAACAAAATGATATGTACAATTATGTATGAACGAAGAATGATGTGATTTGGATGTTATGCTTATGAATTATGAAATCTATGTTGATAACAAAGTATGCTATGCTCTTGAGAAGAACGTAGACGATATAGGAAGTATGTTCCCATAATAAAAGAAAACAAAAGAATGATAGGAAGCATGAATGTGTTTTTAATATCGGGTTTTGAACGGCGAGAGTGGAACGTAAAGATGATCGAGAACGACGTTGACTATGAGGAATGAAGAAGGTGGATGCCGATCACGACCAAAGCGAGCGATCATAACCATAATTTCCAACTTGCGTGATCATGGACCGAGATTTCAGAACGACAAGCCTCAATTTGAAGACGTAGACGTAATAATTATATTAAGTCGGCAGCAGCCATAGCGTGTATGATGTCGTTAATAGCACCTTCTCGAAACGTTGTTATAATCGCGGAAATTTTCTGCACTGCGCAGTAAATTTGTTTTAACCATACCCTCGATAAGACTCCGCTTTACGCATGGTTTTCGCCATGATTCCTAACATTCTGAACTTCATTTGTTATGAAGGACAGAATCTCTTTTCCATCTCCCAAACCCAATAGAGTCTGGGTAAAGTTCAGCTTGAGTTTTAGATAGAACCGAGGAATCTATAATACCGTGTAGCTTAACATAGCAATAGGAGTTTTGTTTACTAGACGGGTTAAGAATGTTTGGTTATAGGTTAAATAGTTTATCCTAGTTGATTAATCAAGTACTAAGCTACCCTATCTCCTATCGTGTATTAGTAGTGTTTAACGTTAGTTTTAATCGTGCGATGATGGAGGAAATGCGTTATATTGCGAGGAGGAGGATAGGACCTAACCCAACCCCGAGGAGACTATTCGTATTCATCGGAAAGTTGGATGTGTGCCGCCAAGATTTAGGGAATTCTCGATGTATTACTTTAGACTATGGAGGAATGCAAGAGTATACGGCGTGACGGACTACGACGGCATTAAGCGCCTTCTCACTATACTTCCATGTGATTGGGAAGATTATGCTCGTGAGGTTTCGGGATTACATTTACCGTATGCGACGGGATTTGACTTGATAGGTGATTTACCCAGTTCATCACCACCGACATACGATATAAGATCTATGGCGCAGACCGAGAGGACCTTATCTCCTCCACGGAGTATACATGGCGTGATGAGTCACCCGAGTGGTCATACACCGAGGTTCCACGGATTGTTGACCCAAAGGTACCACGATATCGGATCGACGAGGGCGACTTGTTCAGCGAACGGAGCAGCCTGTGCCTAGGGCGTTAGGAGCCCCTGCTTTCCCACCTCGATGTTCGGACATCCGGTGCTCACCACTTCCGCCTACCACCGATGACAAGCACCTTACCGCCAGCTGAGAGTTTCCGCCAAAGACGGATTAGTGTGACAGTACTCTTGATGGGTATAATCCCATCCATGATGCCATACAACCGATTCGTGTGGATTATGGTCCACCGCGGGACATCCCGATGGTAGAGAGTAATGGAGCTGGACCCTCTAGAGCATATGGCCAGGTTGATGACTCGGACGAGGAGGAAGAGGATTCGGAGGAAGATGAGGAAGATTCTAGGAGTTGATGTAGCTAGTGATGTTGATGTAAAATTTGAAGGATTATGTTATCTATTTTTATGTATGTTTTATTTATGCTTTTGAAAAACTTGAACAGTGGGGGAAACTGAATTTTTGTAAGGCTATAAAGCCATCGTGCATGACTTGAATTTTTGTAAAGCCCTAAGGCCGATATGTGCATGGCCTTTTCTTTTGAAATATTTTGGAAGCAAGTATGTGAGTAATCCTTGATGTAAGGACTTGTGTTTGCAAAGTACGTTATCTGTGGTGCTTTTGCAATTGTATGTATGTGTGATCCAAGAGGGCTTTTGCAACAAATTTATGTATGACAAGAATGAAATGTTTTATTTAAGTCATCGTTTCTAAAAAGGCAAGGAAATGAAATCTGTACATATTCAAGTTATAAAAATGATACATGATGCTAATGATATATTTTACACAACAGAATGCCTCCTAGACAAGATCCCGAACGAGAAGTAAGAGGCAGAGGCGCACCTAGAAGACGAGGTAGAACTCCGAATGAGGAACAAGTCAGACTCAACCACCTCCACCTCAACCCCGACCAGCAGGATAGAGGAACTGTTTTGAGACAAAACCTCCTACTTTCAATGGAAAAGGTAGTCCGAGGATGTCAAATAAAGGATGAGAATTATCGAGAATTTTTACTTTTCTAAGATGCACAACACAAGAAAGACTATCGTGTGTAGCTTTCAGCTTAAACGGGCTCACGATTTCACGGTGGGAGGCCGTGAAGAAAACTTTCACAAAGAGAAAGATGGAGGAATTGACTTGGGAAGATTTTAAAAGGAAGTGTATGATAAATATGTATCAAGAGTTACAAGAAAAAGAAGGAACATGAATTCTTCTTGTTAAAACAGAAAAGATGTCAGAATCGATTACGATCGCACTTTTGCGAAATGTCTAGATATGCACCGGATCAAGTGGACACGGACTTAAAGATGGCGGAGAAATTTAGATCGTGGTTAAGGCTGTAAATAAGAATGTCTCTCACCGGTCTTGGAGACATGACTTATAATCAAGCTCTTACACGGCTTTGACATCGAGGCAAATGATGCCAGAGGATAAGTCGGCATCGCGTATGCGTAATACTATGGATAGAGGAAAGAGAAATGGGATACCACTTTGGTAATAGCAGAGAGGAAACTTTGAAAACAAAGGTAACAAACAACAAAGGGGCGGGAACTCAAAGAAATCAAGGACAAGGATGGAGGAAGCCACCTTTATTCCTCTAACAAGGGACCACAAGAGCAAATGAAGGGCTCTTTCGTGCCCAAATGCCGAAGATGCACACAGAATGTGCATGGCGGGCGGTGGAAACTGCTTTAGGTGTGGTATGAAAGGACATTACGCAAATTTTTGTCCGGGATACGCTCGAAACAATTGTAAGGCCGAACCAACCCGTAATGTCCAACCGAGAGGCTATCCAATTTCAATTTCAACCTCAACAAAGAACTACAACCGCAACAATGGCAACAACCTCCACAACAACAATAATACCACAACAACAACACCGCAACAAAGAAGGGCAACCACCTCAAAGAACGAAGACAACAACCATCACGGCAACGCTCAACAACAAGCCTGCAGACAACAAAGAATAGCCCCAAAGAAAGGCAAGCACCACGCCACCGCAGCCACCTCAAGCTAGGCGTATGCTTTGCACCGCAACAAAACGAACAGACCAGGAAACCCGGCGTATGGGAATCCTTCTCAACATACCGTTATAGTATTATTCGACACGGTGCTTCGCACTCTTTCATAGCAAAATCATGCGAGATCCGCTGGGACTTAGTGCAATAAAGGCAAATCAGATATGAGAATCTCTTCACCTATAGGAGGGATTATAATCACATATTATCGCCGAACCTAGAGTTGAACTTAGGATCACTAAGGTTCTAGCAAATAATTTGAACATAATGTCCATGGGTGACGAGATATAATCCTAGAATGGATCGTTAGTGCAAACCACTCCACGATTCTTTGCAAGGAAAGGAAAATATCATTTCATTTTCCGGCAAGAAGCAACCCATTTCCATGGAATCGCATGGGAAAGAGAGTTCCAATTGTGTCCGCATCAAGGCAAGGAAAATGATGAATAAGAAGGATACCATGCTTTTCTCGCTTACCGAACGGAGAAGAAAAGCCGAATCGAAGATAGAAGACATTGAAATTGTCGTGAATTTCCAGATGTATTTCCTAAGGATCTACCAGATTACCTCCGATAGACAATTGAATTTACCATCGACTTGGAACCGTGATCGGCCCAAAGGTCAAAAGCACCCTACCGAATGGCCCCAAAGGAATTGGAAGAACTGAAAATCCAAATCCAAGAATTGTTGGATCTAGGTTTCATCAGACCTAGTGTTTCACCTTGGGGAGCGCCTGTATTGTTTGTCAAGAAAAAGGATGGAACCTTAAGGATGTGTATAGACTATCGAGAGCTAAACAAGATGACGCTCAAGAACAAATATCCTTTACCAAGAATCGACGATTTGTTCGATCAATTGAGAGGAGCAGGTATATTTTCAAAAATTGATCTCAAGTCAGGATACCATCAACTCAAGGTACGACCTGGAGACATAGCTAAAACTGCATTCCGAACAAGATATGGCCATTATGAATTTGTAGTTATGCCATTCGGATTAACTAATGCACCAGCTGTGTTTATGGACCTCATGAACCGAGTGTTTCATCCGTATTTAGACAAGTTTGTACTGGTTTTCATAGATGACATTCTCATCTATTCGAAAATGAGGAAGACCATAAGGAACATCTAAGAATGGTGTTACAAACTTTGAGGAATGAAAGATTGTTTGCTAAGTTCAAGAAATGCGAATTTTGGTCAAGGAAGTAATGTTCCTAGGACACATCGTGTCTCACGATGGAATCAAAGTGGATCCACCAAAGTGGAAGAAGCAAGAATGGAAATCACCGCGAACTCGTAATGAGATCCGAGTTTTCTAGGTTAGGCGGTTATTATAGGAGATTCATTGAGGATTCTCCAAAATAGCAAGACCAATGACCCAACTACTCAAAAGGAGTTAAGTACACTGACCGAGGAATGTGAGGCGAAGTTTTCAAGAACTCAAAGAAAAGTTAACAAGTGCACCAAAGGTCGCGCTCCTAATCGATAAAGAGTATGTGGTTTATAACGACGCCTCAAAGAACGGACTAGGATGCGCTTTGATGCAAGAAGGAAAAGTAATAGCATACGCATCACGACAACTTAGACCACATGAGCTAAACTACCCAACACACGATTTAGAGTTAGCAGCAGGGTTCATGCAATCGAAAATATGGAGACACCATCTCTACGGAGCGAGATGCTAAATTTATACGATCATAAGAGTTTGAAATATTTTTCGAGCAAAGAGATCTAAACACGAGGCGCAGAAGATGGCTCGAACTAGTAAAAGATTACGACCGTGGTATTAACTATCACCCGTAAAGCGAATGTAGTAGCCGACGCTTTGAGTCGTAAAAATCAAACTCGCTTGGGATGTCTCTCGACACGAGAAGATAAACTTGTCAAAGAATTCAGCAATTTAAGAATTGAATTGATTAAATGACCAGAGACGATCGAATTGTATTGCTACACTCACCATGACACCGACCTAAGAAAAGGATCATTGAGAGACAAAGGATTGAGGAAAAGTTGGAAAGATAAGAGGAAGAGAGAATCGCGAATTGAAAATTTTCGCGAAGCATCGATAATGCTTTAATGTTCAAAGGAAGGATATGTGTTCCGATGATGCCGAGATTCGAACAACATAATGAGCGAGGCTCATGATACACCTTATACCGCCCACCGGCAAAGACGAAGATGTACCAAGACCTAAAAGAGAAGTTCAGTGGAAGGCATGAAACGAGACATAGCTTCTTTCGAGAACGCCGCTTGTTTGCCAACAGTAAAGCTTTACACCAACGTCCCTACGGAAGTTACAACCGTTGGGTATACCGAATGGAAGTGGGACGAAATAACGATGGATTTCATTACGATTTACCCAAGTCTAGGAAAGGAAACACTACCATATGGGTAATAGTGATAGACTCACCAAGAGCGCCACTTCTTACCAATTCAAAATACATATGGAGTCGATAGACTAGCCCAAATATATGTAAAGGAAGTGATACGGCTACATGGAGTACCAAAATCCATTACATCGATAGAGACTCCAAGTTCACATCAAAATTTTGACGAGCCTACAAAAGAGTTGGGAACAAAGTTAAACTTCAAGACAAAGATTTCACCCACAAACCGATGGGCAATGAAAAGGACAATCCAAACTCTAGAAGATATGCCGAGAACCGTAGTATTAGATCGAGGTGCTAAATGGAAGACATCTTACCTCTTATTGAGTTTGCCTACAATAATAGCTATCAGCGACGATTGATATGGCCCCATATGAAGCTTTATATGGCAAGAAGTGTAGATCACCACTTTATTGGGACGAGGTAGGTGAAAGGAAGATAATAGGGCCGTAAGCGTGAATGAAATGATTGAAATCGTCCGACGATTAGACAAAGAATCAAGGAAGCTCAAGATAGATAAAATCCTACCCGACACGCTGAGATCGGAGCTGCATTTTGAGTTGAAGACAAAGTTTTCTCAAAGTCTCTCCATCAAGGGATCACAAGTTTTGGTGCGAAAGGAAAACTAAGACCCCGCTACATAGACCATATGAGATCCTAGAAAGAATAGGCTCAAGAGCCTATAAGTCGCTCTTCCGCCCAACTCGGAAATGTGCATAATGTTTTCACGTGTCTCAACTAAGGAAATATGTATACGATCCAAAACACGTGATCCGTCAAGACGACGTAGTTCTCAATCCGCATATGAGTTATGAAGAAGAGCCTATCGCAATAATAGACCATAAAGTTCAACAATTGAGGAACAAATCAATTTCACTGGTCAAAGTGTCAGGAATCACCACGACGCAAGAAGCCACGTGGGAGCTAGAAGATACAAAGAAGGAACGATACCCCGATTATTCTTTTAAGGTATACAAATTTCGAACTAAATTTCTTTTAAGGGGTAGGATGTAATAACCCGCAGTTTTTAAAAGCCTAATTACGGTCTTTAAAACCCGTAAAATAAAATTTTGCCGTGAAATCAAATCACATATGAAATCAAGTATGATATCAATTGTTTACAAGGAATAATTTCCTGTTACACACTCACTCCAAGTTAGTGAATGAAAGAAATCAAAAGTATTAACTTTTATCTAATGACGCTTTAACGTCGAATGCATATCGACTATGAAATGTCATGATATTTCTTAAGCAATCAAGCTTGGAATTACATTCCATTATTAATGGAATATTTTTATAATGAGATTACAGTATTTACGACCATTTTAAAGATGAGTCGACACGTAGCGTTTGAGACGCCAAACGCCAACGCTAGAGATAAGATGAACGATAGTTTTAATGATCAAGAAACTTTAGGAAATTATTTCTTATGATATTTTTATGATATTACAGTACTAATAAGCATTTAATTAATGCTTGAACATTAGAATGAATAAAAGCTCAACCTTAGTTTCGAAACCCTAAAATCTTGAAATTAGGGTTTCTTGAAAATTTTTGTTCTAATTAATTATCCTATGCTATAATTATTATCTAAATCATATACCATGGTGTATATACCTATTAATGACATGAAATGAAATTTTAACCTATGATTTGTCCAAATAGCCGATAGCTAATTTCTTGTACACAAGGTTGGATTATTTTGTTTTCTTCACTTATGCTATTAACCTATGATATTAAATATCATCTAATTCATATAATATGATATATGTATCT
This sequence comes from Salvia rosmarinus, assembly GCA_036937905.1. NCBI lineage: Eukaryota > Viridiplantae > Streptophyta > Magnoliopsida > Lamiales > Lamiaceae > Salvia > Salvia rosmarinus. Next base: position 42,298,739 of record CM072824.1, on the reverse strand, counting down.
ATGTTTAGCATGAAATTAAATTATTTAGTGTGTGTTGGGCATGATAGCCGTGTAGTGCATATATGTGAATAACAAGATATGTTTTAATTGTATCACTCATATATATATATACTTATATATATATATATGATATATATTCAGATTTTGATTATTAGAACTCCACTATTTTATATATACAATATCCATTTTCAGATTTTCAATGTGTAGCACTCATGCTAGTACCCACTAACACATAAAATAGTAATAAAAGGTGAAGAGTCTCAAGAGAGAGAGAGAGAGCCGAGAGTGAATATGGGGGAGGGGGATTTCAGATTTTGTTCATTCTCCAACACACTTAAACATTCCTACACTCAACACTCTCCATTCTCTCTCAAACTTCATCTTCTTCCCCTTTCTTTTTGAAAAAGCCGTGAGCTTTCTTCCCTTCAAGCTCTGAAAATTTTACTTTTCTCTTCTCTCACACTTAGCTTGGAACATTGTACCTTGTCTCTTTAATCCATATCACAAGGTAGGAGTTGAACAAGAACTTGGTATTGTTCTTGATTCTCATAAAATTTTCGAAAAGAAGTATACTCTTGCATGTGATATAGATGATCCTTGTTGGTGATACTTTGCTAGTGCATGTATATAGATGATAAGAAAATGAGTAGATATGTGTTCTTGTTCTTAAAAAGGTATTGCATGTGGATTTTTAACTCAAAACCTTATGAATCTATGATTATGTATTGTTCTAAGAATGTGTAGCATGATAGTTTGAGGCTTGATACATGTTTTAAAAAAAATATATATATCTTCGAAACATGTTTGAAAAATATGGTTGATGACCGAGGCTTGAAGACACGATTTAGAACATAATTTATAAGTTTATGATGTTATATGTGTCTATAGTATTTATTTGAAAATTTTAGAAAAAATCTAGGCTTTTTTTTTCTTAAAAGAACCGAAGCATATATGAATTTATAGGTGGATGTATGATTTTTATTTGATACATGCAATATGATATTATTGATTCATGATGTATTGAGAATGCATATGATTTATTTGAGAAATTTTAAAACACCCTTCCTATTTTATTTCATAAAGACCAAACATGTATAAATATATATAAGTGGATTTATGATTTTGATTTGTACATGCAATGTGGAATTATTGATCTATGATGTATTGAGAGTACATACAAATTAATTGGGAAATTTTTAGAAATGTCTACCTATTTTTATTGAAGAAAACCGAGAGCATGTATATATGTAGATTAATGTGTGATTTTTATTTAATACATGCAATGCTAAATTATTAGCTTAAAATATGTTCTATGCATTTGATGTTATTATTGGAAATTTTTGGAAAATTTTGTACCATTTTCTTGAAAAGGCCGAGGCATATGTGTATATATATGTTGAATTATAATTTTGATTTGTAACATGCAATGATGTTTTATTGATCTAGGATATGTTTTATGCATCCTATGTTTTTGTTAGAATTTTTAAAAAATCAATTACAAATTTTGTTCAAATAAACCGAAAGCTTTGAGCTAATTTTGGTGATGAATAAAATTGTTCTTGGTGTATTTTATAGTGTTACATTGTTACACTATAATGTATAAGCATGTTATAATTGTTTGGAAATTTTATAAAATTGTTAGACATGTTTAGTGAAAAGGCCGAGAGCTATACTAACATTTATATGGCATATAAATGTCATATCATAGATAATATGACATGAAAATGTCATGGACTAATGTATGGACCTTGTAGTAATTTATTTAAATTTTAGAAAAAAATTTGGGCATTTGTTTTTTTTAAAAAAAGTGCCGAAGCCTTATGAAATAATAAGGTGATGATTGAACAATGTTTAGTTGATTTTATGACATATTAATGACCATAGTGTATATTAATACACTATATAATGTTAGAAAAAATTTTGGACATTGTTTGGTAATTTTTATAATTACCGAGAAATTCTAAAGAATTTCTAAGGATTTTTTAAATCCTTTTTAATCAATTTTATTAATAAATTATATGTCTAATATTATTTTAGACATATTTAGAAATTATGGACAATTTTCGAAAATATTTGGTTGACAAAATTCAAAATAGCCGTGAGCTATTTTAGAAATAGAAATAAGGATATTAAATCCTTAAATTCATTATTTATAATGAATTATATGTTTAAAAATTATTTTTAAACATATTAAAATAGTTTATAAAAAGAAATCAATTAGAAATTGATTTTCGAAAGAATTTAATATTAAAATAAGACTTAGTAATTAAATTACTAAGGAAAAGTCAAAATTGTTGACTTTTGAAATCAACGTACGAAAGACGTTCGATAAATACGCTAAAATGCGTAAGACGTATCATTTACTAATGATATCATGTTAATATGAAAAGATTTCATATTTAAAGTCATGAAATCGAAAAAACGTAAGAAAACGTTGGACCATTTACCAAGAAGGGTAAATTGGTCATTTGTAACACATATCTCGTTTCTATCGAAGGACGAGAAATGTTAAATTGATACGCGTTTGAGAAACAAATTGAATTCATTAAGGAATTCAATTTACATCGATATGAAATATCGAATTTGATTATAGACTTTATAAGTCTCGAACTACGTAAACGACGTACTAAAGCATCCTTTTTATATAAAGGTGTGGACGCTGACGCACCAGCTGGACGTTGACGAATAAGGAAAACGTTAAAGACGATCAATAATTTCCAGGTGGGCTTTATTACCAAAATGGAACAACTTTGCTGCTCTTTTCAACTGTCTTTGTTTACAGTACTTTTCAAACTAATGCTAAAATTCTTAAAATGATTACCTGCCAAAATGTTTACGTTTTGTGTATCGTATCCTATCCATGTATGATGTGATGTTGCTGGGTTATTCCCAACTTATGAATGAAAATCGATATCGGATCCTATGCCGGAAGGCTTATACCTGGCTAGGATTAACGTGTACACTGATGGTGACTGTGTGCTGTAAGGACAATTCACGGCGGTCACGCGGTCGTAGAAGAGGCCTCCTTCACGACTTTCGACTATGATAACATGATGGAATGATAATAAGGGATATGGATCACATACACCAAGAAAATGCTTGTGAAGCAACTTTTATAAACTCATGAAAATATTTTAGTAAGACTGAGCATTTTCAAATAAAACCTCGTGTCTTACCACTATGTCAAGAGTAATTAAACGAAAATGAAATGTTTTCGGCATAAGTCCACCGGTACAAATTTTGTACTTAGCCCCGCATGTTTGTTTTAAATGTGCGAGTTGAGCTCGATTCTTTGGTGATGGAGGAGTGTTGAGAAAGCCATATGTCCTCGATGTTCATTAGAATGGATAACCTCAATACATATCGTCATATATGTATTCACACACTTTCATTGCAACTCGAACTGCTTTATTTTCATGTTGGATATTATAATAACGTGAACTATGAAGTCCTTCGATCGTCATATCCTTTGGATCGATGGCTAACCCTTTTGAACCGAAATGTTAGAAGTGTATGTTAAATCTTAAGTTCTATATTCTCATATGATATGTCCTATCGTGACGATCGTCCGTATCCTCAATACTATTCCTAGTATTAGTCCGCTCACTCCGGGTCATCCTGAGTGGGGTCGTGACAGAGTGGTATCAGAGCGGTTGCTCTTTGAAACTCCAATTCTTTTTAAAAAACTAAGTCTAGAATTGAGTCACTAGACTTCTAGAAAATCTACTGGCTATTCTCAACACTCCATCACATCGAGCTCAATGGGGAAAAGGTAACTAGTTTCATTTGAGCTTATGAAGAAAAAATTTTTTTTTTTATATGATGATCAAATTTGAAAAGATTTTTGAAGTAAAAGGGAAAAGGAAAGTTGTAATGTGATGATGATTGAAATGATGAGTTATGAATGAAAAATTTTCAAAAATCGTAAATTTTGAAATTTAATAGCAAGGATATGAAGTAATTATGTTGAAATGTATGTTTGAAATGAATCATGATGATTAAAGATGAATGTATGAAAACAAAATGATATGTACAGTTATGTATGAACGAAGAATGATGTGATTTGGATGTTATGCTTATGAATTATGAAATCTATGTTGATAACAAAGTATGCTATGCTCTTGAGAAGAGCGTGAGCGATATAGGAAGTATGTTCCCATAATAAAAGAAAACAAAAGAATGATAGGAAGCATGAATGTGTTTTAATATCGGGTTTTGAATGGCGAGAGTGGAGCGTAAAGATGATCGAGAACGGCGTTGACTATGAGGAATGAAGAAGGTGGATCTTTGTATCACGATCAAAGCGGCGATCATAACCATAATTTCCAACTTGCGTGATCATGGACCGAGATTTCAGAATGACAAGCCTCAATTTGAAGACGTAGACGTAATAATTATATTAAGTCGGCAGCAGCCATAGCGTGTATGATGTCGTTAATAGCACCTTCTCGAAACGTTGCTATAATCGCGGAAATTTTCTGCACTGCGCAGTAAATTTGTTTTTAACCATACTCCCTCGATAAGACTCCGTTTTACGCATGGTTTTCGCCTGCGTATTCCTAACATTCTGAACTTCATTTGTTATGAAGGACAGAATCTCTTTTTCCATCTCCCAAACCCAATAGAGTCTGGGTAAAGTTCAGCTTGAGTTTTAGATAGAGCCGAGGAATCTATAATACCTCGTGTAGCTTAACATAGCAATAGGAGTTTTGTTTACTAGACGGGTTAAGAATGTTTGGTTATAGGTTAAATAGTTTATCCTAGTTGATTAATCGAAGTACTAAGCTACCCTATCTCCTATCAGGTATTAGTAGTGTTTAACGGTTAGTTTTTAATCGTGACAGATGGAGGAAATGCGTTACATTGCGAGGAGGAGGATAGGACCTAACCCAACTCCTGAGGAGACTATTCGTATCTATCGGGAAAGTTGGATGTGTGCCGGCGAAGATTTAGGGGAATTCCTGATGTATTACTTTAGACTATGGAGGAATGCGAGAGTATACGGCGTGACGGACTACGACGGCATTAAGCGTCTTCTCACTATACTTCCATGTGATTGGGAAGATTATGCTCGTGAGGTTTCTGGGGATTACATTTACCGTGCGACTGGGGGATTTGACTTGATAGGTGATTTACCCAGGTTCATCAGCCACCGACATACGTATATAGCATCTATGGCGCAAAGACCGAGAGGACCTTATCTCCTCCACGGGAGTATACATGGCGTGATGAGTCACCCGGTGGCTATACACCGAGGTTCCACAGTTGTTGACCCGGTGGTACCACGATATCGGATTGACGAGACTTGTTCGTTCAGCGAACGAGCAGACCAGAACTGGGCGTTAGGAGCCCTGTTTTTCCACCTCTGATGTTCGGACATCCGGTGCGTTCACCACTTCCGCCTCTACCACCGATGACAGCACCCTTACCGCCAGTTGAGAGTTTCCGTCAGACAGCACGGATTAGTGTGACAGGTACTCTTGATGGGTATAATCCCATCCATGACAGCTACAGTCCGATTCGTGTGGATTATGGTCCACTGCGTGACATCCCGATGGTAGAGAGTAATGGAGCTGGACCCTCTAGAGCATATGGCCAGGTTGATGACTCGGACGAGGAGGAAGAGGATCCGAGGAAGATGAGGAAGATTCTAGGAGTTGATGTAGCTAGTGATGTTGATGTAAAATTTGAAGGATTATGTTATCTATTTTTATGTATGTTTTATTTATGCTTTTGAAAAACTCGAGCGAGGGGGCTGAATTTTGTAAGGCTATAAAGCCATCGTGCATGACTTTAATTTTTGTAAAGCCTTAAGGCCGATATGTGTATGGCCTTTTCTTTTGAAATATTTTGGAAGCAAGTATGTGAGTAATCCTTGATGTAAGGACTTGTGTTTGCAAAGCGTTATCTATGGTGCTTTTGCAATTGTATGTATGTGTGATCGAAGAGGCTTTTGCAACAAATTTATGTATGACAAGAATGAAATGTTTTATTTAAGTCATCGTTTCTAAAAGGCAAGGAAATGAAATCTGTACATATTCAAGTTATAAAAATGATACATGATACTAATGATATATTTTACACAACAGAATGCCTCCTAGACAAGATCCCGAACGAGAAGTAAGAGGCAGAGGCAGACCTAGAAGACGAGGTAGAACTCCGGAACAGGAGGAACAAGCTGTACCTCAACCACCTCCACCTCAACCTGACCGCAGGATAGAGGAACTGTTCTTGAGACAAAACCCTCCTACTTTCAATGGAAAAGGTAGTCCGGAGGATGCTGAACAGTGGATGAGAATTATCGAGAGAATTTTTACTTTTCTAAGATGCACAACACAAGAAAGACTATCGTGTGTAGCTTTCCAGTTAAATGGGCCTGCTGATTTCTGGTGGGAGGCCAGGAAGAAAACTTTCACAGCAGAGCAGATGGAGGAATTGACTTGGGAAGATTTTAAAAGGGAAGTGTATGATAAATATGTACCGAAGAGTTACAAGAAGAAGAAGGAACATGAATTCTTCTTGTTAAAACAGAAAAGATGTCGGTATCGATTACGATCGCACTTTTGCGAAATGTCTAGATATGCCTTTGGATCAGTGGACACGGACTTAAAGATGGCGGAGAAATTTAGATCGGGGTTAAGGCCGAAATAAGAATGTCTCTCTGGTCTTGGAGACATGACTTATCTTGAAGCTCTTACACGGCTTTGGACATTGAGGCGGCGATGCGGAGGATAAGTCGGCATCGGTCGGATCTGAGAATACTATGGATAGAGGAAAGAAAATGGGATACCGGCTTTGGTAATAGCGATGAGAAACTTTGAAAACAAAGGTAACAAACAGCAGTGGCAGGGGAACTCAGCAAATCAAGGACAAGGATGGAGGAAGCCAGCCTTTATTCCTCTAACAAGGGGACCACAAGAGCAGCGAAGGGCTCTTTCGTGCCCAAAATGCCGAAAGATGCACACAGGAATGTGCATGGCGGGCAGTGGAAACTGTTTTAGGTGTGGTATGAAAGGACATTACGCAAATTTTTGTCCGGGATACGTTCGGAAACAATTGTAAGGCGAAACAACCCGGTAATGTCCAACCGGCGAGGGCTATCCAATTTCATTTAACCTCAACAAAGAACTACAAACAAACAATGGCAACAACCTCCACAACAAGCATGTGACCACAACAACAAATACCGCAACAGCGGTGGCAACCACCTCAAGAACGAAGACAACAACCACTGCGGCAACGTCAGCGGCAACAGCAGCCCAGACAACAGCAACAGCCCCAGCAAAGGCAAGCACCACGCCAGCCGCAGCTACCTCAAGCTAGAGCGTATGCTTTGCACCGGCAACAAAACGAACAGGACCAGGGAAACCTGGCAGGTATGGGAATCCTTCTCAACATACCTGTTATAGTATTATTCGACACAGGTGCTTCGCACTCTTTCATAGCAAAATCATGCGTAGATCTGTTGGGACTTAGTGCAATAAAGGCAAATCAGGATATGAGAATCTCTTCACCTATAGGAGGAATTATGACTGTTACACATTTCTGCTCGAACCTAGAGTTGAACTTAGGATCACTAAGGGTTCTAGCAAATAATTTGAACATAATGTCCATGGGTGACGTAGATATAATCCTAGGAATGGACTGGTTAGCTGCAAACCACTCCACGATTCTTTGCAAGGAAAGGAAAATATCATTTCATTTTCACGGCAAAAGCAACCCATTTCCATGGAATCGGCATGGGAAGAGAGTTCCAATTGTGTCGCATTGAAGGCAAGGAAAATGATGAATAAGAAGGATACCATGCTTTTCTCGTTTACACGGAGAAGAAAAGCGGGCGAAGATAGAAGACATTGAAATTGTCGAGAATTTCGGATGTATTTCTAAGGATCTACCAGGATTACCTCGATGAGACAATTGGAATTTACCATTGACTTGGAACCGGGATCGGCTCGGTGTCAAAAGCACCCTACGAATGGCCCCAAAGGAATTGGAAGAACGAAAATCCAAATCCAAGAATTGTTGGATCTAGGTTTCATCGCACCTAGTGTTTCACCTTGGGGCGCTCAGTATTGTTTGTCGAGAAAAGGATGGAACCTTAAGGATGTGTATAGACTATCGAGAGCTAAACAAGATGGCGCTCAAGAACAAATATCCTTTACCAAGAATCGACGATTTGTTCGATCAATTGAGAGGAGCGGTATATTTTCAAAATTGATCTCAAGTCGGGATACCATCAACTCAAGTGCGACACGGAGACATAGCTAAAACGCATTCGAACAAGATATGGCCATTATGAATTTGTAGTTATGCCATTCGGATTAACTAATGCACCAGCTGTGTTTATGGACCTCATGAACCGAGTGTTTCATCCGTACTTAGACAAGTTTGTCTTGGTTTTCATAGATGACATTCTCATCTATTCGAAAAATGAGGAAGACCATAAGGAACATCTAAGAATGGTGTTACAAACTTTGAGGAATGAAAGATTGTTTGCTAAGTTCAGCAAATGCGAATTTTGGCTGAAGGAAGTAATGTTCCTAGGACACATCGTGTCTGCTGATGGAATCAAAGTGGATCCAGCCAAAGTGGAAGCAGTGCAAGAATGGAAATCACCGCGAACTCAGAATGAGATCCGGAGTTTTCTAGGGTTAGCTGGTTATTATAGGAGATTCATTGAGGGATTCTCCAAAATAGCAAGACCAATGACCCAACTACTTCGAAAAGGAGTTAAGTACACTTGGACTGAGGAATGTGAGGCGAGTTTTCAAGAACTCAAAGAAAAGTTAACAAGTGCACCAGTGTTGGCAGTTCCGGAATCAGATAAAGAGTATGTGGTTTATACTGACGCCTCAAAGAACGGACTAGGATGCGTTTTGATGCAAGAAGGAAAAGTAATAGCATACGCATCACGACAACTTAGACCACATGAGCTAAACTACCCAACACACGATTTAGAGTTAGCAGCAGTGGTTCATGCACTGAAAATATGGAGACACCATCTCTACGGAGTGAGATGCGAAATTTATACAGATCATAAGAGTTTGAAATATTTTTTCGAGCAAAGAGATCTAAACATGAGGCAGAGAAGATGGCTCGAACTAGTAAAAGATTACGACTGTGGTATTAACTATCACCCAGGTAAAGCGAATGTAGTAGCTGACGCTTTGAGTCGTAAAAATCAAACTCAGTTGGGATGTCTCTTGACACGAGAAGATAAACTTGTCAAAGAATTCAGCAATTTAAGAATTGAATTGATTAAACAGCCAGAGACGATCAGGAATTGTATTGCTACACTCACCATGACACCTGACCTAAGAAAAAGGATCATTGAGAGACAAAGGATTGAGGAAAAGTTGGAAAAGATAAGAGGAAGAGTGAGAACTGGCGAATTGGAAAATTTTCAGGAAGCATCAGATAATGCTTTAATGTTCAAAGGAAGGATATGTGTTCGAGATGATCGAGATTGAACAACATAATGAGTGAGGCTCATGATACACCTTATACCGCCCACCCTGGCAGTACGAAGATGTACCAAGACCTAAAAGAGAAGTTCTGGTGGGAAGGCATGAAACGAGACATAGCTTCTTTCGTAGAACGTTGCCTTGTTTGCCAACAGGTAAAAGCTTTACACCAACGTCCCTACGGGAAGTTACAACCGTTGGGTATACCTGAATGGAAGTGGGACGAAATAACGATGGATTTCATTACAGATTTACCCAAGTCTAGGAAAGGAAACACTACCATATGGGTAATAGTGGATAGACTCACCAAGAGCGCTCACTTCTTACCAATTCAAAATACATATGGAGCTGATAGACTAGCCCAAATATATGTAAAGGAAGTGATACGGCTACATGGAGTACCAAAATCCATTACATCAGATAGAGACTCCAAGTTCACATCAAAATTTTGGATGAGCCTACAAAAAGAGTTGGGAACAAAGTTAAACTTCAGTACAGCATTTCACCCACAAACTGATGGGCAGTCAGAAAGGACAATCCAAACTCTAGAAGATATGCTGAGAACCGTAGTATTAGATCGAGGTGCTAAATGGGAAGACATCTTACCTCTTATTGAGTTTGCCTACAATAATAGCTATCAAGCGACGATTGATATGGCCCCATATGAAGCTTTATATGGCAAGAAGTGTAGATCACCACTTTATTGGGATGAGGTAGGTGAAAGGAAGATAATAGGGCCAGAAGCGGTGAATGAAATGATTGAAATCGTCCGCAGTTAGACAAAGAATCAAGGAAGCTCAAGATGAGCGAAATCCTCTGACGATACGCCGTAGATCGGAGTCTGCATTTGGAGTTGAAGACAAAGTTTTTCTCAAAGTCTCTCCATCGAAGGGGATCACAAGTTTTGGTGCGAAAGGAAAACTAAGACCCCGCTACATAGGACCATATGAGATCCTAGAAAGAATAGGCTCAGTAGCCTATAAGTTGGCTCTTCCGCCCAACTTGGGAAATGTGCATAATGTTTTTCACGTGTCTCAACTAAGGAAATATGTATACGATCCAAAACACGTGATCCGTCAAGGCGACGTAGTTCTCAATCCAGACATGAGTTATGAAGAAGAGCCTATCGCAATAATAGACCATAAAGTTCAACAATTGAGGAACAAATCAATTTCGCTGGTCAAAGTGCTGTGGAATCACCACAGACAAGAAGAAGCCACGTGGGAGCTAGAAGATACAGTGAAGGAACGATACCCCGATTATTCTTTTAAGGTATACAAATTTGAACGAAATTTCTTTTAAGGGGTAGGATGTAATAACCCGCAGATTTTTAAAAGCTAATTACGGTCTTTAAAACCCGTAAAATAAAATTTTGCCGTGAAATCAAATCACATATGAAATCAAGTATGATATCAATTTTTACAAGGAATAATTTCTGTTACACACTCACCCAAGTAAGTGAATGAAAGAAATCAAAAGTATTAACTTTTATCGTAAAGATGCGTTTTAACGTCGAATGCATATCGACTATGAAATGTCATGATATTTCTTAAGCAATCAAGCTTGGAATTACATTCCATTATTAATGGAATATTTTATAATGAGATTACAGTATTTACGACCATTTTAAAGATGAGTCGATCGTAGCGTTTTGAGACGTTTTCAAGCGTCAACGTTTAGAATAAGATGAGCGATAGTTTTAATGATCAAGAAACTTTAGGAAATTATTTCTTATGATATTTTTATGATATTACAGTACTAATAAGAATTTAATTAATGCTTGAACATTAGAATGAATAAAAAGCTCAACCTTAGTTTCGAGAACCCTAAAATCTTGAAATTAGGGTTTTCTTCGAAAATTTTTGTTCTAATTAATTATCCTATGCTATAATTATTATCTAAATCATATACCATGGTGTATATACCTATTAATGACATGAAATGAAATTTTTAACCTATGATTTGTCCAAATAGCCGATAGCTAATTTCTTGTACACAAGGTTGGATTATTTTGTTTTCTTCACTTATGCTATTAACCTATGATATTAGATATCATCTAATTCATATAATATGATATATGTATCTATGTTTAGCATGAAATTAAATTATTTAGTGTGTGTTGGGCATGATAGCCGTGTAGTGCATATATGTGAATAACAAGATATGTTTTAATTGTATCACTCATATATATATATACTTATATGTATATATGATATATATTCAGATTTTGATTATTAGAACTCCACTATTTTATATATACAATATCCATTTTCAGATTTTCAATGTGTAGGCACTCATGCTAGTACCCACTAACACATAAAATAGTAATAAAGGTGAAGAGTCTCAAGAGAGAGAGAGAACCGAGAGTGAATATGGGGGAGGGGGATTTCAGATTTTGTTCATTCTCCAACACACTTAAACATTCCTACACTCAACACTCTCCATTCTCTCTCAAACTTCATCTTCTTCCCCTTTCTTTTTGAAAAAGCCGTGAGCTTTCTTCCTTCAAGCTCAAAATTTTACTTTTCTCTCTCACACTTAGCTTGGAACATTGTACCTTGTCTCTTTAATCCATATCACAAGGTAGGAGTTGAACAAGAACTTGGTATTGTTCTTGATTCTCATAAAATTTTCGAAAAGAAGTATACTCTTGCATGTGATATAGATGATCCTTGTTGGTGATACTTTGCTAGTGCATGTATATAGATGATAAGAAAATGAGTAGATATGTGTTCTTGTTCTTAAAAAGGTATTGCATGTGGATTTTTAACTCAAAACCTTATGAATCTATGATTATGTATTGTTCTAAGAATGTGTAGCATGATAGTTTGAGGCTTGATACATGTTTTAAAAAAAATATATATATATCTTCGAAACATGTTTGAAAAATATGGTTGATGACCGAGGCTTGAAGACACGATTTAGAACATAATTTATAAGTTTATGATGTTATATGTGTCTATAGTATTTATTTGAAAATTTTAGAAAAATCTAGGCTATTTTTCTTAAAAGAACCGAAGCATATATGAATTTATAGGTGGATGTATGATTTTTATTTGATACATGCAATATGATATTATTGATTCATGATGTATTGAGAATGCATATGATTTATTTGAGAAATTTTTAAAACACCCTTCCTATTTTATTTCATAAAGACCGAAACATGTATAAATATATATAAGTGGATTTATGATTTTGATTTGTACATGCAATGTGGAATTATTGATCTATGATGTATTGAGAGTACATACAAATTAATTGGGAAATTTTTAGAAATGTCTACCTATTTTTATTGAAGAAAACCGAGAGCATGTATATATGTAGATTAATGTGTGATTTTTATTTAATACATGCAAAGCTAAATTATTAGCTTAAAATATGTTCTATGCATTTGATGTTATTATTGAAAATTTTTGGAAAATTTTGTACCATTTTCTTGAAAAAGGCCGAGGCATATGTGTATATATATGTTGAATTATAATTTTGATTTGTAACATGCAATGATGTTTTATTGATCTAGGATATGTTTTATGCATCCTATGTTTTTGTTAGAATTTTTAAAAATCAATTACAAATTTTGTTCAAATAAACCGAAAGCTTTGAGCTAATTTTGGTGATGAATAAAATTGTTCTTGGTGTATTTTATAGTGTTACATTGTTACACTATAATGTATAAGCATGTTATAATTGTTTGGAAATTTTATAAAATTGTTAGACATGTTTAGTGAAAAGGCCGAGAGCTATACTAACATTTATATGGCATATAAATGTCATATCATTGATAATATGACATGAAAATGTCATGGACTAATGTATGGACCTTGTAGTAATTTATTTAAATTTTAGAAAAAATTTGGGCATTTGTTTTTTTTTTAAAAGTGCCGAAGCCTTATGAAATAATAAGGTGATGATTGAACAATGTTTAATTGATTTTATGACATATTAATGACCATAGTGTATATTAATACACTATATAATGTTAGAAAAAATTTGGACATTGTTTGGTAATTTTTATAATTACCGAGAAATTCTAAAGAATTTCTAAGGATTTTTAAATCCTTTTTAATCAATTTTATTAATAAATTATATGTCTAATATTATTTTAGACATATTTAGAAATTATGGACTATTTTCGAAAATATTTGGTTGACAAAATTCAAAATAGCCGTGAGCTATTTTAGAAATAGAAATAAGGATATTAAATCCTTAAATTCATTATTTATAATGAATTATATGTTTAAAAATTATTTTTAAACATATTAAAATAGTTTATAAAAAGAAATCAATTAGAAATTGATTTTCGAAAGAATTTAATATTAAAATAAGACTTAGTAATTAAATTACTAAGGAAAAGTCAAAATTGTTGACTTTTGAAATCAACGTACGAAAGACGTTCGATAAATACGCTAAAATGCGTAAGACGTATCATTTACTAATGATATCATGTTAATATGAAAAGATTTCATATTTAAAGTCATGAAATCGAAAAACGTAAGAAAACGTTGGACCATTTACCAAGAGGGGTAAATTGGTCATTTGTAACACATATCTCGTTTCTATCGAAGGACGAGAAATGTTAAATTGATACGCGTTTGAGAAACAAATTGAATTCATTAAGGAATTCAATTTACATCGATATGAAATATCGAATTTGATTATAGACTTTATAAGTCTCGAACTACGTAAACGACGTACTAAAGCATCCTTTTTATATAAAGGTGTGGACGCTGACGCACCAGCTGGACGTTGACGAATAAGGAAAAACGTTAAAGACGATCAATAATTTCCAGGTGGGCTTTATTACCAAAATGGAACAACTTTGCTGCTCTTTTCAACTGTCTTTGTTTACAGTACTTTTCAAACTAATGCTAAAATTCTTAAAATGATTACCTGCCAAAATGTTTACGTTTTGTGTATCGTATCCTATCCATGTATGATGTGATGTTGCTGGGTTATTCCCAACTTATGAATGAAAATCGATATCGGATCCTATGCCGGAAGGCTTATACCTGGCTAGGATTAACGTGTACACTGATGGTGACTGTGTGCTGTAAGGACAATTCACGGCCGGTCACGCGGTCGTAGAAGGAGGCCTCCTTCACGACTTTCGACTATGATAACATGATGGAATGATAATAAGGGATATGGATCACATACACCAAGAAAATGCTTGGCCAAGCAACTTTTATAAACTCATGAAAATATTTTAGTAAGCACAAGGCATTTTCAAATAAAACCCTTGTGTCTTACCACTATGTTGGCAGAGTAATTAAACGAAAATGAAATGTTTTCGGCATAAGTCCACTGGGTACAAATTTTGTACTTAGCCCTGCATGTTTGTTTTTAAATGTGCAGGTTGAGCTCGGTTGCTGGTGATGGAGGAGTGTTGAGAAAGCCATATGTCCTTGATGTTCATTAGGAATGGATAACCTTGAATACATATCGTCATATATGTATTCACACACTTTCCGCTGCAACTCTGAACTGTTTTATTTTCATGTTGGATATTATAATAACGTGAACTATGAAGTCCTTCAGATCGTCATATCCTTTGGATCTGACGGCTAACCCCTTTTGAACTGAAATGTTAGAAGTGTATGTTAAATCTTAAGTTCTAAATTCTCATATGATATGTCCTATCGTGACAGTCGTCCGTATCCTTGAATACTATTCCTAGTATTAGTCCGCTCACTCCGGGTCATCCTGAGTGGGGTCGTGACATGAGCACTATTTTTAATTTTCATTGTTTGCTCTTCAAAGTTAGTATAATAAGATTAAAAAAAAAGAACTTGTGGAATATATTATATTTATTTTTCACTTATTTTTTTTACTCCAACGCTTAATATAAAATATTTGTTATAAATATTATTATTATCAATAATATATATATATATATATATATATATAATTTTTATTTCTAAAACTTTCGTCTGATTGACCCGATGGGTTAGCCCGAAACCCGAGAGTTTAGGGTTAGGGTTGAACATGTCTAACCCGAAAAAAATATCAACCCGAATAGACGAACCGAATAGCCCGATAACCCGAGTGGGTTGGCCCGAACCCGCGGGCTGGCCGATTGACATCCCTAGTTACTTTAGTACATAGAAATGATCTTAATTAATTTTCCTATGATTTATTTTATCATCTAAGATTATTATTATGTCATATGGCTATTAATTGGAGAAAAATAAAATATTTGGCATAATATTTATATAGGGGCCGAAAATTTGACTTTTAATGTGTGAAATGGATATAAATATCATGCCTTAATTAATGCTCTGTTATTATTATTTGGATAAGATATTATTATAAGATAAGGTAGACTATGTATCCAATTTGAACAAGTAACTAAGGCCTTTGTCATGTAGTAGGCGAAAAGTTTGAAAAATAATGTGAACAAATGTGAACATAAAGAATAAAATTCAAACTTTAGGATAAAGATAAGATATGATATTATTACATGATAATATTATAGTATATGATATGGAAAAAAATAAAATCCTATCCTAAGGTACTAATAATGACCGAAAATTTCATAAACCTTATATAAAGTGATGATTTATTTATTTTATGATAAGTATAAGATACATTAATTAAATAACAAAATAACATAATAAACTATAGAATAAAATAAAATAATTGTCTCATAAGCTATGGAGGTGGCCGAAATTATTCAAGATAAGGTATGAGTTGTAAATTTTGATTTTACAACAAGATAAGTTATAAATTCAAAAAGATAAGATATGATGAATAATTAAATTATAAGATAAGATCAAAAATGACTCATTGACAACTCATATGACCGAAAATTTATGAGATAAGTATAAGTTGTAATTTTTGACTTTATATTAAGATATTTTATAAAGTAATGATTAAAATCACTTTACAAACTCTATAAATAGGAGACCCCCATAAACCACCATATAACCGAAAATAAGAGAGAAATAGGAAAGAAAATAGAGAGAAAAGAATAGAGAGTGATCCCAAAGGTTCTCTTCGATCGTAGATAGAAAACGTCGCCGACGTCGATCGGAATCAAATAGAAGGTTAGAAACTTTACTATTCTTATTATTTTATGCAAAAATATTAGAAAATCATATATGATGTGTTTTGTTACATGCTTTCGAAAATTATGTGAAATACGTGAAATTTATGCTATATGTCGAAGTTATGAATTAAATATGTTTATATGACGTTTATAAGCATGTATTATGCTTTTAATACAAAGATAAGCATGTATTAAAAACATTATGTCATGACCGAAAATAAGCATAGGTTATATGTTGATGTACATGAATTTAATTATTGTTTTGAACATAAAATAATGATAGTTGTTCATGATTAAAATTCTATGATTTTATGTGGAATTTCTTGGAAAAATATGGAATATTATAGGATAGTAATTTCGAAAATTTCTAAAGCATGAAATATTGATGTACAAGTTATATATGATGAATACTATGTCATATTATTTATATATGATAAATAATATATATATATGTAATGTAAAAATTTTCGAAAAATATATATATATATGGAATTTTCGAAAATCATGAAAATGAAAGAATATGACATCTCGTGATACATGATATGTGAATCATATGATATGATACGTAGAGACGTAGGAAAATACGACTGTGAATACGTAAAATATAAGTATGCATGTAGGTTGAGAAGTAAAGTCAGTACGTAATGACTTTAGGTATGAAATTAAGATTCATACGTCATGCTGAATGGTTTGAACTGAGGAAGGAATGAAAAGATAGGATATTATATCTTTTCGAGACGCAATAAGTATAATAGTGGTTAAGGTATGAAAATAGGATCCTTGACGTTAAAAAGGATTGATGTAGTAACTCCGTTGTTTTCGGATCAATGATTATCGAAAATATAGCGGTGTACTAAAACCTCGTTTCTCACGTTGAAAAAGGGTCCTGCTCAGAAGAGAAAGAAGACGACAATTAATTACTAGTGACATAGGAACTTTAAGTTCCCGAGGTGGGCTTTCTTATCAAAACCATTTACGAGCTTTCTTGGAAAATCATTTACTGTTATTACTTTACTGTTTTTTCTACAAATGATAAAGTACGATATTATTCGCCAAAATGTTTTATGTTTTGTATATGTCCATTCGGGTTGCACAGGCAACAGGAAAAGTATTACAATTCGGATCCTAAGTCGGAGGTGAAGGAGGAATCCTAGCTTAGGGTTGTGTACACTTCAGCTTCTGAACCAAGTTACGGTCAGATGATTCAGCCTCTGAACCGTTCGCGGTCAGTCGTGCGTCCGGGTGAAGGGAGGCCTCCCTCCCGACGCGTTAATCCATATGCCGACTTGGAATATACGTTGAAAGAAAATGTTTACGCAGACGACTTTGAGAAAGTAATGAAAATGTATTTAGTAAGCACAAGGCCTTTTCAACAAAACCCTTGTGTCTTACTGTGATGTAGGCAGCACAATATTTCGTAAAGTATAAATGTTTTCGGCATGTGTCCACTGAGTGCATCTTTGTACTCAGTCCTGCATGTTTGTTTTTAAATGTGCAGGTTGAGCAGGTGATGAAACAGAGCGGGAGTTGAGCGGAACCTTTTGTCTAGAAGTATGAAGTATTTTTGGTTCACCTTGAGAATGCATCTTCACATGCATGTCTCACACGTTTTATTCCGTTGCTAAACTCTTGAGACTCTGTTATCTTTTGTTACTATGTTAAGCTTTGTAAAAGCTGCTGTTTTGTTGAAACCTTGGAACAACCTTATATATATATCTAATCTATTTTGATCCATCATGATTCTCGTTTCTGTTTGGAACATCTATACTTCTTCGTAGATGAAATGAGTTGAAACTCTTATTCTTTCATATTCACTTAAACCGAACCCCAAGTCACGGTCCGGCTAGGATAAGCCAAACCGGGCTGTGACAAAAATTAATTAAGATCATTTCTATTTACTAAAGTAACGTTATTGGCAACTAATTCGAAACTAAGGATAAATTATCAAACTATTATTCTTTTCATAGATAATATTATTTTCATGATTAATTACATAAATATAATGATATTATATCATAAAATAAATTTTTGGAATATTTCTAAGCAATTTTCCCCAATTTGTTCGAAATTTAGGGTTTCTAGAGGTTGATTTTTATAAAATCCTATTCTTATCCTATTTTATTAATTTCGAAATTTTCATAATTTCTAGGAGATAAGATTGATCTAGAATCATGATATTTATCAAGTATATAATTAAATAAATTATTTAATACAATTATCACATAAAAATCAAAGTTTTCGAAATTCACATAAAATAATACATTTTTTTCGAAAACCATGCAAGTTATTATCCAAAATATTATCTCCTATGATACTTATCACTTTTCTACACATTTCTAAGAGATAAACATTATCTCTTAATTAATTATGGCCTTATCTTATCATTTTAAAAAAATATCATAACATACTTATCTTAAAAATGTCATTTTCAAACCTTATCATATACACCTATGATTTTCGAAAATCACACATGGATTCAAGATAATTATCTTATCACATACTACATGATAAACATAACAACTCATCACATAAAATCAAGTGATCACATAATAAATCACAAATTAATTCTTTATACTCTTAAATTTCGAAAATCACCATTAAATAAGGAAAAATATTTCTTTTTCTTCCTTAGTGTAAATAATATCTCAAATATGCTTAATAACATATTTAAAAATTATTTCGTTCAACATTTTAAGAGAAATTTTGATTTATTCAAAATCGACAATTACCGACGTTCACTTTCATACTTGTTTTTATCGTACTGTTCTTTCTTTATTTTCGAAATTTTTAAGCCCAGAAATTCGGTGTATTACAGATTATGAGCAAAGTTTCAAAGTTAAATGACTTGTCTGTTTTGAGCATGAGCATGAGCATAATGCATTTACCTATCCACGGAAAAGAAAGAAAGAAAGTATGAATGAAAGAATGTACCGACGTCGGGTATGACCGTGGCTGGTACCCTTTGGGTCCAACACGGGTATGTGATGTTAAGGTGTTTGAGAAGGAGGCCTACTTCTCAACACGCAGAAAGAAAGTCCGTGGATATGGGAAAGAAAAGTTATCGGCCGACATGAGAACATGCATATGCATACTTTATGATGATCTATGAAATGAAAGCAAGTAAGTGTTTATTTATTTATGCATGCACAAAGTTATTTCACAAAACCCCGTGTATTGCTAATGTTATGGCAAGTCAATTATATAGCCTTAAGGGCAATGTTTTATGTTTTCGGCGTATACCCACTGAGTGCATTTTTGTACTCACGCCCTGCATGTATTTCTAAACGTGCAGGTTGAGCTCGAGAGGATGATGGAATCGAATGTTGTGCAAAGGAGCTTCTCTAAGTAAATTTAATTCATGATGATATTGATAAAGTGTTGATGTTGTTCATTTGATGTCATATGTTTCGTTGCCCAGAGAGTTATGTCATCATATATAATTCTCAGCCACCCTTCTCGTTGCCGAACTTTGGCTTTCATTTGCTTTGGAATATTGCTACAATGAGTTGATTATAATCTTGATGATAGTCTTGATTTTATTGGTATGATCTCGGCATCGTTGTTAAAATGTCGACTTGATTCTAAGAACATGGATTCATTGAAATACCTTTGTGAACAAGGATTTACTTGAAAGTTCCGAATAGTATTTGTTAGACCCAATAAGATGTATATAATGTCTTGGACATGTTGTCGAACCATACTTTGAAACATCGAGAGATTCTTATCGTTGTTAAAGCATTTCTTGAATACATATATTCTTAGTATTGTTATCCTTTTGTTATTATCCGATCCCAGCCGTTGTTTTTCTTCATTCGAACTTTTATTATGGTTTGAAAACCTAAACTTAACCTTTTGTCAAACTTCATTTCATTTCTTTGATCATAAAATGTTTGATTCCTTAATGACGGAAGTTGATGTCAAATATCGTTTTTGAGATGTATATTCGGTCGAAATTGTTGTTATCGATTATCAGAAGTTCTTTCCTAACCCACGTCACGGCCTAATTACTTGACTAATTATGGTTAAGGAAATCGGGCTGTGATGTAATGGTATCGAGCGCTAATTACGAACACTGTGAGCCTTTGTCAACTTGTGCGGTTTGTGCACAGTTTTGAAGTCTGAACTTGTAAATCCTTGTGAACTTTTGCACATATGAGTATAGTTTTGAATTCTGAACATGTAAATCCTTGTGAATCCTTGTGCAGCTTGTGCGCTGTTTCGAATTCTAAATTCATGAATCTTTGTGAGTCATGTGCAGTTTATGCACTTTGAGCATATGAATTCTTTTGAGCTGACTCTGAGAAATTAAGTTTATGGAGTCATTTGTTCGATTCTATCTTGAGAATCTGAGTTTAAAGAATCAGTTGTTTGATTCTGATTTGAGAAATGAGATAAAGAGTCAGTTGTTCTTAGGAGAAGCTCAGCATTCCGATTCCATCATCTCTAGCTCACCAGGTAAGAGCTTATGATTATATCACAGATAATGTTGAGTACATGCTTTATTGAATGAATTGCTATATGAGAATGTATGCTTGAAATAAGCTATAGTTTTATAAGCTAAGTTGAAAAGAAATCTTGAGAAGAGACGACAGAGCAACATGAATATATTTTCTGCAAACGTTCGAGCATTCTTTTATCACGGATGGCAAGGACCGTCCGGACAGCTTGGACTTAGAAAAGCACGAATTTCGTTGTCGATATTGCGTTTATCGTCATTACGTTTGTCGACATTTTGTTTATCTTCATCAGTAAAGATCCGAGAACGTTTCTATCCGTATACACCAGATGAGCAGTTTATCTAGAGCGAAATTTCTCGCTCAATTCCACCGCTTATGAGAGAGGCATAGGAGTACGATGCAACGGGACCAAATGGGATACTCCAGTTTATTCTATTATTTAAGGAGTGGCGAGATTGGCTTCCAGATAATGATCGATGCACAAGCAAAAGAGGTAATCAAAGATAAAAAAGAAATAAGAGACTAGCGATTCCCCTCGCGATCGCTAGCCAGCTTGCGAGTTCATTCCAGAAGTTTATGCCTTATAACTAGCGACCGACCTCACGATCATTTGTCCGGCCGCTAGGCAACACGACCTGATGAGAATTAGGGTTTCGACCCATCAACTATAAATACCCTGGACAATCCAATGGCACGTAACTCTCGTTTTAGCTAATTTTTCCAGACTCCTAACTATCATCAGTTCTTATTATTATGTACACTTGAATTCCCTTTTGGCTCTTTTTCCTCTATGGCTGACTTTATCTCAGTTATTCATCAACTCTAGTTGGCTGGTAACTTTTCAGTTACACCTAATGATTAAGAAAATGTTGAACCCATTAATGCTGATTTTATTACTCCTGAGTATGATGTATATTCTATACAGTTTGATTATTTTATCCCAACATTGAGATGTTTTCTATTGACCTAGATTTGTATGGTCAATCTTTCCTATCTCTTGAGGTTTCTATACAGATTCAGTCTATTCAATTTTCTCATGTTTTTGAAATTTCTCATTTGAGATTTGAGAAGAGACTCAAGCTAATTTATTGAGACTCCAGATGTCTTAAGATCTTTTATGTCTAAACCCGAGTTTTGCCAATTGTTGGCACAACATAGCTACAATCCCTAGATATCAGTCAAATATTTGTGTGACTAATTCTTGTATCCTTTACCCTGGAGTCATTCTTTTGTATTCAATTCCCAATTGTGCTATCGATATGCTATCTCCTGAGATCGAGAAAGATTGTAGAGATGACAGACTCCTATGAAGCCGTTGATGGCAGTCAGGACAGAAATGCAAAGACGTAAGAAAAGAATGATGACGATGACAGCCTATCGTGAAAATATGGATATATATATATAGGTGATGTCAATATATATATTTTTTATGATGCGATAGCATGCTTGAGAAGCCGTACCAGATAAGTTTTCCCAAGATGCCAAATTATCTATATGCCTGAAAACCCCCAGATTGCAATGTTTCCCTGGTTTGTAAAAAGTCTTCAAAGAGGCAATTTTTCTCCCCTTGATATATATGATCATTCTGCTATCAAGCTATGTTATTTCATTTCATAACCTTGTGATAAATAATTGTAAAGATCCTTGAGACATAAATCTGTTTGTTGAATGAGAACATTTTTCCCGTTTTTGGTAAACGAAACATGTTGCATTATGCATTTATTTGTAATGCGGTATGCCACCCAGAAAAAGAAATCCTCATCTTAAAGAGGGGAAACAAGAAAGTGTAAATTTTTCTTAAGCTTTATCTGTACCTTATCTCTTTTAAGCCAATTGTGCCATTTTGCGTCAGAATCCCCCATCTTTCAATAGAGTTGATATCCAGTTGATGCTGAAGAATGAGTTCGCTTTGTAAAGCAAGTTCTCAAATTTTGGAGTGCCCTGATCGAAAATGTCTCTTATGTACATTGTTGCAATTAAAAAGGTTTGTAGAAGCACGTCAGAAAGTTCTTCCTCCTGAAATCTCTATCATGTATGAAGTCGACAAGTTAGCTCGAATATATGCCCTTGAGATGGTACGTTTATGAAGATTGCTCGTCTCAATCACCTCAAATAGAGACTCCAAGTTTATATCTCGTTATGGACGAGTTTTTATCAAAAGATGAGTAAAAGATTGAAATTGCATACAACGATAACTACCAAGCAACGATTTATATGACGCCCTATGAAGTTCTCTACGGCATAAAGTGTAGATCGCCGCCCTTTAAGAACGCGATTGGAGAAAGAAAAGTGCTTGAACCAGAAGCGATTAAAGAAATGATCTTAATTGTACGATAAATCAAGAAAAGAATCCAAGAAGCTCAAGATCGTCAGAAGTTCTATGCAGATACAAGACGAATGGAGCTAAGCTTTGAGATTGAAGACAAAGTATTCGTAAAATATCTTCTTCCAAAGAAATACATCGCTTTGGAATCAAAGGAAAGATCAACCAAGATTTATCGGCCATACGAGATTCAAGAAAAGATTGGGCCAATTATCTATAGATTAACATTGCCCTCAAGTTTCGGCAATATTTACAATATGTTCCGTATGTCGCAGTTACGAAGATATGTGTTTAATCCAAAACACATCATACATCAAGAGAACGTTATCCTTGAATCATATCTAAGCCATGAAGAGAAACCAGAAATGCATCTTAGATCGAAAAGAACGACAACTAAGGAATAAATCAATTCCTTCAGTTAAAGTCTGAAGAAAATATTATGATTTAGAAGAAGCGACATGGGAGCTAGAATATCAAACAAGAAAGAAGTACCTCTGTAAAAAGGTACTAAATTTCGGGACGAAATTTTTTTTAAGGGGGTGGGAATGTAATACCCCCACATTCCTGTAGCAGAGATTAGCTCCGAATTAAGAGATTATGAGAAGGGCATTGCATTCTTAAGAAAGAGTTGTTTAAGCTAGAAGCTTTTATGTTAAGCTTTTTGTCGACAAAAATAGAATTTGAGATTTATTCGAAATCGATTCGAGATAGAACCTAAGATAAGATTCTTAGGTCTTGTTTAGAATAATAAGACCTAGATTCCAAGGGTCTTGAGATGATAGATACATGCTCAACGATGTCTTGATTTTATAAAATGGAGAAATTCAAATATTTGTTTTTGTGATATCGGTATTTGCCGATTAAACCCTAATCGTCGGTTGAATGTCCAAAATGGTTTTTGAAGCCAAAAATATTTTTACAATCAAAGTTTGATGTTTATATTATGTTATTGAGTTTTAAAAAGAGAATTTCAAGTAGAGAGCATTTTATTGGAAATTGAGTTTTGAAATCGGAAAGATATGAATTAATAGCATGCCTTTATAACGTTGGTATTATTTATAGAAAAATGTACATTTTGGTAATTTACTAGAACATGATTATTCATCATGTTTTAAAGAAAATCAAAAGTGGAGAAAATTTGAGAATTTTCTAGAAAATTGGTGACTTTTCCACCAAATTAAAGAAAATGAAAAATAAAATAAAAATTTGTGGCTATATATATATACACATTACAATCCATTTTCTTCTTCATTTTCTCCCAATTTTTGTGCCTTACACACACTACACACACTAAAATTTTCCAAATTTCATGCTCCAATTTTGAAGGATTCAACCGTTGAAATTTCGATCCTTCTTCGATTTCAGGTATAATTCTATCTTTAGAATACATCTATGGTTTGAAATTTTGAAAAACATAAAATTTTGAGCATGCTATGTTTTCAGTCACTATGATGATTTATGAAGGGATATGTTGTTGTTTGAATAATTCTTGATTCTATGTTCGATTCATTGCCGACGTGTTGTTTAACGTTGAAATTTTAAGCATATGTTTATTCTTTGAAATTTTGTGAAATTTTTGAAATCATAGAGGGTCTTGATCTTGAATATATGATGTTGATATGCTTGATATTCTCTCATATATATGTTGATGAGTTGATATAAACATGTTTTGAGCAAGAAAAACGTTTGAAATTGAACCTATGTTGAAACCCCTTTTTGACCGAAACCCTAAGCCCTCATAATGTTGGATTTTTGATTTTATATGATCATTTTGAGTTCATATTTGGATTCTATGATATGAATAAAGCTTAAAATGATTTATTCGGATTTTTCGGCCGACGTATTCGAAAATTTGAAAATTTTAGTTTGACGTCAAAAATTTGTTTTCAAGGCCAAAGCTTTGATCTTTGGATTTTGATGGTTGATTAATGAAATTTGATTATAGTTGAGCATGTATAGAGGTTCGTCTAAGTTAGACGACGTCTTGCGTGATTTTTTACGTCGGACATAAGCTATGTCTTAAGGGGTCGTTAGGTTTTTGGCTAAGGTTGAATGGTTTAAGCTTGTTGTTGAGTTTTATATGCTCGTTTAGTCATATGAGGCTTCGTTAAGTCTTGTTATATGTTAAGACATTAGAGGATGCAATGACCCGAATGTTTATTGACCTTAGCGTCTAGTGTATTGAGAAAATATAGTTGTATCGACGACTAAGATAAGCTATGTTCTTGTTTGGTTCTTGATAGGCTTTTATACCGTTTTATGTGGATTAATGGACCAAGTGAGAAGAAGAAAGATATGATAGATGAAAAGTACAGTCGTCGAGTGACTGTCGCCAGGTGGGTATAAATATTTTCTAATATGATATGCTTATGCTTTTTATGTTTTTAAAATGAAATGAATTGGATTATGAGCAAAGTTTCAAAGTTAAAAAACTTGCATGTTTTGAGCATGAGCATGAGCATAATGAATTTACCTATCCACGGAAAAGAAAGAAAGAAAGTATGAATGAAAGAATGTACCGACATCGGTTATGACCGTGGCTGGTACCCTTTGGGTCCAACACGGGTATGTGATGTTAAGGTGTTTGAGAAGGAGGCCTACTTCTCAACACGCAGAAAGAAAGTCCGTGGATATGGGAAAGAAAAGTTATCGGCCGACATGAGAACATGCATATGCATACTTTATGATGATGCTATGAAATGAAAGCAAGTAGTGTTTATTTACGATGCATGCACAGGTTATTTCACTAAAACCCATGTGCATTGCTAATGTTATGGCAAGTCAATTATATAGCCTTAAGGGCAATGTTTTATGTTTTCGGCGTATACCCACTGAGTGCATTTTTGTACTCACGCCCTGCATGTATTTCTAAACGTGCAGGTTAAGCTCCAGAGGATGTTGGAATCGAATGTTGTGCAAAGGAGCTTCTCTAAGTAAATTTAATTCATGATGATATTGATAAAGTGTTGATGTTGTTCATTTGATGTCACATGTTTCGTTGCCCAGAGAGTTATGTCATCATACATAATTCTCAGCCACCCTTCTCGTTGCTGAACTTTGGCTTTCATTTGCTTTGGAATATTGCTACAATGAGTTGATTATAATCTTGATGATAGTCTTGATTTTATTGGTATGATCTCGGCATCGTTGTTAAAATGTCGACTTGATTCTAAGAACATGGATTCATTGAAATACCTCTGTGAACAAGGATTTACTTGAAAGTTCCGAATAGTTTTTGTTAGACCCAATACGATGTATATAATGTCTTGGACATGTTGTCGAACCATACTTTGAAACATCGAGAGATTCTTATCGTTGTTAAAGCATTTCTTGAATACATATATATTCTTAGTATGGTTATCCTTTTATTATTATCCGCTCCCAGTCGTTGTTTTTCTTCATTCGAACTTTTATTATGGTTTGAAAACCTAAACTTAACCTTTTGTCAAACTTCATTTCATTTCTTTG
This sequence comes from Salvia rosmarinus, assembly GCA_036937905.1. Lineage (NCBI taxonomy): Eukaryota > Viridiplantae > Streptophyta > Magnoliopsida > Lamiales > Lamiaceae > Salvia > Salvia rosmarinus. The sequence continues at coordinate 42,271,976 of CM072824.1, read as the reverse complement.
ATCATAAAATGTTTGATTCCTTAATGACGGAAGTTGATGTCAAATATCGTTTTTGAGATGTATATTCGGTCAAAATTGTTGTTATCGATTGTCAGAAGTTCTTTCCTAACCCACGTCACGGCCTAATTACTTGACTAACTATGGTTAAGGAAATCGGGCTGTGACACATGCATTATTGTGTTCAACTGCATGTATTTTTTATTCATTTTAATGCATTATTCAGTTCAACTAAATGCATAGTTTGTTTTTCGCAATCACATAACAAATCAAATTACTAATTTACCCTTACTGCAGCGAAAATCAGTGAAATTAATCTTAAAAAGTCCGAAAAAATTTGAACCATAGGATCTATGAGATAAGTAGATGAGATTGAGTACTATATACTATCTCAAACTCGGGTACAATTTGATCTCTCCTATATATATATATATATATATACACACATATATATATGAATACTTTATATATTACATGACTATTCAATTATTTTTGTTTTATTATAGTTTAATCATATAATTTATTTTTATAAAGTTAACTTTTGTCATTTATTAAATAATGTGTATTTCTTGAAAAAATTGTAAACATGATATTTGGGGTAAGTGTGTTTTGATCTATAAGAACATAAAAAATATAATGTTTTTATTCATATGGTATCTCCCCCAAATGATTCGTGCAGGAGAAGAAGGAATTCATTGAGGAGGGAGGAGGAGATGAGATGGATTTTTTTTCTTTTTAAAAAATAATTACTTTATTTTATGTGTGTATTATTTTTTTATCAGCTTCCGCCGATACATTAATTAGCCGAAAAATTTGAAGCGGACTATTAAATGAACAACAGAGATAAATATATGTTATGTTTGGAATTTTTATAAATTTTTTACAAAAAGTCACCACAGATCAAAGTTCGCTATAATTTTAGAATAATCTTTTTATATTTGATACATTTGCGATATAAATAACAAATATCCATATACTTAATGTTACGAATTTTAAAAATATAATATCCATGGAAGAATGCTAGTAGTTATAGTAAAGAAGCAACATGGTCGTCAAGAACAAACCAAAAGATCATGTTATCATGTTTCTATTATTCAGACATGTCCACAATAAAAATCTCATGAAAGAGACGTGATGTGTCTTACAAAAAATCAGCTTCAATCATGGATGTATAGTCTTGCACAAAAGAAACAACAAAATATTATCATTCTCAGCTAACAGCAAAACTAAACAAAACAAAAGCAATTCTATAATCTCAGCATTTTGTCTTGCCTCCACAGTAGTCATTCAGCAGTTGATGTAGCAGGCATTGCCTCTTTTTCATCAGCAGTGAAAGGTATTGGCTTCCTTGGGGCAGGCAATCGACCAATACTGTCTACTTTCTCTTTCAATTTCGGAGGTGGCCTTGCTGCTTTTGGAAGTAGCCTGCCCTTCTTTTCGAACCACTCCGGTTTCAGCAGCGCCCGCAACCCCAACTTGTTGTAATACACTCGTCTCACGGTCCCCCCTACAGCCTCTACTGTTGCTTTCGCCCTTACCGTCACCCTTGAAACCTGCGTACCTTGCGGTTATTGAAGTGGCGTAAATGGATGCCAAAAACATATCCAAGATGGACGAAATGACAAGGAAAAATCATAAAGATTACCTCTAGATGTATGGGCCATTTAATGTGTTCAGCTCCGCGTCCCATCAGTCTAACACCGTCTTCTATTTGCTTGCCTATAGCTCCACAATCCTTTTGTTGGGAAAAAGATAGTGCGAGTTTTCAGATAAGGGCCGGGGAGAGAATAGCAGAAGAGACTAATATACACACCTCAAGAGTTTTCATTGTGATCAATTCTGAAGAATCTATTTTCCCAGCATTTATCAGCTTTGCGATTTTTCCTAAACCAACTGGCTGCGATTGACCAGCCGTTAAGCACATTTATCATAAAGCTAGTAACAAACATCTTACAAACTGATTATAGAAATATATGCCAAATATAAGAGAGATAGATCACATAACGAATGTGCAAAAACAGATGGAGCAAACAAAAGAGAGAAGGTTTTTAGGTCCTGGCAGTTGTGTCATGCCTAATTGAAGATGAAGCAGCAGTGGTTTAATTCAAATGCAATCAACACAAAACAGATGCATCTAAACCATAAATGAGGTTTAGTTTCACTAACATGGATAAACTCTCAGAATGTATTTCTCCATTCACGAATATTATGGGATAATCTCAGGGCCAAATAACGATTGGCTGTGGAAGACATCAACGAATAAAAAACGCAAAAGTCCTATCCCTGTAGTGTCTCTTCTGTACAACACCTCAAAGCTTCACTTTACCTCACAAACATTGGATAGGGGAAGTGCCGACACTCTACATTTACTGTTTACTAGTGATATGTTAAGAAACACTCATGTGATATCAAATTCACACACACCAAAATGGTGTGACAGATCAAGAAGAGTCTTAGTACACGAATGGAGGAGCAACTTGTACGGTGGTGTGTCCATAAATCTCCACATAAGCTCTACAGATCATTTTGAGACTTTTCTTTGTAAATAGGAAGAAACATAAATGCAATATTTTTGTAAGGTAAAGTACTTGGCGGATCTCTGCTACTCTATGGAAAATATTGCTACAAGTAGAAGATTGACATGTATGCGCTATCCTCTTTCATGGGGAAACAAGAGTTAGCATTTCCTAATGAGAAACTGCAGCATATAACCTAAATTCAATATACAGAAACAACCGAATTAAATTTTTAAGCATATGAGATGATCGATGAAATTAAAATAAGACAGTACCTGAAATGTGAGACTGAAAGGATTCTTAAAGCCTCGTTTGGGAAGGCGTCGACGAAGTGGCGTCTGCCCACCTTCAAATCCAAATTTCATGGTACCACGTGCTTTTTGACCCTTATGTCCCCGCCCTGCGGTCTTTCCCTTACCGGAGCCGATACCCCGCCCCTTCCTCGTCTTCTGCTGCCTGGACCCCGGATTGTCCCTCAGATCGTTCAATGCCAAAAGGCTGCTGTAAGCCCTAACCCTCCCAAAATTATAGCTTGATTGCATGCTACCAGCGGATGCATACTGTAGGGGTTTCACTCGAGGAAACTTTGCTGTAGGCTTTGAACAGTGAATCAGGCCGGCTCGCATCAATGTAGGTACCACTCTTCTCAACATTTTCTTAACATAAAAAACACCAATTTCACATATGATGATATTTTCTTCCAAATAAACAATTGGATAGAATATGATACCTACTGAAAACTCGTGAAGAAATCCCTCCAACCCTAACGCATTTTGCGTTTTTCTGGTATTTCTCTCTCCTCCAAATGCAAATCCTTTACGAAAATTGCAAATCAGTAGCTGTAACTTGTGTTATTCTGTGTTGGGCGAGAATAAAAGAGACCGGAGCGTGAGGAAAAGGAAGGTGGAGTGAGGAAGAAGAAGCAGCGGCAGAAAGAGGAAGGAGACGAGCTTAGGGGTTCTGTGGGCTTTTTAAAACCCAATTCTTAAGAATTACAGCCCTTTCTTTCTTTTTCTTTTTTTTAATATGTTAGGGACCCAATCGCTATAAACTGTGTGCATTGTGTAAACCCATTTTTAATTCTATTGAAACCCACTTCATCATTTTTGTATCCAACAGCAGTGGCAGATTTTGTATTGGACTAATTAATTCTTTCTTGAGGTGATTTTTTGTATATTTGTTCACACGTACAGATTTTGATACTTTTTTTAATATAAATGATATTTTTTCATCAACAAATGATGTTTTTGTCCATTTGCACAGTATGGATGAATGTACATAAATTTTTGTGTGCTTTCTTCCATTTGTTAAATGTATTATACATTGTTGTTTCTATCGGTTACCCTTTTAACCGCATGGCCTAACTTTTTTTTGTTGGGGGAGGGTAGGACCGTGCAAAATTCTACAAACCAAAAACGTCAAATCGAATTGTATTTTTTTAAATCGAATCAATCGATTTAAAATTTTGAACTCATCGAAATCGATCGACTTAAAATGTATAATATATATATTTTTTCTAAATAAATATATTTGTATCCCAATTTTTTAATTAAAATATATATTAATGGTTAGATAAAAAATTTATATAAAAAAGTATTTTGGTTCGGTTCAGATCGAACATAAAATTTAAAAACGAGAACCGAAACAAAAAACAACTTTAAGAAAAATATTCGACCAAACCGAAAAGTGATGCTTTTAAAAACCAAATCAAACCGACCGAAAGCTATCAGCTTGGTCGATATTTTCGATTCAGTTCGATCCGTGTATAGTTGGGGAATTATAGTTGTAATTAATTTTAGAGAGATTCTTAGAGCTACTCACATGTTAGAGAATTAGCCTTTTGGTTGCAGGTTCCAACAGAAGAACTTCCAGTTTGGATAGACCCAAGACTGAAGGAATTCGAAAAAGATCTTGAAGCCACCTTATCGATAGAGTATCGATCGGGCAACTGAGAGAGCACTGATTGAAGATCGCGTACTGAAGACTGAAGTATAGCGATGCTGAAGAAAAGAGTTTCTGAAGAGTGAAGTTGAAGATTGGAGACTGAAGACTCGACGCTACTGGAAGTAAAGAAGTTAGAGATATGACTAAGTGTCATACCAACAACTGACAGCCCAAGCTGGAATGGAATGTCAAGCTGGCTACCAGAAGTCAAAGCTGCCGACTGAAAGTCAAAGTTGCTAATCAATAGTCAAAGCCGGTGATAAGTAGTCAGAGCTGGAGATACTAGTCAAAGCTGAAAACGTCATACTGACTCAGGTTTTCTAATTTAGGAAAGATGGGATCCAGCTTGCTGATAAAAGATGGAGCAGTCTCGACTAGCCCAACCTGAAGTTAACGAACTGATAAAACATGAAGTTAACTTGATTGAAATAACACGGAGATATTTAAACCTTGAGTGTTTGAATCGCCACATGTCGTAGCGTATCTGGATCCAGACATGCCAGAATCACTATTCAAAGTTGCAAAGCTACAGTGTATGATGATGCAGATCCTGGCAGTGACGTACGAGGATTCAAACGAGAAGAATTTAAACGGTAAATAGAATGGATGTGATTGGTACTCCCTCAAATGATACTATTCATCGTTCCTTCTATACACAGAATTCAACCTTTGAAGTTGACACGAAACGTTGTGCATTCGATTTTTCTAAAGCATTCAAAGCTCAAGAACTTATATCCAACTATTTCAAAGAAGAAGTTAACAATGTTATCAACAAATCTTAAGAGCTCAAATATATTTATCAGCTCAAGGTTTTAGCACACACTCCTTTAAGTTCTAAAATACTAATTTGTATATCTCAAGCATAGAATTCCCGAGTTTGTCGCTTGTGACAACTTATCTTTTAATTGGAAAAACATCTACTAAAAACCCCCAGTTTAAGTAGAAGTTTGGACAAGTAGGCAACAAAGTGTTAGTTGCTGAAAACTTGATTATCTTGCATCTGTAAGCAAGAGGTTTAGTCGACTGTGCCCGTAAGTACTCAAAGGCTTCCTAGCACCCGCAAATGTAGGAGGAATGCCAAGTTAGACGGGATACAGTAAGATTAACTGTATATCTAGATATATATCTTGTACCCGTAAACATGACCAAATTCCAGTTAGTGGATTGACTGAGCAATCAGTCCGTGGATGTAAGAGTTGATCTCTCTGAACCATGTAAAAACCAAGTGTTGTTTACTTTCAGTTCCTTACATCAGTACCGTCTTTACTTTGCATATAATTGAACTGACATCACCAGCACACAGTAGCACAACATCATTTTGAAAAACTCTACCAGTATCATTTTGATATTGAAGAGATAAACTAAAAACTAACTAAGCCCATATTCGACTAAGTGTTTTATGCCAGTATGAGTTTTCAGTAAAATCAACCAATAACCACCACATTCCGCAAGCACATCAGTTATCAATCTAACTTACCAATTGTCTCAATAGTCAGTAGGTTTGATAACTGATATCACTCAGAACAAGACTCCCATTATTTGAACTTACCAGCAGTATTGACATTAGTACTGACATCAATACTGAATCAGTTACCTGATAGTTGCTGCCATGGTAGCCATCAGTCTTGTGAAGAAAAAAAAAGTTTTAAGTTTGCCTAACTGGTGTATCCCCATCCATACACCAGTACGTACTCTCGAGTGACCACCAATTGGTATTAGAGCAAGAATGTTCGCAAGAACTACTGACTTCTCTAGAAGTTTGAAACTCTTGCATCACTATCACATCATGCTTATAATATCTTAACTCGAACTCTAATGAAACAATATCTTAATCAGTGAAATCTTTAGGATATAATTTTCTCGCATGCTTTCGAATATCATTACTTTGAATGATTTGAAAGAATTTATAGGATTTAAGGCAACACTATGAAATTAATTCAACAAATAACAACTTTATTCTCATTTTTAAATTATTTTGGATTAGGCTAATTTTGGATTGGACTTAATATAACACATGGACATAAGAAAAAGTTTATGGCTTGCACTAAGCTGGAGCTCGGTGCAGCCCCTACATAGATCTGCCACTGCCCGACATGCTAATTAGAGAAGAAACGTCTTACCAACTGAATTGTGCTTTGTCATATATACATATATGTGTGTGTGTGTGTGTGTGTGTGTGTAGGGGGAAGGTTAGCGTAATAACCATTTTTATTTTGAGAACAAAAAATGATGAAATTCTTTGTAAAAGTTATTAATCTGCTGGGAAATTACTGAATCCAAAAAATATACTTTTAGCCCCTCATGAGATTCGAACCTATGTAAAAAATTCTAAGTTTTTGGATTTAGTAACTTTTTCAATTGATGCATTAACTTTCATATCAAATTCATTTTGTTCATAAAGAATTTTCGTGGTTCTTAGTTCTCGTATTAATAATGGTTCTTATTTGAATCTCACCCTTTATATCTATGTAAACTTTTTTATTTTGGTAAAATTATGCTGATTGAAAGTAAGGGTTTAATAAAATTAGAAGACTTGATTCCTTCAAACAAAAGTTTGTGGACTCAATGAACAGAAGAAATATAAAGTACTAATATTGACAAATAAAATTATAATAGTCAAATCTCAAAAAATAAAAATTGAGACTTGAGAGAACTAAATATGCTCCATTTATAATATCTGTTTACCTTTTATTTTTCTGAAAAGAAACAAAACATAAAAAAACAGTAGAACCTAATATACTCGGTAGTCACGGGTTTAGTTCAATGTTTGTAACTAGTTAAAATGTCACACGCCTTAACGATGATGTTCGCGTCGTATGGATAGCAAAGAAGAGATCACCGCCTCCACTGCCGCGAAAACCCCAACGGCAGAAACCTGCCACAAACCACCTCACATGGGTTCGACGCGAGAAGAAAACTCATGTGTGGCAGTGCATGGAGAACTGGGGGGCATACTGCAAATGATCACACTATTTCCCAACACGAAAACATGCTAGTAGATAGGCAAGTCGAGTATCGTATCCACATGGATTGTAACGCAAAATACAGAAGCTAACTCAATAATCCTTCATCATTATCCAAGCAACAAATTTGGTTTTAAAAGGTTTTGGGACTTCAAATATTAATTCAAAGCCAAGAGAATCAGAACGAAAGAAAACAACAATAAAATTCAAATAGACAAATAGACTAAGAGACTAACCCTAGGGATGTATTAATTCTACCCACACCGTGTGTTTATCCTTCTTCCTATTAACCAATTTTAATCCAGCCAAGATGAAAGATCACATAAGTAACCACCAATTTCAGTTACGACAATTGTGGTAGTGGATTACTAATTTACCTATTACTGTTACGTCTCAAGGTGAAAATTAGCAACTCCAATAAGAACACAGAGAATATGCTTCATACAGATATTCCTATCTCAGCTACGACTCAAGGCTTACCCGTATTGTGCATTCAAGATCGATTGACAATTAAAACTGTTAAGTATTCAACTGGCAACTAGATATGCATCAAAGTTGATCAGAAATTAACATATAAGATTTAGCTCCAAGAATCACAAAACAATGACTGGAAGGTAAATAGCAAATAGCAGGAATCACCACACTTAGGATAAAATCATACAAACCCTAGGATTAGAACATGAATTTAGCTAGACATATAATCGAAATAAAATACGAAATTAACATAGAAATAAGAATTGAATTAATAAAACCCGTAATGGAGCGTCGGAAGAACAATTGTTGGGTTTGAATCCAAACCCGAGTAGAAAATGAAAAAACTGAAATCCTTCGGATGAATTGCTCCAAAAGCGTTTACAAAGCCTTAATGTAACGTAGAATTGCGATAATCTAAAGTCTAGAAGCGTAAAATTGAAAGCTAGAATGAAACTATGCGAAAATATGCTAAAACTGAGAGAGAGGCGCCAATGCACAGCAGGGGGTACATATAGTTGATGGGCTGAAACCCTAATTCGCGTCAGGCCGCAGCGTCTAGCGGTCGCTGCTGTGAGACAGAAACTTTCTTCGATGAGCTCGCGGTCAGGCTCGCGGTCATGTGATGTGCCTAGCGGTCACTAGGTTTAATACAGAAGCTTTTTCAGGAATCCTCGCGACCATGGCTAGCGGTTGCTAGGTCGTGCCTAGCGATCGTCATAACGGTCGCTAGTTTTACTCTAGAAGCTTTTCCGCCCATGCTCACGGCATAGCGGCCGCTAGCCTCTTGTTCATTTTCATCTTTGGTTCGTTCTTTGCCTTGTGCTTGATTATCACCTGAGAAGCCTACAGAACACCAAAAAGGAACCCCAAGAGCAGTATCTTCCAAAAATAGCTAAAAGCATAAATCAACTATATAAACGCACTTAAACTGATCTAAAATCGTCCTAATATATCATTAATAAACGAGTAAAAACGCGTTTATCAAACCCCCAAACTTAAAACATTGTTTGTCCTCAAACAAAAACAAAGACACAACAAAAGATCAACGAACGTTAGCAAAGGTGGTCGCTAAAACAGGCTTCAGAAATCTTTCAAAGCTCAAAACCAACAGCACACTTGACGACAATAGTCAACTCGACAATGTACAACAATCGAAAGCAAAATCTTATTCAATTCAACCCTCACAAAGTCATGTGTATAATATAGTGTACACTCAAACTCAGAAGAAAATTCAGGACGTGTATACACTCAAAGATCAATGTCATGGAAAATCTTACCATAGGTTTGCCATTTCTTTAATGTCTCCACTACGTCAAATGTGTTCGAATTAGGATAAAAAGGTCTTTTCACGGGTTGTAATATAGACACATTTGTTAAGGTAGGGTGATATATGGCTAAGTAACTTAAATGCGACTTCAAGTACCCCCCATTTATATTTTTCAACACATATGGACTTTGTCCATTTCCATTTTTCTTTCCAACTTGCTAAATCAACATTCATTCAAACTCGAGATACCTATACTTTGATTAATATCCCTTTATGCTCACATTATTCATATCATTTTTTTCTTCTTTTTAATAGAGCTTATAGGGTCCATTGTTTTCCATAGAGGGCTCATTTTTTCCACAGAGGTACTTCTCTAGCTTTTAACCCGACGCAATACATCAAAATTTTTCACCCCTTGATTCCCATATCCATCCTCACCTCCTATCATCCGGTTAACAAAATAATAAGGTCTAATAAAGGCTCAAAGTAGGTGACAAATGACATATTAAAAGGGTTAATGTATGGGTAAATTCGTGGTTCACAAAGATGGTCTTTTATCATTTCCATATTCGAAACACATATTGCAATCTCGACAAAGAAAACACGGCATGTTCTAGAAGATAATTACATGCATGATATCATACATTTAAAAGAAACTGTAACATGATGTTTGTTATGTGAAGCTCAAGTCTCACAGTTCAGGCAAATGGTGAAAAACAACAAGATAAGCAATCACAAGTCATATATGCGTAATTTTCTAACACATCATGTGCACCATCAACGTATTTTTCAAAAATTTCTATCATCATTGGCCACATAGGTAACACTTTTCACTTAAACTCGTTGATCACAGACACAACAACGAAAACAAAACGACACGACAAACCCAAAACATAACAACTAAAAAGACAAAGCAAAAACATAAAAAAGACTAAACAACCAACTACACTCTTCTACTCCCCCCAAACTTATTGTGACATGTATAGCAATAAGGTTGCAGAAAAGATGTGGTTGGGAGAGAGACCTTACCTCATATGCCGCTACTCCGACGATGGGTAGAATCCTCGCCACTACTCCCATTGTTGCATCATCTGCATCATCTGACGTTGGTGCTCGTAGGATGCCTGCTGTTGGGCCATGATGGAGGTCACACTCCCGTCTATGTGGTCGAGACGACCATCTATCCGATCCAAGCGCTCATTGTAGTAACCCAAAAATCTTTTAGTCTTAATTAGAGCCTAATTAAGTATTAATTAGGGACTTAAAGGCATTGCATCCTTAAAAATTTATAAAGAAGTGCATAATAAATTAGTAAGTGATATAAATTCGATTAATTGCTAATCGAATGAATAGAATTTAGAAGTAGTAGAGATTAAGTAGAAACAAGTTTTATTATGATAAAATAGGGAAAATAGGGTTAATATTGTATGTTTGGATGAAAAATTTCATTAAATAGAAAATGTTCTAAAGAAATGCATTAATTATTATCTATGTAAAATTTATTTATAAAATGAAATGAAATAATATTTAAGCTATGAAATGGTTTAAATAAATTTATTTTATTAATACCTAGTGATAAAGAAATTATTTTCTATAATTTTCAAAATTTATAGAATAATTATTTGAATTTTTGCATATGAAAGAATTAAATCTATATTTATATGATATGTGTTCCAATAATGGATTTAATTATTTTGGATCTTTATATTAATGAGAAAATTGAGTTTTTACTATTAAAGAATATTAATGTTCAAATTAGTAATTTTAGAAAAAATACCTATACAATTTTCGAAAATTTTAATAAAAGAAAATGAATAAAGCTATACATATATATACATCTTCTAGAACTAATATTCATATTAGATCATTCTCAAGCTCTCTCACTTCCTCCATTTTCGACACACACACACTACTCACACACACAAATTTTTCTATACTTTTAATCCAAAGTTTAGGTGTAGAAATTATTGGAAATCATTCCAAAGAAGGTAAATACCTTGCTTAATCCAAGTTTTTATGGTTTAAATTGAAGAATATGATCTTCTCATATAGGGTGGTTTTCGAAAATTTGAAGATTGAATTTAAGGTTGAATTGTTTAATTTTTGTTATGTTTATTGATTTCTTTATGTTTATGATGCTTAAATATTATAATCTATGGTTTAAATTCTTGAAATTCATGAAGTTGGTAAATTAAAGTAAGCATGCATAAACCTTAATTTTGCATGTTAATTATTTGTTATGATTTGATTAAATTGAGTTTAGATATGTGTAATTAAGTAGAAATAAACATGATTTGGTAAAAGAATTTGGAATGAATTGAATGTATATATAATATCTCATTTTTGAAAATTAAGGGGCTTGGATGAACCTTGAGTTCTTGATTTTATTTGATGTATTTGATATGATTTTTGAGATCTAGGATATAAATAATGCTTAAGTTGAATTTATATGATTCTATGGGCTTGAAATGTGAAAGTTGAAATATTAAAGTATATGATTTTATGGGCTAGAATTATATGATGAGTTTGATTAGGATTTAAATTGATTATGGATTGATGATGGATAAGTATATATATGAATTGATTGAAAGTAAATAGATTGGGGATTGAAAAATTTATGTAATTACATAATATATGGTTGAAGGGCATGTTGAGAATATGATGTAAATGGATTAGTTTGAACTTTTTTTGAGTTGTTAAGCATATATTAAGGTATATGATGATGATTTGGTGTGGATAAGTTTGGTTGATTTGGAATTAAAATGGCGATTCATTTTATAAAACTTACTCTGCCGAAATTTTGTTAGAATCGGCATATTAATAAAATATTTTGGGAATTTAATTAGTGAACTTATGATAAGTATATAAGTGAGATTTGTTCAATTGATTGTCTTAAGTTAAGGTTTGATAATGTTATACATTAATGAAACAAAGCATAGGTTACTTTTTAATTATGGCACGTTATGTAACTTATTAAAATTTAAGTTTATTAAGGACATAAGATATTAAGGAATGCAATAGCCTAACTTAAGTCTTAGAATTTGGTAAAATCAAGAATAAGATGTAAAATGCTTAAGTGAATAAGAATGTTACTAAGTTCGATAATTGTTTTAATTATAAGGATCAAGCAAAGGATAAGGGCATCTGAAGAACGAGAAGGAGGAAATTCTCGAGTGACGACGTGCCAGGTAGGTTTCTTTTCAATAAAGTGTGTTTGATATTGAATATTTCATTTATATCTTGCATATTATTGTGGAATATTGATTTGCGATAGGTTGGAAATAAGATCATGTTATTTATTGAAAATAATATCATGATATTGTTGAGCATAAGATCGTATAACTTGTTGAGTATAAGATTATATTATTTGTTGAACATAAATTCATGTTGTTTGTTGAACATAAGATCATGTTATTATTGAAAATAAGTTCATATTACCTATCTACGGAAGAATCATGTTAATGACCGGGAAGTTATAAGTGAATAGACCGACAACGATCGGGAAGTTTATGATTGTACCGGTAATAATCGGGAAGTTTATGATTATGTAGACCGGTCATGGTATTGAGAAGGAGACATACTTCTCATTACCAAAGAACGTAGATAGGGCAGGACTGTGATTGGTAACCTTCGGGCCCAACACAGGAAGATAATACCAGCATAGAACAATATTACATTAGATTGCATTGTTACAATGGCATAAAATCTATTGTCACTGAAAATGTATTCAGGTATTATTTATTTCAACTCTTATGTTGAGAAAGTCCGGTAAGTTGTTTAAGTTTAATGTTTGGCAAAAATCTATTGAGTACTTGTTGGTACTCACGCTCTGTATTTTTTTTATATGCAGGTTGAGCTCGGAGATGAGCATGGAAGAGAATGCTGAGTTAGGGTTCTTTTGTTGTAATTATTATTATGCCATGAGTGTCATGTCTTCATACATGACATTCAGCCATCCTTCCGTTGTCAAACTCATATGATCTTGATGTTAACTTATGACAATCTCTTTTGTATGTTAAGGTTGTATATGAAACTTTTAAATGTTAACCTTGATCTTTATGTTGATGGTCAATTAGTTAGTTAAACTCATTTGATTCTTGGAGACATTTCAAATTAGAAGTTAATATGTTCTTATTCTAATCCAGTCATAAACTGATTACTTAGATAATTATTTAATTAAGTAGTCGGGTCATGACACTCATAGATCTCGGGATTGCCATGGTGGGGTGGTGGGTGCAGCTCGCCATCTCTCTCATATGCGGCCTCATGTTCCGCTTCCTCTTCCTCTACCTCTCACTGTGCATTTAGGCGCTGAGCCCAACTATAGTGTGCCTCTGACCCCATGTTCCAGTTGGCGTAGTCTGGTGTATCTCCGATTATGCTTGTGAGATCATTGTTAGGCAATCGGAAGATAGACTGGCCATTTTTATCGTAGAGCAGCCAGAGGTAACGCCGGAGTCCCTCTTTAGGAACGTCTGGACATAAAGGTATTGCTTGTCCAGGAAAATATCCTGAGAGACAGGTGCCTCACGAATTTCCACCCCAAAGAAGTCGGCAATAGGGGTGACGAACCCCCCAATGCATATCCTCGCATTTCTAGAAAATTTTGGTTGCATCTGGAAATGTTGGGTGGGGAACATTCCGGCATGCATTTTCTTTCCGGCTCCAGCGGCTATCATCAAAGTCAAATCCTGGGAGAGACAGGTGCCGACATTTGTGCGAGCATGGATTATGAACGTGATGAGGTGGTGGAAGTAAAGAATGCTGGATTCTAGATGGAGCTCGCCTTTGCCCTCGTGGCATCATAGAACGGAGTCTGCTTCATTTCGGATCAATAAACAACGGCCACATCTCAGAGGCCGAACCATCAATATCACCAATGTATCCACCGTCAGGAGAGTCATGGATGATGTCATTTAGCTCATCAACCGTGAGCCGTTGAAGCTCATTTCCCAACTGGAAAGTAATGTAATCTGGCGACCCATGAGTTTTATGGACATATACGGTCAATAGGAACTCCAGCGTGAGAATCCGGTATGTCAGGTAATTGGCCGTGATGATAGAGTATAGATCGGATCTCTCGGCGAGCCAAGTGACGTCATCGGCTATCCTCATTGCTTGACATGTGTCAATACACATAAATCTACAATGACGGTGCTTTAGTTGCACCAACCTCCTCCATCTGTCCCTAGAGGCGGGACTCGGCAAATTTACTCTATAATTTTGAGGGTGAAACTCATCGATAGTGTCCCTCTGTGAGGATGAAGCTGGCTCCTTCCCCTTTCGCTTGTTTTCGTATATGCGTGGCGGCATATTGTACCTAAAAGATATGGCAATGTTAGGTCAGGTACACCATCAAAAAATATTCAAAACAAACGTCAACCCAATTTGATATAAAGTTCCCCCAAACTTAGAATTAACAAAATTCTCCCCCCACAATAACATTGGTTCATATAAGGCATAACAAGGGAAAGAATACATATATAGGCTCAAAACACCCCATAAAAACGAATTAGAGGCTGGCTCGCGGCCGCCCTAGCGACCGCTAGGGTGGTCGCGAGCAACTGCCTAGTGACCAGGCTAGCGACCGCTAGCTTGGTCGCTAGTCGCTGTTTGAATAGTTAGGGTTTTACGATTTTTACCCCAAAAACACAATTTTGGTGAATTAATCCAACAAATAACTTCAATGAACACAAATACACCTAACAATGTAAGAAGCATGCTCAAAAACCATAAAAATCTAGCAAAATATGTTCTAGTTCATATACTCTTCAATATTCTACAACAAGAAGAAAATAATCGGTCAAACTCTACTAATTCATGCTTACAAGCTAAAATCAAAGAAGAATTGAACAAAATTAAGCATACCTTGAGTGAAGAAGACTTTGGAAGCACAAAAGAGAGAAGAACTAGGGCTTGAGAGCTTTTGAGTGTGATTTGCGTGTGTGAGTGTGTGAAAAATGAGGAGGAGGAGGAGGAGGAGGAGGTTAAAAATGAAGCCAAAATGCGCGGGTCGACGTCTGGATATCGGGTCGGCTCGCTAGTTTTGAACGAAAACGTTCTGTAATGTACTAGCGGCCACCCTCGCGATCGCTAGGGCGGTCGCTAGTTTATTTTGGGACACAAAAACGACCAAAACAACATGAAAAGACAAAAACAGAGAAAAATAAAACAAGAAAAAGAAAAACATAAAGTAGGTAAACATATTGGGTTACCTCCCAACCAGTGCTAAATTTTTCATCGCTAGCTCGACGTTACCTCTCTTCAATCTGGCGTTTTGGCAACTGACCTCCTCATAATCTTTTGCTTGCCTCTATACTTTGCGTTAACAGCAGACCACAACTGAGTGTGGAAGTGGCCACCCCCAAACTTGAACAGAACATTCGGGGTTTCATGCCGAATCAGACTTTTTTCTAGTAGACTTCCCAATGACTGGTCGGTTTCCATCCAAGTGCAAGACTGGGCTAGCTATGGCAGTGGTGATCGAATAACAATCCTCATGCTATGAATTATCATGTCGCTTGATGGCATCATAGATTGAAATTGTTAGCTCCTCATTATTCACACGGAAGGTGAGACCACCATCCTACACATCAATTAGTGCTCTATTTGTGGCTAAGAACGGTCTCCCCAAGATGAGAGGTGTGTTTCCATCTTCTGGCATATCAAGGACCACAAAGTCTGCTGGAAAGATGAAATTTCTGACCTTGACGAGCACGTCTTCCACTATCCCCTTTGGATAGGTAACTGATGTGTCTGCCATCTGGAGAGCAATAGTAGTGGGCTTGATCTCTCCAATCTCCAATCTGTTTAACATAGACAATGGCATCAGGTTGATGCTTGCCCCTAAATCGCACAAAACTTTGGAGAAAGTCTGTCCTCCAATGACACACGCGATCGTGAAGCTGCCTGGATCTTTTTGCTTGAGCATCAACTTTTTTTGCAGTACGGCACTGCACTCTTGAGACAAATTTATAGTCTCAAATTTTTCCAATTTCTTCTTGTTGGCTACAGCGTCCTTTAAGAACTTCACATATCCCGACATGTCTCTAAGTGCATCTAGCAATGGAATATTGATGTGCACCTTCTGAAACATCTCCATGAACCAGGTCAGCTTCTCGTCATATTTTGGCTTGGCTAGCCGACTTGGGAAAGGGACCGGAGGAGTGTAAGTCGGAAGATTCTTCTTTGGGTTCGACTCGCGGCCACCCTCGCGACTGCTAGGGTGGTCGCGAGCTCTTGATTTCGCGTCTGTGCTCTTCCTCACGACTGGCCTAGCAGTCGCTAGGTCGGTCGCTAGTTCCTCCTCGAAAATTTTTGTATTCTTCCCAACGGTCGGGCTAGCGGTCGCTAGCTCCTCTCTTTTCAGTTTACGACTTTCTTCTCGGCTCTTCTATCCTGACACTTCTTCCATATCCTTTTTTTCTCGTTCCGGGTGGTTCTGATAAGCTGTTCCACTTCTCAGCTGGATGGCATAGCACTGATTTTTCGGGTTCACCTCCGTATTACTAGGAAATTAGCCCGACTTGTGTTGCCCATTCTGTTGTACAGCTATCTGACAGATCTTGTTCTTCATCATCTTCAAATGTTTGCCCATAGCTGCTACGGTGGATTCCAGATGTGAAATCTTTTGACCAGTGTTACTAATGAAGGCGTTCTGCTGAGTTGCCAATTGTTGGTTGCTCACAACCAACTGTTGCATCATATCCTCAAGACTCTGCTTCTTTGCCTCCTGAATCATTCCATTCTGCACTGTGAAGCCTGGTGGAGGTTGCTGGAAGTTATTGGGGTTGACATATGAGAAGTTGGGATGGTTCCTATTGTTAGGATTATATGCCGGATTTCCCCCAGGACGGTTCCTCTGATTTATATAATTCACATCCTCCGTCTCTATCATGTCCGGCTCTGCAGCCGTGATGTGAGCTACCCCCTTAGCTTTCCCATCCTTTTCAAATTGACTCTTTAGAAGAGTAAATTTCTCCATGAGATCGTCGTATTTGGAGTCGACCTCTCGGTGCCGCCCTAATCACGGTGTTCTCTCCATAGGCCATTGATAGTGTTGTCGACCATCTCTTCTAAATTACTGGGCATCCTCCACTGCTCGGTTCAACAGCATCCCATGGCGACGCATCCACTATGCTTCTAGTGTGAGGTGTCGGTCCTTTGTAAAGCGGAGTGATCTGCTGCTCCCTGGAGAATCCATGCTGAAGACATTTTCTCAACAAGCCTCTGAATCTCTCACATGACTCGAACAATGACTCATCTCCCAGTTGGGAGAAGTGAGAGATGTCTGCTATAATCTTTTGCGCTTTAGTTGGTGGAAAATATTTTGAAAGAAACTTTTCGCAAAGTTTCCCCCAACTGTTGATCCAAGTACGATCCAAGCTCTTGAACCAATCCCTCGCCTTGTTGCGCATGGAATATCCGAACATACGCATCCGGATAGTGTCCTGTGGCACCTCATTATGCTTGATGGTGTCACATATGTCCAAATATGTCTCCAGATGAGCATTTGGATCTTCTGTCACTCCTCCCCCAAACTGTTATCCTTGTACCATACTGATTAGGGCCGGCTTCAGTTCGAAGTTGTTAGCATTCACCTCAGGGCCCCATCCACCTCCTTAAAACTGTTCAGTTGGTGGTCGGTACATGTAATTCAGCGGTCGTGTCTCTACAGCAGGGATGAGTCTCATATTCGTCATCTGGCGTTGCATCTCAGTAAATTCTTCCAGAAGACACGCAGCATGTTCGGGAGGGACTTCCCCGTTGTTTGGATTTGCTGCCATCTATTGTCGTCTCCTTCTCCTTTGGTTGATTTCGATCTCGGGATCTAAAGGTTGTGCAGGAGGTCCCCGGGACCTTGTGATCATAAACTATCTGGAGAAAAAGGGAGAAATTAAACTTGGCAAGTAATAAAAATAAAATAAAAATACAACTTGAATTAATAATTCTAAATCAACAAGTTATTCCTATATAATCTAAACAATTCCCGGCAACGACTCCAAAATTTGATCACACTATTTTCTAACACGAAAACATGCTAGTACATAGGTAAGTCGAGTATCGTATCCACGGGGATTGTAACGTGAAAATATAGAAGCTAACTCAATAATCCTTCATCATTATCCAAGCAACAAATTTGGTTTTAAAATGTTTTGGGACTTCAAATATTAATTCAAAGCCAAGAGAATCAGAACGAAAGAAAATAACAATAAAATTCAAATAGACAAATAGACTAAGAGACTAACCCTAGGGATATATTAATTCTACCCACAACGTGTGTTTATCCTGCTTCTTATTAACCAATTTTAATCTAGTCAAGATGAAAGACCACATAAGTAACCAACAATTTCAGTTAAGACAATTGTGGTAGTGAATTACTAATTTACATGTTACTGTTACGTCTCAATATGAAAATTAGCAACTCCAAAAAGATCACAAAGAATATGCTTCCTACAAATATTCCTATATCAGCTACGACTCAAGGCTTACCCGTATTGTACATTCAAGATCGATTGACAATTAAAACTGTTAAGTATTCATCTGACAACTAGATATGCATCAAAGTTGATCAGAAATTAACATATAAGATTTAGCTCCAAGAATCACAAATAAATTACTAGAAGGTAAATAGCAAATAGCGGGAATCACCACACTTAGGATAAAATCATACAAACCCTAGACATATAAATCGAAATAAAAACAAAATTAACATAGAAATAAGAATTGAATTGATAAAACCCGTAATAGAGTGTCGGAAGAACAATTGTTGGATTTGAATCCAAACCCGAGTAGAAACCGGAAAAACTAAAATTCTTTGGATGAATTGCTCCAAAAGCGTTTACAAAGCGTTAATGTAACGTAGAATTGTGATAATCTAAAGTCTAGAAGCGTAAAATTGAAAGCTAGAATGAAACTATGCGAAAATATGCTAAAAACTGAGAGAGAGACGCCAATGCACAGCAGGGGGTATATATAGTTGATGGGCTGAAACCCTAATTCGTGTCAGGCCGCAGCGCCTAGCGGCCAGCCTAGCGGTCTCTAGGTCGGTCGCTAGCTGTGAGACAGAAACTTTCTTCGATGAGCTCGCGGCTAGGCTCGCGGTCGCGTGATGCGCCTAGAGGTCGGCCTAGTGGTTGCTAGGTCGGTCGCTAGTTTTAATACATAAGCTTTTTCGAAAATTCTCGCGGCCATGGCTAGCGGTCGCTAGGTCTGTCGCTAGTATTACTCCAGAAGCTTTTCCGCTCGAGCTCGCGGTCTGGCTAGCGGCCGCTAGCCTCCTGTTCTTTTTCATCTTTGGTTCGTTCTTTGCCTTGTGCTCGATTATCACCTGAGAAGCCTACAAAATACCAAAAAGGAACCCAAGAGCAGTATCTTCCAAAAATAGCTAAAAGCATAAATCAACTATATAAACGCACTTAAATTGATCTAAAATCATCCTAATATATCATTAATAAAAGAGTAAATAGCGCGATTATCAGCAAACTCAACAAGGGCCCCACTTTTCCTTACCCTGAAGAAATATTCGACAAACCTTCTGATGTCGAGGTCTATTTCCGAAGCCTTCTCGCCCAGTGTGTGTTGTGCTTTCTTGAGTTTTAGGGAACATTGATTGTTGCAAACAATGTGTATAGTAGTCGAAATTGATGTGCATATATGAATTGGGTTTACGTAATGTATTTCAGTGATGACGATTTTGATTATATGAAGTGCATGTTTCTTGAGATTGCGTATACTTATTGAGATTTTTGATAGAAGTTGCATAAATGAATTTGAGGTTGGATAACTAAGTGAACATAATTTTGTTCGTTTTTATGATGTTGAGTTTGTGGATGTGGTGTTTATAGCTCTTGAATTTTTTAACAGAGTGTGCATAAACCAATTGTTTTTTGAGTTTGCATATAACAGCGAATTAAAATTCATATGTGATGTTGAGTTAGTGTGTATAGTTCTTGAAAGTTGTAAAAGATTGTGAATAAACGAGCTTTGAGTTTGAGTATTTAAGTGGAGTTGTTTTTTTTTTTTTTATGGGTGAATTAAATTTCATTAATTAAAATATATCAAAGAGCTAAAAAATATTCTCTGCTGAGTGCATTTTCATTATGAGGGATACAATCTTTTGCAATTGCTAGAAAGGCCTAAATGGTGTATGGGAATCACAGTTTGGTAGGAACCCGGCAAGCGACTTAGAGGGTCCAACGATGAGCATAGGCCAAGCACAGAGCTTATAAGTTGTTGCAAAGTGTTTGACAAAATAAGCCAAAATTAAAATAATCTTATTATAGTTGTTTAACCCTAACTTATTTTTTCATGCTTATAAGCTACCAACTTTATTTTTATTTCCTACATATACATTTTATCTCTCTAACTCACGATTCTTTCTCTAGCTTATAAGATCAATTATCCAAACACTTCAATAACTTATAAGTTCATGAGACATTACCTCTTATAAGTTCTTGAAACATCTTATAAGCTCTTTAAAATAAGCTTAGCCAAACACCCCCTAGTTGAAGTTTCAAATTCATTATTTAAGCTTATATTTTGTTCTGCAATTCTAGTGTTTTGACTTTTTCAAGTCGTCCATATTTTTGCCGAGTTGAGCCACAAATATTTGATACTTTATACGGGATTGACAAGAAAAAGATTCAACAAAGAAGCTTGCAGGTTTACGAGCCTAGTCCTATTCTTTTCTGATGATCTCGAATGTTCGTGTTTAAGTTGTCCATTGCGGATACATTTTCAGTGAGTCTACTAAACCAGGCCTTGCTTCAGTTGTTGCGCAGACACTATTAAAACTGTCTACGGAACAAATTCACAAGAATTGGAAAAGTTCAACAATGCAACACAGAGCAGCAAACCAAAATGATGGATCTTGTGAGTATGTCTGAAACTTACTTCTCCTCCGATGAATACTGATTATGTGTGTGTATTTATGTTCTGAATGACCGTGGTAATGATGGCTATAGTTTCATGATGTTGGATTCTCTCGAAAAGCAATGTGTCCCAACTCATATGATGGGATATGGCCCAACCGCCCAGGCCCATTAGCAGGCCCAAACGAGCTGGGCCTAGCATTATGGACGGCCCATGCGGTTAAGCCAAGACCCCATCCTCTAAACCCTAATCAGGCGTCGCCCACCAACCCCCAAAACCCTACACGTGGCGCACGGAAGAGGAACAGTCCCTGCATGCAAGAGGAAGAGTCCCTACACGCCAGGGGAAGAGTCCCGGCCAATGGAGGGAATAGGCACGCCTTTAGGAGCCCTCAGACATGTATAAATAGGAGTTAGATTGAAGGTAAAAGGGTTAGCAACTTCTTGAATACTAAGAGCTTTTAGATATACTCACTGTAACCAGAAACATAAGGAAAGTATTGAGGAATCACTCCTCCGTGGACGTAGATCTCATTAACGATCGAACCACGTAAAAGCCTTGGTGTTCTTCAACTCTTCTACATAAATCTCGCGTACATCTACATATTTAAGATTTATCATTGCTTCCAAGACCTCATGGACCAGTTCAAATGGTGCTTTTATCGAAGATGCCACCTCGGCACCTCCTCCGACACACTCACAATCCGCCGAGGCGGGGCGAGACGATGTCGAACTTAGTCTCGAGGTTCATCAAAGAATCGCTCAAAATTGATGGCGATAACGATCTCTACATCATCAGCGCGTTCAAGAGCGGGATCCGACCAGCGCGATGAACAAAGAAATCACGGGGAGAAACCAAAGGCGACGGTAAACTTTGGAACACGGTAGACAACTTCATCAAAGGAGACGAGTCGGATCGGAAGAAGAGGAGATGCAGGACGGCGGAGGCGAGAGAAAGCCGGATGACCAAGTCGGTGATCGCAGTGCCTTCGACAAAATCAGAGGGCCCCTGGAATCCGAGCTCGGACCTCGGCCCAACCACAGCGGCGCCCCTGCTCAAATCGAGGCGGAGATATTGAGCTCCGCGAACTCTTCAAAGCCCTCCTATGAAAGGAGGATCGAAGAAGGTCCACGGAGGTATTACGACTATCACCGGGTGCGGTCATGACACCGAGGATTGCGGGAACTGAGCTCGCAGATTGACGAGCTCGTCGAGGAGGAGCCCTCAAAAATACCTCGGCAGTGGGCGGCGCGCGGGCGGGGGAGAAATAGCGGTGGCAACAGCTGCGGGCCGACCTTGACGGCGACCCAGCCGAACATGGCGAGGCCGAAGGTCCCAACGCAATGGAGCATGTCTATGCCATTATCGGGCTCCAGGGACGACGAGGTTGTCGTTGAAGAGCGGCTCGGGCGAGCCCCGGGAACCGAAGAACAAGCGACTCGAGTGGTGAAGACATCGTGTTCTCGAAAGACCCGGTGCCGAGTCATGCCCACAAAGCGCCATCACGATACAAGCCGTGGTGGGCAACAAGAACGTCCACGGGTCTACATCGACATCGGTGCCTCGTCGACATTATCTTCAGAGGTGTCTGCGATAAACTTGAGGTCGGAGGAATTGGTACATCCCGCCTCCCTCCAGTTCGGAGCTTCACTCGGGAGGCGGTTCAACAGGGGGTATCATTACCCTTCCGGTTACCATAGGACGAGCTCAAGGTCGGTCACCAAGGCCATTCAATTTTCCTCATCCAAGCTCCGTCCCGTACAACATCATCACGGGAGGCGGCTCTATGCCACCAAGGCCGTCGCTCGGTATACCACCACCATCAAGATACCCACCCGGTGGGAGTGCTAAGCATCGAGGCGACCAAACGGCGGCTAAAGAGTGCCTATGAGTCTCAACCCAAGATGTAGCCTTGCCCTGCATAACAATTACGAGAATCTCGAGGCTGCCACCTGGACGAGCGGCCGAGACCTCCCGGTTATATCGACGGCCCCTCCAAAGTTGTCAAGGTCGGCGTCCGTGGCCTAGCCGACATTCGGCGAGTGTCATGCAACTTCGAAGGAATACAAGGGCGTCTTGGCGTGGTCCCCACTCGACATGACCGAGTGTCGCCCGAGCTCATAACTCATCGCCTCAACGTCGACCCGGCTACAAAACCAATCCGCAAAAGAAGAGGGTGTTTGCGGCAGCAACAAGGTCATAAGAGACGAGGTGACTCAACCCGTAAGGCCAAGATCTTGTTCAAGTCAAATACCCAACCCGGATGGCTAATCCGATCGTGGTTCGAAGGGAGGATGGCGCGTGTGTCGATTACCGACCTCGACAAACATCGCCTAAAAAGATCGCTACCCCTCCCGACATTGACAAGAAGGTGGAAGCAACGGGGGCCATGAGACCTTCAGCCCTTCCTAGATCTATACAAAGGTACCACCAAGTCCCGATGAGCCGGATGGCGCCCCAAAGACAAAGATTCATCACCGACTTGGTGTCTTTGCATACCGGAAGATGCCATTCGGCTGGCAACGCTGGGCTACCTATCAAAGAATGGTGGATGACATATTCAAGGATCACATCGGGCGGATCGTCGAGGTCTACGTCGGCGACATCGTGGTCAAGAGTCAAAAAGCGGAGGCTGCGGCGACGACCTCGGGACTATTCTCCGGCTCCTCGTGTCGACCCGACCTCAAACTCAATCCTCAAGTGTACATTCATGGTGAAGGCGGAAAATTCCTAGGATCTTTGGGTTTCTCAAGAAGGTGCGAAGGCAAACCCACTAAGGTAAAAGCAAGGCTTGACATGCAAGTGCAAGACCATCCGGAGATCCACAAACTCACTGGGTGTCTAGCCGCCTCTCGATTCCTATCTCGGCCTCCGAGCGACTTCCTTCTTCAAAATCTTGAGGAGAGCTCGGGACTTCGCTGGCGGGAGGAACACCAGTCGCCTTCATGCGGTGAAGAGTATCTCGCCGACCGCCCACCCCGACCGCCCCGAAAGAAGGCGAGCTCCTCTCTTGTACTTGGCCGCCTCGGACGAGGCAATCAGTGATATTGGTCGGGATGAGGTGGACGACGACTCCCATCTACTTCATCACCGAGCTCTCAAAGGACCGGAGACAAGGTATACCATCCTCGAAAAGGTATGATCGGCCCTAGTGAGCGCTAAGCGGCGCCCGACCCTACTTCCAAGCCCATTCCATCCAGTCTTGACCGACTTACCCTTGAGACAAGTCTTGTCAAAACGAGTCATCCGGACGTATAGCCAGTGGCACCTGGAGCTCGGTGAGCACGACATTTCGTACTCCCAGTGCCGCCATAAAAGGCAAGCCTCACGACTTTCTCGGTGGAGGCCAAATTCACCGAGCTCGGCTCAACCCAGTAGGTCGCCCAACGCCCGCCCGCCCCACGGGAGACATCATCCTCACACCACCGATGATTGCTTGGAAGATGTGCGTGGGCGGAGCTTCATGCAAGGCAGGCGTGAGCGAGCATCCTCCTCCTCGGCCCGACAAAGCGGTGACCTCACGCCCGGTTTACCTTCCCACCACAAACAACGAGGTGGAGTACGAGGCCCTGATCTCCGGACTCCGCCTCGCAAAGGAATTGAAGGTGGGCAAGATCCAAATCTACGGAGATTCTCAGGTCGTGGTGAACCAGGTGTTAGGAAAATACGAGGCCAAGGAGGACCGAATGAAGCAATACCTCGAGAAGGCCAAGGAGATGCTGACCTCATTCAGTACTTCAGTATTCATCGTATCCCACGAGGGAAAACAGCCGAATGACGTCGCCGACAAGTTAGGCGCATCATCAACAAGTCGACCAAGGAGGAGGTTCATTCGAGCGTCGCGGAGTCCCACGTCGGCATCATCACCGAGATAGAGCCGAACTGGATGTCTCCCATAAGGGCCTATCTGGAAGATGGCGCACTACCTCAAGATCGGCTCGAAGCCAAAAGATGATGGCGAAATCGATACCTCATACATGAGGCGCTCTCACCAAAGTCTTACCTTCAACCTCCCCGAGATGCCTCGGGCGAAAGAAGCCGACTACGTGCTCAATGAAATTCACGGAGGGTCTTGTGAAAGCCACATCGGTCGCGAGCTCTCTCAAAGAAGGCCGAGGTCGGGATATTCTTGGCCCACCGTCCAAGATCGGCGAGCTCGTCGAGAAAATGTCCGAAGTGCGGTTGCCTCCAACGGTCAGCTACCACGCACCGATCCGAGCGCCCTACGAGCCCGTGGCCTTTCATGCGATGGGGATCGACATCGTTGGCCCGTTCGACCGAGCACCGGTCGACCGATAATGGTAGTCGTGCAGAGATTACTTCACAAAATGGGTCGGTGAGCCACTTTCGAGCCTCACGAGCGGAAGATCGGACATTCGTGTGGAAGAACATAGTCCGCCGCCGGCATATCGCACGATCGATCTCGGACAACGGCACCCGGTTCGTGGACATAAATTTCAAGGAATGGTGTGAAGAGCTCGGATCGAACAACGTTTCACCTCGATCGCACACCCGCAAAGCGAATGGCGGACCGAGGTGACGAACCGCACGATTGTGCAAGGATTGAAGAAGAGGCTGGGCCGAGCTAAGGGTGATTGGTGAAAATCTCCCCAAGTCCTCTGGTCCTCTGAGCGACACCTCGGACTTGCACCTGAGAAACCCCTTCAGGTTTGGTCTACGGGACCGAGGCCGTCATCGGTGAGATCGGCGCACAAGCCCTCGCACTCTTCACTCGACCGGGCGGGGCGAGGAAGACCTCGTGCCAACCTTGGCTCTCAGGAGAAACGTGAGCTCACCTTCATAAACGAAGCCAAGTCTGAGGGCCGGTGCGCACCACTACAACAAAAGGGTCAAAGCCTCCATGCACTCCAAGTGGCGACCTCGTCCTCTGAAATAATGAAGCCGATGAGAGCCGTCTTAACAAGCTGGATCCGACATGGGAAGGCCCATACCGCGTTCACGAGGACCTCGGCAAAGGGCTTACAAGCTAGCTCACCTATCCGCGCACTTATCCCCGAACCCGGCATATCACTCATTTAAGGAGGTACTTTACGTAGCTTCGATTTTAGATCGGCATCATGTTAGTCCCTTTATTGTTTTGCCAATATACGATGTTGATTACATATTCAATAATACATTTGTTCTTCTAATGAATATTTCACTTCGTCTCATATCTATGTGAACATCCATTCGGATATACCACATCTAAACCTTCACAAGGGGACGCCCTTATGAAGATGAAAAACCCACTAAGTAGGGTACTCACTAAGCGCGCGCCGCACTCGCACATTACTCATTAAATTGAACGTCTCAGTGCAAGGCATACAGACTACTCATTAAATTGAGCGTCTACATGCACGCATCTGATTACCCATTAAGTTGGAATATCTACATGCAAGACATCCGGATCGAATCTCGTCAAATGATGCCCTTTATTTGGGAAGATATATATCAGTATCTGATCTAAATACATTTACGACCAAAGCGAAGTCCTAAGCTATGTTTGTACCTCTCAAAGGGAAAATATACACTTGAACGAGTCTAAATACATTCGACTACATACAAAGTCCTAGCTATATACAAACTTATTCGGGCTTCCGAGCTCCACCGCCACAACTGTTGAAGTTACACCAGTTCTGAACAAAATCTCGGTCGTGATGAACACAGGAATGAACTCGGTGCTTTCAACCCGATCGATGAGGCGGCATCCAAGTGACCCGCTCTGGCACATCCAACAAGAGCCTCGGGCGCCACGACACGAAATGGGACTCAGCGTCCCGAGGCTCACCCTGGGGCGCTAGGCGCGAGCTCGAGATCGCCCGACACGAGGAAGAAGCTCCGGGGCAAGGTTGGACTCTTCTCCCTGGGTGGGTCGCCGGCGCCCCACCCCGAGCCGACCTCTGGCGCTTAGGCCTGCTCGACCCGGTGGATTCGATGTCCTCTTCTTGATCTCCGGCTGGCCACGAGGCGCCCTAGGTGCAGCCGGACAGTAGCCTCGACAACGGTGGTCGGCATAACCGCCCCATCATCGGGTTCTTCAACTCTAACACCGTGGGGTCGGCGGTGGTGCTACTAGCTTTGGGCGGGGCGGCGTTTCCGGACGATCTCATAGATCTTGAGGTACTTCACGAGGGAGTCGAGGCAATCTTTGAAGTTTTACTATTCGGCCCTCGCCGTCCCTCGGCACCATCCCTCGTGACGGTGCTCAAACCGCTCATCAACCCGGAGATGGTCACGCCCGGATCGGCAAATCACCGCCGTACTCTGCGTGCTCCTCGGAGACTGCGCCCGGCTCTCGGGCCATCTCGAGCTCCTCCTCACACCGCATCAAGCGTCCATGAGCGGCGTCGCGAGCAAGTCCGCCCGGACTTTGAGATGCGGATCCTTGACAAGAGTCTCGTTCTCGGCCGAGAGCGGCTGCCTCATGATCGGCCTCCTGCGACTTCTTCTTGGATCGGCGGATGGTACCGGTGATATCCATGGTGGCCACAACACAGGTCGATTCGTGATCCGGCCTCCTCCGATCAAAGACTTCTTCGTCCTTTTCGCCAAAACACCTCGGACTTCTTTTAGTTTGGTCGACAAGTCATGGTCAAGTCCGAAATATTGAGAGGCAGTGCTACAAATGAATAAGACAATCGCATTTCAAAAGGGAAAATTTTTGTTCATTGATCAAAGGTGGAAATTTTACAGCCACGGGATCTAGTGACCTCGACGGATCAACCTATTACAATGGGTCCAGCGACCTCGGGCGTCCACCGGCCTCACGGGTCCCTGCTTTCTTCTTCTTTGCGGTTGGTCCCCTTCGGTAGGGAGCTCGAGACCGCCTCCTCCATCTCCTCGGCCCGGCCCACCTCGACAAGTAGCTCCGGAGCTCGAGATCTTCCCTCAGACCTTTGGCGACGACCTCGGTCGTCGAAGAATCGGACCCGGGCGCAGGGCCTCCAAGCCCCGGAAGGAGCCAACAGGAGATCACCGGGCGTAAGCGCTGTTCGGCTCGGAGGTCGACCTCGGTCCGCCCATGCTTGACCTTGTCGAAGTCGAGGCATGGCGACCGCCGGCTTCCCGGTGATCGACACCACCTTCGGCCAAAGACGGCGGCAAGTTCGGCGATGAAGCGAAGCTCTCCGACTCGATGAGCTTGCCGGCGAAGGCCCTCAACATTGGCCCCTGACCTGCCAACAAGGCACTCATCCCATCGGCGAGCTCCTTCTTCGCGCCAGCGACCTCCTCGCGCGCCTCCTCTAGCTCCCGGCGGCCTCCAATGCCCGATCCTTCTTTTTGAGCGGCCTCGGCTGCGGGCCTCGCCTCGGCCTCCAACCTCCTCCGCAACAACGGCGGCCTCGCGTACGCTCCCTGCGGCGGCGATCCGTTCGGCATCCGCGCCGGCGAGCTCTCGGAGATGTACCCAGCAATACGTTGCAGGTCCCCGATCATCGAGCTCGTTTCCTAAACACAATACAAGTTAGCACATATCACGGAGCATGTAAAACCAGGTACGGAGGGGCTTTTATACATGTGGGAGGGTGCGGCGAACTGAGCCCGGCACCACGTGCTCGATGAGGGTGAATCATTTCTCTTGGACGAACTCGACCCGACAAAGGCTCTGTCACGATTGGACCGAGATCGTCAACCTTCTTCGGGTGCTTGGCAATCCCGCCCCGCCTCGCCTTCTTCTTCGGAGGCTCCTTGCTTGGCGGGAAGACCTCCTCTTCAACGTCGACTTCATTGCAGCAAGAAAAGAAAAATCGCGGTAACTCGGTAGGTCGGATGTACAAAACAAGAGAAAGGGGTGCCTCACCCGTCTCGGACCACCCAGAGTCCGGACTGTGTATGCTCAACCCGGCGTTATTAAGGTCGTCCTCGGTAAATTTTACTGAGACCTCACCGAGCATGTTGTTCTGCTCCTCTATGTAGCCGAGGGGTTTCAA
This sequence comes from Salvia rosmarinus, assembly GCA_036937905.1. NCBI lineage: Eukaryota > Viridiplantae > Streptophyta > Magnoliopsida > Lamiales > Lamiaceae > Salvia > Salvia rosmarinus. The sequence continues at coordinate 42,243,010 of CM072824.1, read as the reverse complement.
TTTTATATCTTGAAATTTACCCAACCCCACTTGTAGCTCGGTGCCCATCACCATAAAAAAAGTATTTGCTTTGCCACCGCGAAACCTCGGAGGTGGGCCACCTTAAATGGTGCCGAGTAAAAATAGTACACTTCTCTTGTACACTTGATCTGAAAAATCGATCAAGACTTCAAAGGAGAACTCCTCACTAGGCCATAACAAGAAAGCCCCATCTCAACTCTTGACCTAATAGAATTTGGGGTAAAGCGGCGGATGGGAATTTGGAAATATTCTCGAATGTGCAAAAAATGGGAGCTAGAGAAATCTAAGACCCGCCCTCGGGCATCTCGACAATCAGTCAAAAACCCTCGTGGAGCTAAAGCTCGGTCACGGGGCCCGGCAGTCACCACTGACCTCCGTAGACAGATGGCACTCCCTTCCCACCCTCATTACATCGGCGGTCGGAGATGATTTAACATCCCTAGCGCTTATACATCCCAGCAGAGGGTATTTCCGGCACTCGCGCTAATACTCGAGATCTACCCCCAAGGTATGGCACATAAAATCCCTAATCTCAATAATTTCATCGAGAGGAGGGTGGAAGAAGAACCGGATAGGAAGAAGATGTAGAAGTCATACTTACTTTTTAAAGAAGGGCTCTCACGCTTCTTGATCGGACAAAGATTTATGAAAACTACGAAAATTTGGTCATTTTTGCTCTGGAGCGAAGAGGAGAAGAAAGTGAGCAGTTCCTCAAGCGGGGCTATTTATAAAGTGAATGGGCGCCTTAAGCGGCGTTTCAACTTCCACACGTGCTACCGTGATTGGATGTGGAGTCACGCGCTTTACGGTTGAGTGCCCAACTACCGCCCGACGCTTATGACGTGCGCTAGCGTAAGATGACCGCCGATCGACCTCGCAATCATCACACGGACCCGGCGTCCTCCAGGCGGCGCCTCGGTCATACCTCGGCCTTCCCCAAATAACGAGGGCATCGGATCGGACCTCGGCGTCTGTCAATGGACTTCGCCCCTACGAGAATATCTCCATCGGATCGGACCTCGGCGCGGCCCCAGATTCGGTGCCGCTCGGCCACACCTCGGCATCCCTAGAAGGCGGTCACTCGGGGCGAACCTCGACACCATCGGATGACTTCTTCATCTAGATCCACCTCTCGGCTCGGACCTCGGCATCCTCCGTAAGAGCGGTGCGGCTCGATCGAACCTCCGCGTAACTACGCAGGGGTCGTTATCGAGTCGGACTTGACTTCATTCAGAGCACATCTTTGTCCAAATGACAGACAACTCACCGGTCTTGACAAGCGGTGCATGCCGAGCGGCGGACCCAACCCGATTCGAACCGGATCGCCAAATAAACCCTCACGTCGAAAAACAACACCTTCGACAACAACGGCCGAAAGCAACACCTCGCTTTCGGCAAAGCGCGTTCTTCGCTTCACCTCGCACGTTGTTCCTCGATCGTCGGGGGCTATGATGGGATATGGCCCAACCGCCTTGAGCCCATTAGCGAGCCCAAACAAGCCGGGCCTAGCATTATGGACGGACCCGTGCGGTTAAGCCAGACCCCATCCTCTAAACCCTGTCGGCCGTCCACCAACCCCAAAACCTACACGTGGCGCACGGAAGAGGCAGTCCCCGATGCAAGAGGAAGAGTCCCTGCGCCAGGAAGAGTCCCGCCAATGGAGGAATAGGCACGCCTTTAGGAGCCCTCAGACATGTATAAATAGAAGTTAGATTGAAGGTAAAAAGGTTAGCAACTTCTTGAATACTAAGAGCTTTTAGATATACTCACTGTAACCAGAAACATAAGGAAAGTATTGAGGAATCACTCATCCGTGGACGTAGATCTCATTAACGATCGAACCACGTAAAAGACTTGGTGTTCTTCACTGCTTTACATAAATCTCGTACATCTACATATTTAAGATTTATCATCATACGAGGTCTTCTGAAATCCTTTTCTCACTCATTTCAATAGTTTTGCTTAATCTTTTTACTTGTTTGTCTTCTTGTTACTCGCTGTTAAGTTCCAATTAAGGAGTCTATAAAATGTCTATTTTGTTTCCCAATTTTTTTTAATTGGATAAAAGCTTTACAGCGAAAGAAAATGGAACGAAGTTGTTATTTAGTTCTTGCCATATGAGAAGTGGAGAAGTAGAAGTAGAAGACATGCTTTTTACTATTAGCGATCACATTAATCTCAATCTAAACACCCTACAGTTCTTGTGTTCTGCGAGAAAGAGCTCTTTGAAGATAAGGTTTACAAAGAGGCACGATTGGCTGCTAAGAGAAGGCATATCCATGCTAGTAGGAATGCCTGATTAAATACGAGCTAATGACAAATCATATCATCTGGTGTTCGTCAGACAAGTGTAATCATCTGGGGTTCTTCAGACAAACATTACGTGTTGGTAGCACAAAGCATCAGATCTATGATGTTCCACGGAAAGGAGAATTGAAATTTAATGATCTTGTGCAAACTGGAATTTATTTTATTAGGTTATAACAGCTGCAACATCATGTATATTTTGTGCGTTAGAGAAGATGGAATGATGAAATAAAAAGTAATCATTTTCTTGTTAGTTTTTCACTACTTAATTTCTTGATCTTTACATTGGCAGTTTGATATATCCTGCTAAATAATACCTCATCTCTTGTTTTATTATGGTACATGTCACGTGCATATTGACAATTGTTGGGTCTGTCTCGACGGAATAAGCCTAAAAGAAAAGAAATTTCACAGCAGATGCTGCCCTCGAATCTCAAACATCTTATAGTCTCCTACGTTTTATCTGTCAAATACGAACATGACTACAATGTTTGATTCTGTATGAAAGTTGAGTATTCACACCTATACAACAGGGCTCGTCGCATTGCAGATGGCCATAGTATACAGATAAAGAGTGAGAAGATCGCGATGTATGATTCAAACTGCATGGCTTAGAGGGCCTATACCCAATTCATCCTCAATATCATCAGCTTCTTCGAATAGTTTGAGGAACTGAGCCTGTTGTTGCAGCCTCTTTCGTCTCTGCCACCACTTACAACCAGCTACAAGGCCACCGGTAAACAAAGCCAGGGATGCACAGCTGATAACTACGATTAAAGGCCAAGGTAGCGTTTTACTCGACTCATCTTGCTTGGCGTTAGAGGAATTATCTTTATCTTTATCAGAAGATGAAGATACAGATGAAGCTGCCAAAACAATCATAAAATTCAACAGTTAGCTCAAATGAGTGTATACCTCACTAGTAGATTACCAAATGAATATTTTAAAGGTATTTGAGTTGTCATCTGAGAGAAAATAGAAACGAACATTCAGATTGTATATGAATCGCATTTAATAATCCTAAATAGCAACTTGATATAAAACCCAAACTTTGAAACTCCATGGTTATCAATTTTTGGGTGATTGAAGAGGACTGCATTTTTGCAAAATTGGACCTCATTTACACTGTGATTGTATATGTACACGAAAAGTGAAAGAATGCAAGGGTCGAGATGGCTCTTTCATATGCTCGCCAAGAAATGAAGGCATACGAACTATGTAACTATTTAACATAATACTTTATGTAACCTGAGATATCATGAGAGTCTTGCATCACATAAATAAAATTAAAAGATTAATAGAAAATATAAACGAGGGCTCTCACCTTTTGTAAGAGCAACACATTCCTTACATAGAAACGTTGCATTGAACTCTTTCTCCTTAATATGGATATACTTTCCATCGGACCGTGTGAAATCAGATGCACAAAGTTCCCACTCATCAAATACATAATTTGGTCTAATAGCATCCTTCTCGTAGAATCCGCATCGTTTGCATTTTGTATCAGGAAGTTCTGTTAGAGGCTGGAACGAACAAAATGAAATTCATAATCACCTCCGAGGTTGTTGGATATGAAAAAGAAGGTATAACTAATCCAAATTCTAGAATAACCAATTATCAGACAACAATTAACCATAAACGATAAATGGAATTGTCAATAGCTAAATAATAAGACCAACCGACAACAGTTTATCACCACAGGCAAACAAGAGACAAATGGAACAAGTGGGACACAATCATCGTGAATTTAGCAAGAATTCTTGAGGATAGTAATTTAGTTTAACTTCATGACACTGTACCAATATTGTAGTACTAATGTTCTTCTTCAACAACAAAACATAGAAAATGATATACGAGCATTAAATTTAAACATAAGCAATTATGTGCTTCAGTTTTCTTAAAGAAATTCAAATCATAAAAGTTATCCACAATCAACAACTAATGAGGTGCTTGGTATGATGGAATGGAATAAGGGGGAATAGAATGGAATGAAGCTAATACCATGAGTTGAGGAATGAATGATTGTGCCTAATCAGTAGGAATGGTGATTCGTAAGATAAAATATACCAAACAAAGAAATGGAATGGAGGTAGGAATGTCATTCCATTCCCTCCATCATTCTATCATACCTAGCACCTCCTTAGTAATGGAATAAGGTTGGAACGAAATGAAAGTAGGAATAGAATGACACCATGGGTTGATGAAGGAATGATTATGCCTGATCTAGTAGGAATGATGATTCCTAAGAAAAAATACACCAGACAAAAGTATAGAATAGAGGTTGGAATTAGCATTCCATTCCCTCCTCCATTCCATCATACCAATCACCTCGTAAGATGCTGAAGTATTACCAAATCCGAACCTGACAATCATCAGGAAATTACCTGCCATGATTCTTCGCCTCTGAAGAAATACAACACATGCTTTTCTTTAACATCTGGTAGAACTACCTCATGCTCTTCTTTACACTGGAAGTAAACTTTTGGTTTGGTCGGAATCCATTCATGAGTTTTGAAGATCTCGATAGAATCAAGCGTGACAACTGTTGCTGATATCAACGCTGAAAATTACAACATTACCATCAAGTCAACAGCAAAACTCAAATGCATCAAGAACATCACTGCATTGCCTCATCATTCATTTAAAATGTGAGGGAAAACAAATCTTCACTCAACAAAGCCAATAGTTCAGTGTTGCAATTTTAAAATCCCTACAAAATCATTCTCTTTCACAACTACGTTTAAACAATAAATTCCTTTTCTTACTTTGTCCTTTAAATAAGGAGTAATGTTTAACAATAACAGGTCCACAAAGCATATTCACTTGTTTTCAATTTCAATTATGCTCATGATCTTCAATACCCAATTTTGAACTTGAAAAAATCTTCAGAAATCCATTTCTATCAACATTGATGTCACTTCAAGTCATAAAGACGCCAGAATCTATAATATGACAAACTTATATCATATACACAAATATAATAATTGATAATTCTCACCCCATACAATAAAACACATTTAATCATCAAAATTTCCAAACTCAACCCAACGAGAAAACCACATGAAAATCGATTCGCTTTTAATTAACTGAATCAGGCGAGATTTTACCTGGAAAATAGCTGAGAAGAATCGTGCAAGAATAAAACAACAAAAAAGGAACCCTCATTATTAATTGACGGCGAATCATCATGACGCCAATCCTCGCCGCCTTGGTATTCAAATCAATAGATGTATAAAAAATAAGAATCACCAGAGTTTTACTCGAAATTGCTTTCCTTTTTCTAGGGTAACAAAAATTGCATTATTTTGAGAAGTAAAATTGCATTCTTGAAAGAAAGTAGTTGTTGTACTTTGCACTCTATACATATATTGATTAAAATTTTATTAAAATATTAGTATTTTACTATATTATTTATAAGACAAAATTCACTTTTTTACAAAAAAAAAAAAAAAATTACAACTCTTACGAACAAAAAATATTCGAATTTAAAAATAATTTTTAACATAAATAAAAAAAGAAATATCACAAGTTTTATGAAACCTATACACATGTGATAAGAAATATGTTAATAATAATATTTTAATGGATGATTGATGATGAAATTTATGAGAAATAAGAGAGTAAGTCAAAATGACAAACAGTATATCCTTTTTTAAAATAGCTTCAACGATATTTGAATGATCTTTTTATTCAATAACTACTATATATATTTCAATAGAACAATTTGCATAATCCTATGCATTCATGATATAGAATTTTGTTTGTTTTTCTCAAGTAAATATTTTATGTAAATCAATCAAAAGAGAATACTTAATCATGGATTACAAAATATAGTTCCGGATTGTAATCCAACATATCAATAAATATCCTCCCTACAATGATTTGCACTTTATGAAATAAAATTTCAAAGAGGTGGTCTCCTGTGCGGATGTCCTTACGTGCGGACAATAATACTTTTCTTCAGTATAAATAATTTTTTTTCTTCAATATAAATGATACTTTCGAATTACAGTATAAAAATGATATTTTTCTTCAATATAAATAATATTTTTTAAGAACAAATGGTAGTTTTATCCGACGGATATACATGAGTTTTGTGGATTCGAATGGAGTGTGAATTTTATCCCCTCATACTAAAATTTGTCAACGATTCATTGCTTGATTTCATATGGGAAGCACTCCCACATAAAACTTCCTATTACATTTTGTCACAGCCCGGTTTGGCTAAACCTTGCCGGACCGTGACTTGGGGTTCGGTTTAAGTGAATATGAAAGAATAGGGTTTCCAACTCATTTCATCTATGAAGAAATATAGATGTTTCAAACAGAACGAGAATCATGATGAATCAAAATAGCTTATATATATATATAAGATGGTTCCATGGTTCAAACAAAACAAAGCAGCCTTTACAAAGCTTAACATAGTAACAAAAGATAATGAAATTCAAGAGTTTGGCAATGAATAAGCGTGTGAGACATGCGTATGAAGATGCATTCTCAAAGCGAACCAAAAGATATTCCATACTCAAGTTGACAAAGAACTCCGCTCAACTCCGCTCATTCCATCACCGCTCAACCCGTACATTTAAAAACAAATATGCGGTGAGTACAAAGATGCACTCGATGAACACATTGCGAAAACATTTTACTTTACGAATATTGTCGCCTCGCCATAGTAAGACCTGAGGTTTTGTTTGAAAAGGCTCAGGCTTACAAAATACATTTTCTCATTTCTCAAAATCATCGATGGCGGGCATTTTCATATCACAACAACCACAACGTATATTCCAAGTCGGCTATGGATAAGCGCTAGGGAGGAGGCCTCCCTACACCGGACGCAACTAACCGCCAATGTTAAGAGCATGACCGCCAATGATTCGAGGCCCAACACGTGTACACAACCTGGTGGGAATTTCTACTTACACCTCAAACTGGATCCGAATTAGTAACTTCACATTGCCCGAGCAACCCGAATGGACATATCTGAAACATAAAACATTTTCTCGGCGAGACAATATCGTATCTCAAAATTTTTCAAGAAACAAGATCAAGAATAACGATAAACATTTTTCAAAAAGCTCATAAAAGGTTTTGGTAAGAAAGCCCACCTCGAGGACTTAAGGTTCTTAAGTCACTAATATCTATTCTCTGATTCCGTTCTCCTTCGAGTTAACCCTTTTCAATCGTAAAGAAACGAGAATTTTAGCATATCATTATGCTTTGCAATAATCATCGATCCAGAACCAACGAGCGTATTAACATTAATTCTATCACCAACGTTGTTATTGTACTATCGTATCAATATACTCTGTACGTTCATACCTTACTCAACTTATGTTCATCGTTATTTCATGTATTTCTTATATAACTGTCATCTTACACGTATATGCTTCGTTTTCTATCGACTTCCAACTATACCCTTATAATTTTGATTTTTCACATAACAACCATTCATGCTTACTAACTCACATATATGGACCAATTTCCACATATTACTAACATAGAACATGTATCACATAACATAGAAAATTTCACATTTTACCCTTTTGATATGATTTTCAAAATTCCCAATATTCATCCCAACTTTCCAAAATTCCAATTAATTCACATAGCATATTATTATCATCATAAATCAATAGTATGACATCATTTTCCATTAATCATAAATTATTCCTCAATATGTCCTAAGTGCATAATTTTCGAAAATAGACTTAGGTACCAATAATTTTTAGAAATTCCAATAAATTTACATAACACTATATTATGAATCTACATCATCAATATGCTATAATAACATTCAAACATGAATTATATTTCAACTCATAATCATCCTATAATTTTCGAAATTAATAGGATATATACTTAGGTTTTTCCAAAAATTCCACATAAAATTATACAACCTTAAACATTAATAACTATCATTATTTCATGTTCAAACAACAATAAAAATTCATGTGCATCAATATATAATTCTTATAAATTTTCGGTCATCTCATATGATCTTATATCATGCTTTACTTTGTATTTAAATTGATTATTTATGCTTATAAACATCATATAAACAATTTAACACATACTTTGAAACATATAGCATATATTCAACATAATTTTCGAAACTTTAGCAACATAACATTTTATACATGAATTTCTAACATTTTAACATGTATAACAAGAAGTGGTACGATTTCTAACCTTGTGATCGAATTCGATCGACGTCGGCGACGTTTTTCTATCTATGATCGAAGAACACTTATGAAGAACACTCTCTATTCTTTTTTCTCTATTTCTCTCCTAATTTTCGATGATAATGGTATGGGAGGGGTGACCTCCTATTTATAGGATTTATGAGATGATCTTAATTATTACATTATGGAAATATCTTAATATAAGTCAAAAATTACAACTCATTCTTATCTTCTTGATTTTCGAAATATATGAGTTGTATATGAGTCATCTTTAATCTTATCCTATTCTTTAATTATCATATCTTATCTTCTTGAAATTATAACATACTTAGGTGTAAAAATTAAAATACAACTCATACTTTACCTTCTAGTAATTTTCGCCACCTTTCCTTGCATGTGTGACACTTATTTTATTTTATTCTATAGTTTATTATGTTATATTTATTTAATTAATGTATCTTATATCTATCATAAAATAAATAAATTATCACTTTATATAATGCTTCATGAAATTTCCGGCCACTATTGTATGCTTAGGATAAATTTTTATTTTTTTCTATATCATATACTATATTAATATTATAAGATAAAGTATTATTTGGAAAGTCAAAATTTTCAACTATAGATTATAAATGAATTCACATTTGTTCACATTCATTTTCAAACTTTTCGACTATATACAAACAAAACTATAGGTTCTTGTTCATTTGAATCTACCTCTACTTTACACCTAATAATATGATAAGATCATAATCTTATCTCTACATTAATTATAGTATGATATTTATATCCATTTCACACCTAAATATCCAAAATTTTCGGCACTTTATATAATAATATGCCAAATATTTTATTTTTCTCCAATTAATAGCTATGTGACATAATATTGATCTTAGATAATAATTTATATCATAAGAAAATTAATTAAGATCAATTTCATGTACTAATGTAAAGTTATCGGCAAATAATTCAAAGCTAAGGATAAATTATCAAACTATGATTCTTTTCATAAAAATATTATTTTATGAGTAATTATATCAATATAATGATATTATATCATAAAATAAATTTTGGGATTTTTCTAAGCAATTTCCCAATTTATTCGAAAACTAGGGTTTTCTAAGTTTAATTTTTATAAAATCCTTTTCTTACCTTATTTCATAAATTTCGAAATTTCTATAATTCCCATGAGATAAGATTGATCTAGAACCATGATATTTATCAAGTATATAATTTAAATAAATTATTTAATACAATTATCACATAAAATCATGATTTTCAATTTCACATAAAATAATACTTAAATTTCGAAAATCATGCAACTAATATTTAAAATATTATTTCCTATGATATTCTACACATTTCTACACATTTCTAAGAGATAAACATTATCTCTTAATTAATCATGACCTTATCTTATCTTTTATGAAAATATCATAGCAAATCTTATCTTAAAATATCATTTCCAACCTTATCACATCCAATAAATGCTTAGGTGTTCAAGATAATTATCTTATCATATATTATAAGATAAACATGACAACTCATCACATAAAATCAGTGATCATATAATAATTCACAAATTAATTCTTTATACACTAAATTTTCATAAATCTCCTTTAAATAAGGAAAAATATTTCTTTCTCTTCCTTAATGTAAATAATATATCGAATATACTTAAAAACACATTTAAAAATTATTTCGTTCAAATTTTCAAGAGAAATTTCAATTTATTCAAAATCGACAATTACCGACGTTCAATTTCATACTCGTTTCTATCGTACTGTTCCTTTTTATTTTCGAAATTTTTAAGCCCAGAAATTCGGGGTATTACACATTTTCATATTACCCCTTATATTTCACATGTTAAGTTGTATCATATACAATATCATAAAATTCACAAATAGCTTGTATTAGTAAAACGCAATTAGAGATATAACGTGAAAATATATCTGGGAAATCTTAAAATGCAACTAGAGATGTAATGTGAAAATATATCGAAGAAATTGAACTTTTCCAACTTTAATCAGCGGAGAAGACGTTAGTCTCCAACTGATAAGCTTTGGTGAAGAAGGAAGGCCAAGATAGGTAGGTGGACATTATGCTGCTAACGGTTGAAGCTCCCATTAACATGTTCATCACCACAATCTGAAGTTGGATGGCCTCAAGAGGCGATGCTCCGCCCATTATGAGACCGGTCATCGCGCCGGGCAGTGAAATTAGCCCGACTGTCTTGGCGTTGTCCAACACTGGAGATAGGGCTATTACGAGTGCCCGCTTCACCTGTTGCACCGTCGCCTGCCGGGGCGTCGCTCCTAGAGCTAGAGCCGTCTCCACCTGTACAAGTAAATATAGCATATAATTTGTAACGCTAAACTCTGGTCGAATCGCTGAATTAGGTCAAGCCAACCCAAAAAACCATGGCCCAACCTGAAACAAAATTGAATTGGTTTAGGCTGCTCACGAGTCACAAAATCATGGCCTTGATAGGCCCAATTAGAGCCATCAACGAGTTGAAATGTCTATCTTCTTTCAAAAAGTAATTATCTATTAAAACTCCATCACATAAACCAAATCCCGTACCAAACTCATCTGGATCTTGATGTCATCACGGAGCTTCTTCATAGTCACTCCGGTGACGGTCATCGCGTTCCCTACCATCATCCCGGCTACAGGGATGATGTACCTTGGGGTGAAAGGGAAGACGCGCAGTATTATCAACATAAACATGGTAATCGCGGTGCCAACTAGAATCGAAGCCCCTGCAATGTACTTCCCTCGAGGGACGTGCTTCGCGCGCTGTCCTGCCGTATAACCGGCGACGGAGACCTATTCAAGGAGAAGACAATACCAATAAAATGTAAAACCATTGTTTATGGAATTTCTAGAAACAGAGGAAATTGTCAATTACGTATATGTCACCACCTAAAACCAAAGTTAATTAATATTTCTAGATAAGGCGGAGGAGATTACACGTTATATATGACGGTAATGGTTGACCAACATCTCTAAAATTTATTTATACATGATTATGCACATCGCTTACGTTCAATTATATATATATAGGGAGGATTAATATGAGAATTATTTTTATCGTGAGAATCAAAAGTTGATGATTTGGAATGAAAATTGATGAATTCACTAGAAAAATTATTGAATCCAAAAAAATAAAATTTTCGCTCCTCATTGGGATTTGAACTGTGGGTGAAAATTCCTAATTTTTGGATTCAGTAATTTTGTCAACGAATGCATTAACTATCATAGAGAATTCATTTTATTCACGTGGTTCTTAGTTTTCAAGTTAAATATGGTTCTTATTTGAACCTCACTCTCTATATATACAATAGCGGACCCAGATATGTTTTGGACATAAATTTTGGTCAGGGGAAAAAAATATGGGTCTAAATAATCACAATTTTATAAATTCATAAAAATAATTTTACAATTAAAATTTAAAATAAATAACAATTTAATATGAAAAATTGAAACTTAGTGCTATATGCTTAAAAAATAATTAATATGTCCACCAAAATAATCAAAATTGATATTTTCGTTGCAAAAAAAAACATTCTTTTCTATGTTTAGCTTTCTTTTAATTTTTATGTATTTATTTTAAGCATGGTATAGATTATTTTTTACATATTTTATATATGTAAATATATATTTTTAATTATTAAGTATAAAATTACTATTATACTCTTAAAAAACTTAGTGGGACCCAATGCCCCCACTACATATACTGTTTGTTAGACTGTGTACATTAATTAGGATGATTAACGAGGCAAAGAAGATGTTATTACACGATTTAGCAAATATAAAATTTGAAGCACAATATGCCAAGAACTAGAAATCTCTCTCTTTCTAACTCCAGGAGGAGCTGAAGGAAAAATCATTATCATACAACTCGATTTGCTGATGGAAAACTTGTGAAAATTGATTTTCACAAAATAGTGATAATGGTATCACTCACAGATCAAAACATTTTAGAACACTTGAAACTCCACCCACAAATCAAAACATTTTAGAGAGAGATATACCATGAAAAGATAAGCCATGAGGATCCAGATAGCATTGTCCTGATTGAAAATGAACTCCAACACAAAGCCAATAATGGAGAGCTGAAGAAAAGCTCTGAAAATGGAGTAGGCCATCTCCCGCTCCAACCCCAGCTTCTGAAAATACGACAGCGCCACCGCCATCGCCACCACCGCCAGCGCCGCCACCGGCTGGATCATGCCCTTCAGGAACTCCACCGCCCATTCCCACTTCATCAAAACTTCCTTAGTTACTACAAACAGCCTAAAACAAGTAATTGATATAGGTACGATATCTTATATATAAATGAAAAGGGAAAATCAAAATTTATTTAATTTTTGATTTCTCTATCTAGAACGTGTAAATGTATGTGTGGTTGTGCTGAAGAAACCTTCCCCTGGTGGCTTGGAATTTTCTGTTTTTTTTGGTGTAGTTGGTATCTTGTGTTATCTGTATTTGATGATAAAATTTATGTGGGGAAAAAGATACGTACGGCCCCATACGAAATAAGTACCAACTGTTTTGGACTTATCCTATTCCATCTTTTTAAATGTTCCCTCTCACTTTTTTTTAATAAATGTTTTAATTCGTATTTTGATTATAAAATAATATAATATTTCCAATCCAACTCTTATTTAATGCTTTTAAGATTTGATAATAGATAATTTGTGCATACATTTATCATAGAAATTGATAAGATTGTAAAATAAATTTATGTATTTTCTTGGTATATATAATTTGACAATTGATGACATTTAAAAGAAACAAAGGTATTATATTCTAGTGTCATGTGTTTTGTTTTTGTGGGCCCTAGTGCTCCGGTGAGTTTCATAATTTTCCCCAATTTGGATCCTCACTCATGCGTGTTTTAATAATCTCTTTGTCCCCAAAAAAAATTTCGAGATATTTTCAGTGTGAGTTTTAATAAAAATTATTGAGTGTTTTGTAAGTGGAGTAAAGTCTCACATTAGTATATAATAGGATCGGCCAACCACTTAGGCGGCGTCGGGTCCAATATAAATGGGTCAGACGTTAAGCTCGGCTTCGCGAGTTCGGCCAGAAGACTCCTAAACCAACTACAATTCAATCATGAGTGAGCCTTGAAGATTGGGATGCATATCTAAAAGAATCCTTATGAGAGAAGACTTCAGTATTAAGTCGAACTCATCATGAATATGTATAAATAGAAGCTAGATTAGACGAAGGAAGATCATCTACACTCTTTGTAATCGCCTTTGCACACTCAATACACATACACTCTCTTTGCTCTGTGGACGTAGATCTATTTTAAAGATCGAACCACGTTAACTCCTCGTGTTCTTAATTGCATTTATTACCTTACGAAAACCGGATCGATCATTTGGCGTGCGTGCGGAATCGAAATTGTGTTTCGATCAACTTTTCCTATAGGGTAACAATCGAGACAACGATGAATACAAGAAGCATTACATCCGGTGCTCACAAGCAACAATAACGACGGCGGGGCGGCGTCGAACTCGGCTGGGAAAAGCCCGATAAGAGATCGACCCCAGAAGGCACGCGTTGAAAGTCTCGATGGCGAGGCCACCCTATCTACGAAGAAGAAGATCACCGCAATGGGAGGTCGTGTGACAGAGAGAAGAACCCCAGCACCACGGTTGAACCTCGACGAAGCGGTTAAAGGTTCCTTGAAAAATAAGGAGAGCTTCCTCGATATCTTAACTAGAACAAAATCGGCACCATCATGAAGAAAAGGACGTGAAGCCTCGTCAAAGCACGGCGGCACAACGAAGATCCCCACCTTCGGTGGTAGCGCTCGTGCGCGAGATAATGCCCTACACGGTTGGTTTCCAAACCGACCGTGCGAGGAAAGAGCGTGGGACGGTCGTCGCGATCTCCGTGAGTCGACCACAATTACAACGAGTCCGGCCGGCGACCTCGGCATCGCTCTCGGGAGGCGGGTTCGATGGATACGGGAGGATCATTACCCACTTTCTCCAACGAGATACTCGACACTTTCTCCCGGACAAGTGCGGGGTGCAGTATCGCCTCTATGATGGGTGAGGATCCGCAAAACTTTCTCTCTCGGTTCTAGTACAACATGATCAATCGCCTCAACACCATCCACATGTGCAAGCTGTTCCCGAGCTCTTGATCGACAACGCCCGTCGGTGGTTGACAGTTTACCTCCGGTAGCATTGGATCTTCCGAGATCTAATTGAAGCCTTTCATCGTGGGTTCTTCCAAAAGCCGAGTCGAGACCACATTGGCTCACCTCTTCCTTTGTAAGGCGGTAGAGGTCGATCCATCGGCGTCTTCATGGCGAGGTTCGATAAGGAGAGCCTAAAAGTCGAGGATGTGAGCACCTCCTCATTATCTCGGCTTTCGAATGGCGTCTTCTTTGGGGGCCTATCTGAGGAGATCGTTAAGTCGAGCTCCCACCGCAATAGAGTGTGGCGCATAGCGGATCGATTCGCTAAAGCGGCGCAGGCGGACGGGGAGGCGGGCGACAAGTCGAGCCCTCGACAAGAAAGGAAGAGGATGGTCGGGGACCGAGGCGAGGTCGACAGTGCACTTAGAAAGGATCTGGCGTGGCCTATAGAGTCTAGGCTCGGGCCACGTCATAACCCGACCTCGACCTCATACAGCGAAAACAAGGCGGAGATCTATGAGCTCCATGCGGACATATTCGAAACCTCGGCCCATGCTAGGGGGATCGAAATGCCGATCCAAAGATAAATATTGCTCTTTCCATGAGGATCGTGGACACGACACGGAGGAATACAGGGACCTCATGGCAGACATCGAAAAGTTGGTGCATGACGGGGTTATTAAGAGGTACCAAGGTCATAACCGACAAAGCTGGTCGATCTGAGGCCCCCATGAGGTCGGAAGAAGCGGAAACAAGTGAAGGAGGGAAATTGTGGCCTCGGAAGAAAGCGGTAGCGAAACCGATGAAGAGTGTGATGGCGAGCCTCGATCGATGGAATCATATCCACCATCACGGGGCTCCTCGCGGCACTACAAGGTCCTCCCTAAAGCCGAGGCCGATGTCCCCGAACCAGCGAACACTGTAAGCAAGAGGTTGAAAAGGACGAGGCAATCACCTTTTCCGAGGGCGATCCCGTACCGGTAGTAGTACCTCACGGGATGCACCGATAATCAGCGGTGGTCGCCAATAAGTTAGTCCGGTAGCGTGTGCGTCGATAGCGGTGCGTCGGTGAGCATCCTCTTCAAGGTGCTTGACAAATTAGGGATTGAGGAGGCCGCCTTAAACCGGCACCACTACCACTTGAGCTTAGTCAAGAAGAGACGCGCGGAGGATCATTGAACTACACATCACGGTGGTGAAAGCGTACCGACGAGCTCCACCAAAGTGATATAATTCTTTGTGGTAGCGCTACTCACCATATAACATTATCTTTGGGATGAGGCGGTTAAATGCGGTGAGGCGGTATGCTCCACGTACCACTAACAATGAAAATCCCCACGAGAGGAGAGTAGGCGTGATCAGGAGATCGAAACAAGCTAAAGAATGCATGCAGTCGCCTTAAGAGGTCTTGGGACTTTGGCCCGATGCCATAAACATAACAATTAAGGAAGCCAAAGGGTTGGAGCTGGGAAGGACCTCGTCCGCTCGGCGAGGAGGTCACGTTGTATGAGGATGATCCTCAAGGTCGTCAAAGTAGGTTCTGCAAGTACCTCAGTGAGAAGCGGATCATCCAACTCCTAAGGAGTTGAGACGTCTTCGCTTGGTCACCTCGACATGACCGGGGTCTCACCGGCATTATTACTCACCGCTCAACATTGACCCAGTGTGGCGGTTCGCAAAAGCGGCGGATCTTTGCGGAGCGGAACCAGTCATACATGACGAAGTGAACCAACTCTTGGCAGGCATATTGTTCAAGTCAGTATCCGACCGGATAGCCAACCGGTGATGGTCAAGAAAGAAGGAGGGATGGCGAATGTGCATCGATTACACGATCTCGATAAACATTGCCCAAAAGATCTGCCCTTCCCAATATTGACAAAAAGTTGGCGTTTTGGTTCGATCTGAAGTCTTGACTTCTTGGATCTATCTGAGGATATCACCAAGTCTTGATGAGTGACAATGACGCATCCAAAATAGCCTTTATCATGGACTTCGGCGTCTTTGCATATAAGAAGATGCCCTTCGGACTCAAGAATGTAGGGGCCACCTATCAAAGAATGGTGGACAAGATATTTCAGCCCTACATCGGTCAAAATGTGGAGGTGTATGTAGATGACATCGTCGTCAAAAGTAAGGAGAAAGCCACATGTGTTGCCGACCTCCGGATCGTCCTCGGTTTACTTCGTAAAGTGAACCTAAAGCTAAACCCCCAAAAGTGTACATTCGCAGTTCGGTCAGGAAAATTTCTGGGGTGCTGGGTTTCACAAGAATGATTAAAAGCCAATCCGTCCAAGGTTCAAACCGTTTTGGAGATGAAGGTGCGGAGACAATCCACGGCGTGCATAAGTTGACGGTACGCATAGTTGCTTGAGCCGTTTTCTTTCGAAAGCCACGGATAAGCAACTCCCCTTTTTCAAAATTCTCAAAAAGGCCCCGGAGTTCCAATGGGATGATAAACATAAGCTGGCATTTGAAGATCTCAAAAACTACCTTGCCAAACTTCCCACTTTATCTGTCCCGAAGGAAGAAGAAGTCCTCTCCCTATACCTCGCGACTTCGGATGAAACCATAAGTGCAGTATTAGTGCGAGAAGGCGGACGTCGTCAACTCACTGTGTATTTCATCACCGAGCACTCAAAGGGCCGAAACAAGATATCGACCTCTAGAAGCTCGCTCGGCGTTAGTAAATCTTGCAGGAGACTACGTCCCTATTTCCATGCACATCCTATACAAGTTCTCACCGATCATCCACTTGGTAAGTATTGACAAAGCCGGAAGCTTGGGGAGAATTGCGAAGTGGCAATCGAGTTGGGCGAACACGATATCTCTTTTGTCCTCGTCGAGCCATCAAGGTTCGGGCCTTAGCGACTTCATTGTGAGACTAACTTCACAAAGAAACCAAACCCACCGAGCCTACCTCGGACCATGCCGGCCGAACCTATCATGGAAGCATCCGAAATTGCTGGCAAATCTATGTGGACGGAGCTTGAGGAAAAGCAGGTAGCGGGCGGGCATCTTACTGGGACCGGATGGCGAGATCACCTCGCAATTCGATTTACATTCAAAATACGAATAACGAAGTTGAATCTGAGGCCTTAATTGCGGACTTCGCCTAGCTCAAAGTCTTGAATCTGAGCTATGCGAGTTCACATGATTCTTGTTGGATTTGTATCTTGAAAGCGCTTTTGGTTGAGCTTGTATACAATGTTTCTGTTACCACTATTACAATCTCTATCTGAATTGATTACTTGATTGCATATATCGTGTCCCGTTATCTCATATATAAGTTAGATCATACGATTGTGTAGAAGATCACGAAGTCCGTATGATTGGTCAAGCTTAATGAGATATAAAAGTTTCTGGTGAGACAACTTGAGGACGAGTTGTCGGTATAAAGTCGGTATAGATAAGAAGTGACTTGACTTGGTTGTTTGTCTATCTTTGATGCGTCTCGGCGTATTGAAGGATCACGGTGAGATGAGTTCTTCTATCGACCGTCGTGAAAACCTAGATCTCGGTGACTTACGATGATCTAAACCTCGATAAGGTATTAGGTGAGTATGAGTTCTTGACCGTCACTTTGACTTGTTATGGGTGAGGTTATATGTTCTAACCCAATATTCTCCGCGATCTTGGGTGGTGGCGATGCTTGTATGTCATGCTAGTTATCTCAGACGAGTCACCGTATCCGTTTAGGATGATGGCGTCCCTTAAAGAGCTCAAAGGTTTATTGTACTAAACCTGCAGGTTGAGTTAGCTCAAGTACAATAATAAGGTTGAGTGGTACTACTTAAGGAATTAAAGATATTAATTATTTTAAGCGATCGAAATGCTATAAATAATTAATGGACGTCGATATCTTAAATCTGGGATTCGTAATGTCTAAGTGCAAGCCCGACTTACCTTCGGTAATAAAGGGTAAGTCAAGATTTATTCTCTAGTGGCATGAATAAATGTTTATAAATTAATTTATGTTAAAATTGAACATAAGATAATTAATTTATTTGAAGCCCATCTTTATTCCTTGCATTTGATCCACAGGTGGCCCATCGGACCCGTATCCACATGGAAATCGGCCCCTATCCTCTAAGGCAAGGATTTGATCTTCTTTATCCATAAGGATATTATTATATTTATGGGATATGCATGGATCCTTTCCTAATGTGATTATGGTAATGCATTATAAATATAAGGTAGAGATAAGATCAAGGCTAATCCTCATCTATCCTATAGCATTATTTTCGAGAATTTCCAAGAGAGTTTGGGAGAGAATTTTCGAAAATTCATAGAGGGATAGGGTGATTTCCTGTAGCATTCTCCATAGATCGTCCTCACTCGGCGTTGGAGATTGGGCAACCGGGATCTGATCCGGAAGATCAAGCGCACGAGTCTCGATCCGTTTATCCGTTCATCCCCGACAGATTCAAAGGTAAACACGAAAACCCCTACGTGTTGCAATTAATTATATAGGCGCATGCTAGGAATATAATCAATGTATGGTGAATTAAACATCAAAATAGATCATCGGGAGAGGTCAAAACCGCTTTTCCTACAATTGGTATCGAGCACAGGATCGATATCTTGGCTCTATTGGATTAATTCACGTTTGATTATTACGTGCGCAATTAATTAATTGTTGAATCATCGTTCATCGTGGCTCGGTTTTATTTTTGTCGGATTTTGTTTTTCACCACGAGAAAATCCGTGGTTAGATTAGATTTTCCACGTAAATCTTATACGTAAAGAAGAACGAAGATGAAAGTGCGAAGAACGAGGCGCGAAGACTCGCCGGAGAAACCGGACGCACGCAGCACGAGCACGGCGCTTCGGCGCCATGCGCGCGTTCTCGGCGGCATCGGCGAACAAGGCGGGCGCGGGTTGCAAGCCACGGCGGGCGCTGGCAGCGACCCTCGCTGCGCTGGGCGATCTCGGCGGTTAGCGCGCGGCAAAGATCGGGCGAGGCGCCGCACGGGGTCGCAGCTCGGCGGCCGGGCGTGCGGGCGCGCGAACTGCGCAAACCCTTGCACGCCTCGGCGCCGAGTGCGGAAACCTCGAGCGGCGCTTCGCGGCCACACGACCGCGACCCGGCATGGCGCTGGCGGCAGCGTCTTGCATCGTCGTGCGCGAGTTGCGCTTCGGCGGTTCTCGCGGTCGCGCGAAACCTCAACGAGGTTTGCGGCCAGTTTCTGGCGGCGCGAGGCGCGACTTGAGGAGACCTCGGCGGCTCGGCGGCCAGCGAGATTCGCGCAGAAACCTCAAGGTCGCGGATTTCTCGGCGCCTCGGCGCCGTCTCGGCAGGCATGCGGTGGGCGGCGATGGTCTTGGCCGCGCATGGGCGTGCCTGGCGCCGCCCAACCCTTAACCGACCGGCCCGTATGTTGCAGGTCGGCCCGACCCGGATTCGCCCGACCGTTTTCGGCCGGATCCGATTTTTGACCGGTTCCCGACCCGATCCGGCCCGTTCCTTCGTTCGGCCCAAATCCATTTTGTGAATCCGGTCCGTGCCGTGCACGCGAGCCCGTTTTGAAGTTAATGAAGATCATGCTTTGCATTTCTATGTAATAGATTAGGCGGGAAAGTGCGAGTTCCACAGTGGGTCACGATGAGCGTTTTATTTTATTTTTAATCGTTCATTGCATGTCGTGGATGTTTAAATTATGCGAAACATGTTATGTATGTTTAAATTACGTGAACAAACATATTATATGTTTCGTGATTGGATCGCATAGTAAGCATGCTAGGTTTATCGCGTTTTCAAGCATATTTTAGAATTACTGCGAGCATGTTTTACATGTTGAGTTCTATAGAAAACATGCTAGGATTACGTGATCTCGCATGGACAAACCTTTTGAAACAAAAGACTAAGCAAGTAAACCCGACATATTAATTTTCAAATTAAAATGTCAAGATTCACTTTTGATCTCTAAACAAAGTGAGGCGATGCTTTGAGTGGCGCCCACACGCTGCGGGGCTTGCTTGCATTGCTTATCATAAGTTTGTTAGATGAGATTTCTAAATAAAACCTTTTAAATATATTTAGAAGTGGGAGTTTCATGTAAACGCGATCACGCGTGGCTTGCATGTGCGATTTTCATAAGTTCTCTAGAGATGGATTTAAAGGAGATAACAAAGATTTTGAATTGGGCGGTATGCTCAGGTGAGTATGCCAATTCTAAGAATTCATTTTCACTGTTAAAATTGTGGTCATTGCTTAGACATCACCTCAGTACAACTTCCGCCAAGTCCTTCTTGCGATAGTGATGTGGTCTAGTAAGGTCCAATCATTAATTTCATTTGTCATAAGGATAAGTTGACATGGATTGAAATTAAGCGACTAAAAGGTATATTTTAGTGCAGTCGAGGGGTTCATGTAAACGGCGACACGCGTGGTTTGCATGTGGGATTCCTTGGGCGATTGGAGGTTTCAATCAATATTGTTTTATCAAAGGTTACAATATTGTTGTTACGAATTATGTGCGATCGTATGCTTATGTGTTTACATTATCTTTTTAGATATGTCTCTTACATCGATTATCAATATGCTCGCACAAAATCCCTTATCCGGTCCGAATTTTATCGGTGGAAGCGAAACATTGAGAATGTTCTTCTGCGGAAGAAAATCTATTTGTACTCACTACACCCGTCCCAAGCCTCTAGGCGATTCATCTATTGATGAGGGCGCGAGGAGCACAGAAATGGGACAAATCAAATAGAATGGCAAAGTGCCTTCTTTTGGTCACCATGTGCGAGTCCTTGCAACTCCAGCATCAAGAGATGGAAGATGCAGCCATGATATGGCTAAGTCTTATGAAATCGTATGAGGAGTCGGACATAATCGCTTGTCATAATTTGATAAAATCAATAATGTCAAGTTCAATGAAGGAAAGCGATTCGGTGCATGACCATGTAGAGCAAATGATCAATCTCTTGGAGGCTCGAGTTGGTTGGAGGATATATTGATGGCGTAGTCGAATCGATATGATCCTCAACACTTTGCCAAGTCTTTTGATGACTTCGTTATAAAGCGGTCCTTTATGATAAGAGTTATACTCTAGATTCATTGCAAAAGGATCTAATGTAACGGAAGAATGCAAAATGGGCAAAGGTGCCTGTGTCTTTAGTCGCACCTCAAAGAAAACCAACGCTTTATCGAAAGATGAAAAGGAAAAGTGGAATTCAAGAGATGCTAAGGCTAAAGAAAAGAGTGGGAGTAATACAAAGGGCTCTACCAACGGTTTGAAAAAGCGAAGGAGAAGGCAAGTACTTGAGTGCGGTGAGGCCGGGCATTGGAAGGCTAAGTGCCCCAAGCTCGAGGCTCAAGTACGCCATTTTCTTTAATAACGAAACATGTTTAGCGACTTGTTCTACTCATTCATGGGTAGTGATACGGTGCGATCGATCATGTTTGTTACACCTGCGTGGGTTCCTGCGGACAAGGGGAGTGCATGATGGTGAGATAACGATCTCCATGGGCAGCGCGCGAAAGTCGAGGCCGTTGCGATCGGAGATGTTTCTTTATGTTTGATAGAACAGTTT
Source organism: Salvia rosmarinus (assembly GCA_036937905.1). Classification (NCBI taxonomy): domain Eukaryota; kingdom Viridiplantae; phylum Streptophyta; class Magnoliopsida; order Lamiales; family Lamiaceae; genus Salvia; species Salvia rosmarinus. The sequence continues at coordinate 42,220,795 of CM072824.1, read as the reverse complement.
TAGTTTTAAAGGGCGTTTTATATGTGCGGAGTTTGGTGAAACCTTGTTTCGGTTTGAAACTATTTATTCATGGATATTACATTATTTTGATAGTGGTATTTCTATCATAAGAAATGACGAAGTTATACGTGTTGGCACATTATATAATTAACTTTATACTATTTCGCTAAACATAATACCTATAACTATGTTGCATCTACATCAAACCTTAAAAGAAAGTTTTCTTGTGAAGATGACACCACTTTTCTCTCGGCGTCTTAGATTAGGTCATCAATCTAAATAGGATCAGGACGGCTAAGAATGAAGAGTTGGGTAATCTCAAAGTTACTCCGTTCCCGGTCTGCGAATCTGTATATAGAAGGAAAGATGTCGACCGGACCCTTCAAAGCGAAGGGTTATAGAGCGAAAGAAGTGTTGGAGCTAGTCCATTCGACTGTGTGGACCGATGTCCACAAGCTCGTGGAGAATGCAGTATTTTGTCACTTTCATTGACGATTACTCGAGGTACGGATACGTATACCGCTTGCCGCAAGTCACGAATGCTTTGAGAAATTCAAATAATTTAAAGGCGTAGTGGAGCGAAGCTTAGTAAAGTATCAAGTCACGTGATCGATCGCGGTGGCAAATACCTCGATGTGAGTTTATGGACTATTTGGTGCGGTGTGGGATTACCTCCCATTTCTACACCGCACACCACAACAAAATGGTGTGTCGGGCGAAGAAATATGACTCTTTTGGAAATGGTTAGATCAATGATGAATTATGCAACATTGCCTATTTAGATTACGGGGATATGCCTTGAAAGCAGTGACATACTTGCTAAATCTAGTACCATCAAGTCGATCGAAAAGACCCTTCGAGTTGTGGTTTGGTATGAAGCCTAGTTTAAGCCACATAAGGATATGGGGTAGTCCGGCACATGTCTTTGAACAAGAAGGCGACAAGTTGGAGGCTAGATTCGACGCAAAGTGTTTATTGGCTATCTAGAGGGACGAAAGGTGGTTTGTTCTATAGTCCCAAGGATCGGAAGGTCATTATTAGCACTAATGCTGATTCTTAGAAGAGGATTATATGAAAATCATAAATCCAAAGTTGAAATCATTCTTGAGAATTAGAAGATGATCGTATTCCACCACCGATTAGGCGAAAGTGCGAGATGTCGAGTCTAGTGGGAGGATCGACACGGATACTTGAAGAAATTGAAGTGGGTGAGTTCCACCGGAGATACCGACCGTCAAGTGGTTCCTACCCGACAAGTTGTGCAAGATAGAGAATCACAAGTTCTTGCACCCACCGTTGCCATTGTGCCGGTGGCGCCTCGTCGTAGTGGGAGGGTTGTTCGTCGACCCGGCGATTTATGTTCGTGGGTGAATCTTGGTTTAGTCCCGTGAAGCGAGCGGCAATAATCGACCCATGGACATCTGACGAGCGAGACAAGACATTGATGCAAGATCATGGCACACGCTATGGACTTAGAAATTGAGTTCATAACAGCTATGGATGTATCGAAAGACACCTCTACCGGATGGCAAGGAAGCCGTAGGTAGTAAGTGGGTATAAAGAGGAAGAGATTCGATGGAGAGGTTTGACTTTTAAAGCCGGGCTTGTGGCGGTACACTCATATTGAGGGCATCGATTTCGATGAGACCTTTTACTTTGTAGCAATGCTCAAGTCCATCGTAATTCTTACGGCCATAGCACCCACTTGAACCTTGAGGTTTGGCAAATGGATGTGAAAACCGCTTTTCTAAGCAGTTACCTTGAGGAAGGTAGAGACATCTATATGCAAAGAACCCGAATGTTATGTGGTGAAGGGTGAAGAGCATCTAGTATGGAAGCTTAAGAAGTCCATTTATGGGCAAGCAAGCCTCACGATCACGGAACTTACGCTTTGACGAGGTGGTAAAGTCCTATGGATTTACCGGTTGCCTAGCAGTTGTGTGTATCGTTTAAATGTCAACGATGATGTGGTATTTCGTGCACTTTATGTAGATGACATTCTTCTAGTTGGCAACAATGTGAAGTTGTTATCAGACGTAAAGAGTTGGTTATCCGATCAGTTTCAAATGAAAGACTTAGGAGATGCAGCGTACATTCTTGGGATCAAGGTTTACCGAGATCGCAAGAGGAAAATGTTGAGCTTATCTCAGGCGTCTTACATTGATACTGTGATTACTCGTTTTAGTATGCAGACCGCCAAGAAATGATTGCTACCTTTCAGACATGGCGTTCCTTTATCTAAGGAGCAGTCACCTATGACTGCAAATGAGATAGAGGAAATGAGACAAGTTCCTTACGCTTCCGCCGTAGGAAGTCTCATGTACGCAATGCTATGTCTGAGGCCGATATACGCTGTCACGGTAGGCATAGTAGCTAGATATTAGTCTAACCTGGACAAGCTCATTGGATTGCGATAAAACATATACTCAAGTACGAAAAGGACTCGAGATTATAGTTTGGTTTACCATGCGAGATAGTCTAATGCCTTTGGGTTATCTGCACTCGGTTTCCATCTTGACCGAGATGAGAAAAGTCTACCTCGGGCTATGTGTTTACCTTGGGAGGTGGGCCGTATCTGGCGGAGTGCAAAGCAACGATGCATTGCGGACTCTACCATGGAAGCCGAATATGTAGCCGCGGAGGCTGCTAAGGAGGCATGCGGTTCAAGAACTACCTCATGGATCTAGGTGTGGTGCGTGGTTTGCCCAAGAGTATCATAGTTCTTGTGATAACTTAGGTGCGATGGCAAACTTGAAGGAACCCACGGACCCACAAGGCAACCAAACACATAGAGAGAAAGTACCATGTCATACGAGAAATCGTGAGGCGAGGGACGTCTTGATTGAAAAGATTGATCGACGGATAACCTAGCAGATCCATTCACAAAGAGCTGCCGCAAAAGTCTACAGTGCGTTCGAGGACTTGGATTAAGCTTGATGCACCCACTTAGAAAGGAAACTTTTGTATAAGTGGGAGAAGCAAAGTGATGGTTTTGTTTGTAATAGCTAGCAGAGAGACACATTGTATACTAAAATTTTGCTTTAGTATAAGTGGGAGATTGTTGGATTTGTATACTGAAAGCAGTTTTGGTTGAGCTTGTATACAATGTTTCCTGATACCACTATTACAATCTCCTATCTGAGTTGATTACTTGATTGCATATAGCTGTGTCCCCTTTTCTCATGTATAAGTTAGATCATACAGTGTGTAGAAGATCACAGAAGTCTGTATGATTGGTCAAGCTTAATGAGATATAAAAATTTTCACAGCTGAGACAACTTGAGGACGAGTTGTCGGTATAGGCTGCGTATAGATAAGAAGTGACTTGACTTGGTTGTTTGTCTATGTTGGTACGTCTCGGCGTATTGAAGGATCACGATGAGATGAGTTCTTCTATCGACCGTCGTGAAGAACCTAGATCTCGGTGACTTACGATGATCTAAACCTCGATAAGGTATTAGGTGAGTATGAGTTGCTGACCATCACTTTGACTTGTTATGGGTGAGGGTTATATGTTCTAACCCAATATTCTCCGCATCTTGGGTGGTGGCGGTGCTTGTATATCATGCTAGTTATCGTATCAGTCACCGTATCCGTTTAGGATGATGGCGTCCTTAAGGAGCTCAAAGGTTTATTGTACTAAACCCTGCGAGTTGAGTTAGCTCAAGTACAATAATAAGGTTGAGTGGTACTACTTAAGGAATTAAAGATATTAATTATTTTAAGCGATCGAGAATCTATAAATAATTAATGGACGTCTGATATCTTAAATCTGGGATTCTTAATGTCTAAGTGCAAGCCGACTCACCTTCTGTAATAAAGGGTAAGTCGGCATTTATTCTCTAGTGGCATGAATAAATGTTTATAAATTAATTTATGTTACGAACATAAGATAATTAATTTATTTGAGGCCCATTTTTATTCCTTGCATTTGATCCCTGGGCTGGCCCATCCAGGCCCGTATCCACATGGAAATCGGCGCCCCCTATCCTCTAAGGCAAGGATTTGATCTTCTTTATCCATAAGGATATTATTATATTTATGGGATATGCATGGATCCTTTCCTAATGGGATTATGGTAATGCATTATAAATATAAGGTAAGAGATAAGATCAAGGCTAATCCTCATCTATCCTATAGCATTATTTTCGAGAATTTCCAAGAGAGTTTGGGAGAGAATTTTCGAAAATTCATAGAGGGATAGGGTGATTTCCTGTAGCATTCTCCATAGATCGTCCTCACTCGACGTTGGAGATTGGGCAACCGGGATCTGATCCGGAAGATCAAAGCACGAGTCTCGATCCGTTCATCCGTTCATCCCAAGCAGATTCAAAGGTAAACACGAGAAAACCCCTACGTGTTGCAATTAATTATATAGGCGCATGCTAGGAATATAATCAATGTATGGTGAATTAAACATCCAAGATAGATCCTGGAGAGGGTCAAAATCAGTTTTCCCTACAATTCTCAGGTCATAGTAAGCCACATGTTGGGAAAGTACAAGGCAAAAGGCAATAGGATGAAGAAATACCTTGAAAAAGCCAAAAGCTACAACAATCTTTCTCATACTTCCGGTTGGTTCGTATCGAGGGAGTAGAATAGTGGTGACACCTTAAGCAAACCGGCTTCATCATCAACGAGCCGCCAGATGGGAGTCCAAAGCAAGCATAGGCGATGCCGAGGTCGAAGTCGACATAGTCTCGACGAGGAACCTAATTGGATGACTCCCATTCAGTATATTTGGAGAAGGCGAATTACCTCATGATGTGGCTCGAGGCTAGGAAAATCTTGAGCAAATCTTTGCGATCGTGCTTGAGCTAGGAATTCTCTGAAAGTCGTATCTCCACCTCTCCTAAGGTGTTTGGGTCGAACCGAGCTTAGTACGTACTCACGAGAAGTACATCGGGGATCATGTGGAAGCCACATCGGACCCGTCGTTATCAAAGAAAGTCATGCGATGGGGATACTATTGGCAACAATGTTCCAAGAATCGATCGACCTCGTAAAAGTGTCCGAAGTGTCAATTCATGAAAATATGCGAGGCTACCTCAAACCGACCTCGTCGATACAAAGCCCTTGGCCATTCATGCAATGGGGATCGATATTGTGGGCCCTTCGCAAAGCTCGAGGCGATTCGGTTCTCGATTGTCGCTATCGACTACTTCACAAAGTGGGTGGAAGTCGAACCCTTGGTGAAAATCACAAGCAAAACGCTCTCAACTTTGTGCGAAAAATATTGTGTGTCGCTTCGCATCCCTCATATCCTCGTTTCGGATAATGGGCCGCATTTCACAGATAAGGTCTTCAAAGAGTGGTGTCAAGTGCTTCGGGTTCAACAAAAATTCACCGCGGTGGCTCATCCTCAAGCAAATGGTCAAACCGAAGTCACCAACAGGACAATTGTAAAGGGACTTAAAACTCGCCTTGACCGAGTGAATGGCAACTGGGTGGAAAATTTGCCACAAGTCTTATGATCATATCGTACAACACCTCGGATATCGAATGGAGAAACACCCTACAGTTTGGTCTATGAACCGAGGCAGTAATCCCGACGGAAATCGGTATGCCGAGCCCCCGAACCATCCATTTCTCGGCTGAAGCAAACGGAGATAATCTACGAACTGACCTGGATCTGCTAGAAGAAAAGAGAGACCTCGCCTACATTAGAGAAGCTCAGTACAAGCAACAAGTAGCTCGGTATTATAACCAGCGTGTCAAATCCCGATAATTTCAAGTAGGCGACCTCGTACTTCGAAATAACGAAGTCAGTAAAGCTGTAAAACTCGACAAGCTAGAAGCCACATGGGAAGGGCCATACCGAGTTGAAGAAGTCATCGGAAAAGGGTCATATAAGCTTGCCCACTTATCCGGTGAGCAAATACCTCATACATGGCACATCATTCATCTCAAGAGATATTTTGCATAAGTGTCAAATTGTTCATTTAGTCTTGTCGCGTCTTTAGGTCCTTTCTCTTTTGTAACATCGGTGTTCATTAATAAAATATTTTTCTTTATTTACTTCATATGCTTGCATAATTCATTTGTCACTTATGCATACTACCTCTCCCCCAATATACAATACCCTCTAAGGAGGATGAACAATACCCTTCAAGGAGGATGAATAATACCCTCTAAGGAGGACGACAAATACCCTCTAAGGAGGATGAACAATACCCTCTAAGGAGGACGACAAATACCCTCTAAGGAGGATGATGAATACCCTCTAGGAGGATGATATCTAAACGCGCGTAAGGGGACCACCCCTATCGACACTTCTCGACAAATAAAGAACTTATACCTTCGTTTATTTCGAGGATGAATACCTTCGTTTAATACGAGGACGAACTATCTTCATTTATTTCGAGGATGAATTACCTTCGTTTGATACGAGGATGACCTACCTTCGTTCGATTACGAGGACGAAGTGTGTACAAAGTTTGATAAAACGGAAAAATCAACACAAGGTAAAGAAAAAGTTGTTCTTATTTCCAAAATATACAACGCATACACAACATCACGAGGACGATGAAGGACCAGGAGACTGGGAAAAGTGTCACGACCCGACTAATTAATTATGAGATTAACTAACTAATCGGCCGTGACTGGTTAAGACATTAAAAGTTTTGGACAATTAGCAGTTTAAGTGAAATAAATCTTGACAAGCAGGCAGATATCCTCTAGAATATGGATAAGCCAACCTGCACGCAGCAAATAACCAACAACAAGTAATAACAAAAAGTGAGGTCACAGCCTCAACAATATGTATATAAAAGGTTCCAAACATTTACAAGGATTTTCAAAAGTATTGTTTCAAGTTAACAGCGGAAGAGCAGTGAATGTCATGTATGAAGACACGATATTCAGGCACAACTATTTACAACAAAAACGGATCAACTAAGCTCAGTCCCAAGCCCACATCTCTTCCACGCTCAACCTGCACCAAATAAAATATTTTTCGGGTATGAGTACCAAAGAGTACGCAGTGGGTAATTATCAGCAAAGTTTTCAAACTTATAAATTCAATTTAAGTAAACATTGAATAAACAACTTGAATAATTGTTTCATAAGAAACTTTGAATATCATATCACCACAATTTCATTTTTGAACATACCGACATCACATACCCGAGTTGGTCCCGAAGGATCTCAACTACGGTCATACCCTATCTACGTCATTCGGTATTGGGAAGTAGGCCTCCTCCCCAATACCATGACCGGCCTACATTTGCAAGCTCACAGCCATAAACCTATGCACAGTACATAATATTTTCCTACCGTAGATAGGTAAATCGCCGTCATACCCACAAAGTGGTAAAACATTCATTTTCAACATATCATAATGTGGTGATTGAAATTTCTTTCATGATATCAAAAATTTCAAAGTATAACATTAACTTTACTAAAAATAATTTGCAAAGTATTACCCACCTGACGACGTTTAGTCTAAAAGGTTCGTTTCCTCGTCCTTTACTTCCCGATTTCTTTTGCTTGATCCTTGTAACATAAGATTATTATTGAATTTAGTAACCTTTCTTATTCATTTAACTATTTATCAATAGTTACCGATTAAAATTTCAAATGTCTTACTAATATCAAATTCTACCGAAATTTCGGCAGAGTAATGCTTGTAATAGGAATAGCCCAATTAAATCAAACTCATCCAATTTCATCCCAAACTCCCCAATATCATCAACATATACTTAAATATACATATAAGGACTTAAAACAAGTTTAAACTCATGCATTTACAACTTAATCGCCTAATGCTCTTCAACTACATATATAGAAAATTTCAAGAATTTTACCATCTACATTCCATTTGATATCAATTATCCTATAAATATACTCATATAGCATCAATGATCATCAATCCAAGTTCACTTCCATTCTTAACTCAAATTCAACACATAAAATAATAACTTTGCTAAACTTTAATTTTTCAACTTTTATATTTTATGTTCATAAATTCCTATAAATTCAACTTAAGCATTATTTTTATCATAGATCTCAAATATCATATCAAATGTATCAAATAAAATCAAGAAATCATAGTTCATGGCATGCCCTTCATTTTAAAAAATTTGTACATTTTGCATATGTATGTATTAAATTCCCACAAATTCATTTCATGCATTATTTATATCCCTAAGCATGAATATCATGTCAAATTAATCAAATAAAATCAAAATCCTCAAGTTCCTATCACACCATGTTTTCGAAAATTTGGAGAATTTAATAAGTATGGTTTAACTTTTAATTTCTTTGATCATATGATGTTTATATTCATTCCTAAACATATATTTAAACTCAATTCAACCAAATCATACCATATCATTCATATACAAAAATTAGGGTTTATGCATGATTCTTTAATTTTTCAATTTCATGAATTTAAAGAATTTAAAACCATAGCATATGTTAATTTAGTTCCATAAACATAATTAATTCAATAAACATAACAAAAATTAAACAAATCAACCCTATTCAACACCTCATAATTTTCGAAAACCCTAGCATAATAAAAGATCATATATATCAATTTAATTCATAAAAATTTAGGTTAAATCAAGTAATTACCTTGCTTGGAGTGAAATACCACTAATTTCCCACTTAAATATGGATTAAACTTGAAAATAAAATTTTTGTGTGTGTGTGAGTGTGTGAGTGCCGAAATTGAGGGAGTTTTGGAGGTTGGAGATGATATATTCTATGTATTATAATTCTAGAAGCTTAATTTTAATTTAATGTACATTAAATCCTAATTTCATTTACATTAAACACAAATTTCAATAAATTTATAATTACACCTCTAAATTTACTAAGGTTATACCTTAGTATATTTTAATTACTATAACTATATTCCTAGTAATTAATGAAACCTAATACAATTTATATCCATAATTGAAATTAAATTCATATAGCACAATTTAAATTCTTTCATTTGTAAAAAATTCAACTAATTATTTTAATGTTTCTTAATTTTTGAAAATTGCACCAAATAATTCTTTTATCACTAAATATTAATAAAATAAATTTATTCAAGCAAATTAATAGCTTAAACAATAATTCATTTCATTTTATAAGAGAAATTCCACATAAAAATAATTAATGTATTCTATAGTAAAAATTCCATTTAATAGCATTTTTCATGCAAACACAGATTAATAATCACATAATTCACATTTTATCAAAATAAAAATCATTTCTAATTATTCTCTAAGTTTTCAAATCTCATATTCTTCAATTAAGAAATAATCGAATTTCTATCGACTAATAATTCATCATATGCCTCTTTATAAATTCTTATGAATTAAATAGCTTCTAAGCCCCTTATTATACTTAATTAGGCTCAACTTAATACTATAAGATTTTCGGGTTAAGCCAATCCCTAGCAAAGTCAGGGTTCAGCAGTTCATCTATGCTAATCCTACCCCTACCTTTACTTCGTCCTCGATCGACGCAAGGAGCTCGGCCAGCTCGACCTCTACGCCTCGCTATTCGACCCCGACTGCTCGATAACTGACGTCTCTCTTGCATATAGAACTCCCGAGAATGTCTATCGACAAAACGCACCGTCGGAGAAGAAGAAGCCTCGGCGGGGAGAAGCCTCGGCAGAAGAAGAAGCCTCGGTAGTCGACCGAAGCACCTTCTCGAGTTGTGGTCGATGAGCTACAACGGTCTTGTACAGACCTCCTATTTTTTCCAGGTCGGCAAGTGCTCACGAAATTGCCGAGTCCCGACCCGTACTCGTATGCGTAGCTCGAACAGCGGGCTGCGATCTCTAATACTTTGGCTTGACCTCGGAGATAGTCGATCCACCACCTCGACGAATAACAGCCTCGTATTCGGCGTGCTCCTCCGATGACCGACTTGGCATCCTCCCGAGATCTCAAGCTTCTCCTCCGCCCAAAACCGATCTTGAAGCTCGTCGAACTTCTCTTGAGAAGCCACGAGCTTGACATCGGCCTCCTCGCACACATGGCCAAGTTGCCCCAGTGAAGGACCTCGACCTCTTTAACCCGAGGCTCGAGTTAAAATTTTGATTTGGTCCACTAGAGAGACACATCAACAAATCCAGAACAAGCGAAGACATAAACAAAGACAAGCATTCTTCCATAAAATTGGAGAATTTTATTAAAGCCTTTAAAGCGGAGATTGAAATGAGTACATATACATTTTAAAAAAAATGCAAAGGGATCAACTAACCCGCCGGCAACTTCTCCTCGGGCTCGATGGCTCGGCCTCCTCGAGCTCCGGTGATGCGACCTCGGCCTCCTTCCGAGCTCCAGCAGCCTCGGCCTCCTTCGATAGCCTCGAATAGCAACCTCGACAGACGCCCACTCCAGCGATGATAGCCTCGGCTGGACATCCCGGTCCACCGGCGGTAGCGGGATGACTCGGCGGTCGGCAAAGTCGAAGGAGGCCGGGCTCTCCTAGCAGGCAAGCTCTTGAAGCCGCGAGCAAGGACCTCGGCATACGATCGCAGCAGGCCTCATCCTCCATCACCTCGTACCGTGCTTGGACTTATCAAATCGGGTGATCTCGCGACTTCGCCGAGAGCATCCGCTACCACCCTCTTATTAGGTACCTCGGCGACTTACCGCCGGTCGTAGAACCTCCTAGATAAAAATAGCCTCTCCGCGAAGGCACGAAGGAGCTCTCCTGCGAGGTCGCCACCTCGGCCTCCCTACACTGGCCGCCCACCGGCCTTCAGGCGGCGTCGGCCGCCGCCGCGCCCGCCGCCTCATTGCCGCCCAAGCGTCGGCTTCCCTCTTGGCCGCATCCCGAGTCTTCGCCTCGAACTCGGCCACCTCGTGAACAAGGAGGGTCTTCTCGTTCTCCAAATCCACGGTGAGCGAGCCACCGCCGAATTGGGCGGCGGCGTCATTCGGATAGTCCACCACTAAAGTGGGCGTCGCCACCGGGGCGTTAGGCGGAAGACACCACCAAGCTCGGCCTTCAAGTCCTCGGTCCCCTATCAGAGGTCAACAACGTCGAACAAATACATCAATACATAACTTGTGACATCGATGCAATTACATTACCTCGGGGAAAGGCCGGCGTGCGACACGGGTGCGACGATCTCACGGTAATCATCGTCGATGGGGCGGAAAACACTTCTCCTTGTCGAGGCGAGAGATGCTCAAGGCGGCGACCTCGCTCGGCCTCGGCCTCTCGGAAGAGGCCTCGGCCACATCCTTGATGCCAGTTGGGGGCTCGGGATCGGACTTGATCTCTTCCTCTTCCTCGAAGGAATGAAGTCCATCATGAGTTGAAATAAATGCTTGAGTTAGCACATAAACCAAAAATCAATCAAGAGATAAAGTAAAGTAAGGGGCCTCACCCTTAACCGGCTCCACCGCTGTAGAAGGATCATAAGGGCTTAGCCCATGACGACTCGTCCTCCGAAAAATCTTCATCGACTTGGCCAGCCCTTTGCAAAACTCCTCGATGCCACCGTTCTCATCGGTGGAACATCGTGACTTCCCGTGTTCGAGCGAGCTGGAGGATTCTTGAGCCGACAAAGAAGAACTTCTTACGCGATTCGAAATCTTTGACTTCGTCTTTATTTTAAAAGCGGCGATGAGGTGATAAATAATACCACCCCACGCTAGATTTAAGTGGAAGAACCTAAGGACAAGCCCTAAAGTGAAAGAAAAATTGTGGCGATAGGCAAACACACCAAGGCCGTCAACGCGAAAAGAATTTGGCGTTAGTTGAGCGAGGTATCTTAGAACATTTGTTGAAGTTAGACATATACGGAAGGAAAGGAAGGCGAAGACCGCACCTAAGCGGTCCTAAGAGCGGTGACAAACCCCTCCGGAGGATGCGGCCTATCCTCCGGTTAGGGGCGACCAACCCAAAAGATTTTGGAATAAAAATCTAGAGGCAAGTTCTTTTATTGCGGGGCTTCTAGAAAATAAGGAAAGAAGAAACCCTACCAAAATCCCTCAAAGGAGGAAACCTACTCTACACACAAAAGGAAGGGAGGAATCGAGTGAAAACTTCTAAAACCGCGGCGAGTCCGACGGCGACAACGACACGAGGCGACCTTCATGGCGTGAGAATCCTCGAGAGAAGAAGAAGAAGAAGAAGAAGAAGAAGAAGAAGAAGAAGAAGAAGAAGAAGAAGAAGAAGAAGAAGAAGAAGAAGAAGAAGAAGAAGAAGAAGAAGAAGAAGAAGAAGAAGAAGCCATCAAGAACTTACTTGTTTTATGTGGAATCTCGAAGAAGATGGCACTGATGCTCTGCAGGACGACAATTGGGGAAATTCCTTAAAATCAGTGTTTCCAGGAGACAAAGAACTTTTTTTCAGTTTGAAAATTAGAGGCGGATAAAGTGAAATGGGAAAAGGCGTATTGTGGAAGTTATTCCCCCCCAACGTGCACTTTATCGGGACTCCAACCGCCGTACGTATTAAATGAATGTGACGTGTTCCGTATTCGACATCGGCATCACATCCGTGTTCGACCTCGGAGCGGCGTTACAGATTGAACCCGCCATGGCGTTACATATCCGACCTCGGCAAGGCGGCGCCAGTCGACTTGGCAAGGCGGCAAGTATTCGACCTCGGCGGGCGGCGGTATTCGACCTCGGCGGGCGGCGATAATTCAACCTCGGCGGGGCGGCGGTATTCGACCGACCAATTTACGGCGGCGAAATACAACTTCGGCGAGCGTGCGAGCTCGACCGCGGACTACGAATTTCGGAGGCGATGTCGTAATCACTCTCCCATTCCATCATGACCTCACTTCTCGTCTTTTGGGGGATGTGATGAGATCTGCCCAACTACTAGGCCCAAGCATCGGGCCCAATATAAATGGGCCCAGACATTAAGCTCGGCCCACGCGAGTTCGGCCAAGACTCCTAAACCAACTACAATTCGAATCACAGTGGAGCGGAAGATTGGATGCATATCAAAAGAATCCTTATGAGAGAAGACTTCAGTATTAGAGTCGAACTCATCATGAATATGTATAAATAGAAGCTAGATTAGGCGAAGGAAGATCATAAACACTCTTTGTAATAAACACTTTGCACTCAAATACACATACACTCTCTTGCTCCGGTGGAGTAGATCTATTTTAAAGATCGAACCACGTTAACTCCTCGTGTTCTTTATTGCATTTATTACCTTACGAAAACCAAATTGATCGAGATATTATTAACTTAATTAGTGGTGTTTCATGGATGATAAAATGCATAAATTATTAATGTTGTTAAATGTAAGTAGGGATAATGATGGACCATGAAATAATAAAAGGTGCAAATAAAATATGTTGTTCGGGGTAATAATAAGGAGTACTTTGTGGGGTAGTTCTATAAATGGAAAGAGAACAAATTTAGATGACATACTAAAAAGAAAAATCAAGAACAAATTTTGGTGCCATAACAAATATTAAAAAGTTATGATTATAGTATAATAAATCTTAATTAACATACATCATTGAAAATTGTAGCTTGTTACAAATATATACCTTATTTATGGAATAATGTGTCCGAATAACCATTACTAACAAAAAAACACAAATTAAAGGTTAAAGATATTTAGAAACTAAATAATGTTTGTATAATTAAATCAAAAGCAAAGAACTTGAAATCAATTTAAAAATATGAAATAGTGGGAGCCAAAAGGTGAGATAAAGGTTTTAAGTGGACTATCCTAATCTCATAATCGGTTCATATTATATTTAGTATTTGTATTTTGTCAAACTTGATTCTCGTGAGGTATAATCATAAATTAGAAATTTCTTTAGAAAACAATTAATATACCTCAATTACCGTGCATAATGCTTTCTCCAAAGATTTCAATTTAATTCACACTTTATAGATTCTATTATTATTATTATTATTATTATTATTATTATTATTATTATTATTATTATTATTATTATTATTATTATTATTATTATTATTATTATTATTATTATTATTATTATTATTATTATTATTATTATTATTATTATTATTATTATTATTATTATTATTATTATTATTATTATTATTATTATTATTATTATTATTATTATTATTATTATTATTATTATTATTATTATTATTATTATTATTATTATTATTATTATTATTATTATTATTATTATTATTATTATTATTATTATTATTATTATTATTATTATTATTATTATTATTATTATTATTATTATTATTATTATTATTATTATTATTATTATTATTATTATTATTATTATTATTATTATTATTATTATTATTATTATTATTATAAAACTACAGCAGTTTAGATCTTCAATTAGTTTGGTACTTTACCTAAAACTATGGGGTCTAGCATAAAGTCTGCAAATCTTTGGCTATCCATGAATTCGAAACTAATGTGGTCAAAATACCAAATTACTTTATCTAGAAAGTATATATTAAATACGATATTAGAGAAAATAGTAGGAAGAAAACATTTTTTATTTTTAGTTTAGAGCAATAATAGGAGAGAAAAAGATCTCGGAAAAATGAAATGAACAAAAATAAATATGCGTTGGCTTTGGAGTATTGCAATAAACTTATATTGTCACTAATGGGTACGGGAATACCGAATATAGGTCATAATATGGGCTTAGAATAATTTGAGTTCTTCACTTTATTGTTAAAAAAAGGCAATATTTGCTTACTTTTTTTGTTTGGAGATATTTGCTCACTTATTTCTCATTCACGCACGAGGCACAGCACTTCATGCGACAAGTCAACAAGCAAACCCCACATAAAAATGACAGAATGCCATGCGATGCAGATGTGATCACATGATGTCAGGTAATATAAAGAGAAGATTATAGTTTATATTAGGGCGAAAAAAAATACTAAAAATCAATATACCGAACTTACATACCATAAAAATCTTGAATTTTTGATGCGGTGTAATCTTATATCGTTAAATTCGATATGGTAACGGTATCATATTTTTGGATACCATGGTATCACTACAAAAATACAGCCGAACAGCGACGGCCAAAATTCGGGTCGTGATTCTGCGACGGATTCGTGACGGAATACAAACGAATTAAAATTTTTTTTATTAGCGACGGCGTGCGGCGGGAATATCTCGCGCGAACTTTTAACGACGTATTAACCGTCGCTGGTCCGTCGTTAAATTAACGTTTTTTTACTTTTTTATTGTACATTTAATTTAACGACGGATTATATCCGTCGTTAAGTCATAACCGTCGATCCGTCGTTAAATTAACGAAATTTTATTTTTATTTTTACTTAATTTAACTACGGATTATTTTCGGCGTTAATATTATTTTTAAATTGATTTATTGAAATAATTATAACGATGGAATATATTCCATCGTTAATATTAGTTTTTTTTTTTTCCGCTAAAATTTTAACGACGGAAGAATACGTCGTTAGTACGTCATTAAAGATTAATAGCGGACCTCATCCGTCGTTAAATTAGCGGATTTTTACTTTTTATTTTGCACGTGCTTTAACGACGGAGTTTGTCCGTCGTTAATATTAGTCCATCCTTAGTGACACATTTCCGTCGTTGAGTCCGTAGCTACATGTTTTTAAATATAACGACGGATATTTGATCGCTAATCCACCGTTAAAAGAAATATAACACGATGTGTTTCTTCCTCAAATTCATAACTCTAATGCCCTAACTTGACCCCAGCCCCCGCCGCCGCCTCCGCCTCCTGTCGCTCCGTGCCTTGACCGCCACCGTCGCCGCCCGCATCCCCCAGCCCCGGCCTTGAAGACCCGGCCACCGTCGTCGTCCCCCGCCACCGTCAAGGTTATTTTGTTGATTTATATTTCAAATTTATATTTATATTTGTTGATTTTGTTGATTTTTGTGAAATATTGTTGTGATTGTTGTGATTGTTGTGATGTATTGTTATGATTGTTGTGATGTTATGAAATATTCTTATGATTATTGTGATATGTTATCATAATATAGTGATATGTTATTGTGATATATTGTTAATAATTTATCGTAAAAATATAATGATATGTTGTTGGTTGATCGCTCACTTTTTAACACGAAAAGCAGCATGAAGTATAAGGTAAGCAGTATCGTATCCATGGATTGTAACACGAAAACACGAAGCTAACTCAACAATAATTCATCATTATCCAAACACAAATTTGGTTTAAAGGTTTTAAGGCTTGGATATTAAATCCAAAGCAAATGTGACAACTTGAAAATAAACTAAAGCGATAAAAACTCAAAGAGATAATAAGAGAAAGACTAACCACAGGGATGCATTAATCCACCCACAACGTATATTTATCACGGTTATTATTAACCAATTTTAATCCGAGACAAGATGGAAGATCACATATGTAACCAACAACTTCGATTCGACAATTGTGGCGGTTGATTACTAATTTTCCCTATCATTTACGCGTCTAGAGGAAAATAAGCAACTCGAAAAGGATCACAAAGAATATGCTTCCTAGAATGTTCCTATCTCATTTCGACTCATGGCTTATCCGTATCATGCATTCGAGATCGATTGACAATTAAAGCTGTTAAGAAATTAGCGGCAACTAGATATGCATCAAGATTGATCGAATCAACACATATAAATAAGCACCAAGAATCATGAATCAATGCGGGAAGGTAAATAGCGATAGCGGGAACCACAACATTTAGGATAGAATCATGCAAACCCTAGGATTAGAGCGAAAATTTAGCTAGACATAATTAGCGGAATAAAATATGAATTAACCATAAAACAGAAATTAAATTGATAAAACCCGTGAGGAAGCGTCTCAAGAACAATCGTTGGGTTCAAATCCCAACCTCGGCGGAAAACGGAAAAGATGCAATTGCTTCGGAGGAAAGCGTTCCAAATCGATAACAAACCGTAGAACTAATGTAGAATGATGGAAAACTAAAGCTAGAATCAATCTAAATCAAAACTAGAGTGCAAAAGTATGAAAATAATGAAAAATTGAGGAAAACGTCAATTTGAGGTGCGGGCGACTTGGGCGCGAGGGCGATGCTGTTATAAGCAAAGTGAAACCCTAATTTTGGGCCTTACATTTGTGCTTGGCGGCGAGCTCATGATCGCGAGCTCGGTCGCTAAGCGAACTTGGCGTCTTCTTCGCTGCGACTTGACTTGCGGCCGCTAGGTAAGCTTCGCGACTTGGCTCGCGGTCGCTAGCCATGGTCGTGAGAAATGGGGCAGAAGCTTTTCTTCGCACGTTGAGTAGCTCGCGGGCACGTCTCGCGGTCGCTGGGAGTGGCAGCGTCTTGTGGATTTCTTGCGGCGGACTAGCGGTCGCTAGGCGTCATGAGCTTGGTTTCGCGCATATATTGTGCTCGCGGACTCGGGCTAGCGGCCGCGAGGGTGGTCGCTAGGCCCTGTTTTCAGCCGTCTTTTGCTCGTGCTTCGTTCCATGCTTCGGTTTTCAACTTATAAGCCTACAAAACACCAAAAAGGAACCCAAGAGCGGTATCTTCCAAAAATATGTAAAAGCATTGAGATCCAAGACATAAACGCACTTTATTGATCTAAAATCATCTTTAAAACCAACAATAAGCGTGTAAAATGCGCGTTTATCATTGGTCGATTGGGATTAGATGATTGAAAATAGGTGTAGATTATTGTTGGATGTTTGAGATTATTAACTATATACTTATGTTAGATGCTTGAGACTAACTAGATTGTTGTTGGATTGAAAATAAGTGTAGATTATTGTTGGATAGTTAGGATTATTAATTATATACTTATGTTGAACTTTGTCGTTTAATGCTCGATAACAAAGTAATTGAGTGGGAAACCCAAAGCATGAACTTCAAAAAGCCTTGGACACGAGTTTTAATGAAAATTGTACTTAAGAAATTTTAATTGAAAATTTGATTAAATGTTGATTGAAGATTAATAAGTTTTACTTTAAGATTATTAAATTCAATTAAATCTTAGTTAATTCCTAATTAATAAATACGACTTTCATCCCCAAATTTCTTTCTAGAAATCTTGGACACGAGTTTTAATGAAAATTATTGAATGTATTATGAGTGGAATAATATTGTACAACTTATGTTGAATATGTTTAATTAATTATTTATAATTAGGAGCTTGAAGAATGAATGACAATCGTAAGTAGATGTATAAGAGGTTTAGTTCGGTTGGTGGATTAAATATTGAATTTCGAGATGGACTTGAAAGTTTTATTGAATTCGCTAGTGCTCAGTTTTTATTCGATGGAGATAAAATCAAGTGTCCGTGTAAGAAGTGTAAGAATATACCTTATCAGAAGCAAGATACTGTGCGATATCACTTATCAAAATTTGGATTTGTTCCAAATTATCACGCATGGATATTTCGAGGAGAGACAACCACAAGTAGGACACGATGTTGTGGATTCGGATGTTAGCCGTCAACTAAATCGTATCATACGATGGTAGTGGATCTTTGCTGGTCCACGATTCAACTTTGACGAGATAGAAGAGGAGCCAAATTCGATGCACAAAATTTTACGACATGTTGAATGCTACCGATAAACCTCGTGGTCGGGTTGCTCGAATCACACACACTGTCATTTGTGGCTCGACTTACGAGTTGGAAGCAGAACAACATTCTTGAGAAGAGTTTTAATCAAATATCAGGCCCGATGAAAGAGTCACATCGGATGGAAATTACGTGTCGATGACTTCTACAACACGAAGAGATTGTTGCGTGGCATAGGGTTGCCCGTACACAAAATTGATTGTTGTCCATTTAATTGCATGATTTATTGTACGAAGATTACGAATTGACAAGTCGCAAATTCGTAATCATCCTTGTTTCAAGAGCAATACTCGAGGTTGGTGGAAGGCGACGGAAAGCACAAGTAGCATATAAAAGATATTATTTTCCTCTAACTCTTGACTACGAGAGATTATATGCATCGATGCTACTGTGAAAAATATGCATTGGCATGCATCGTCGATCGATGATGGGGTCATGCATCATCCGGTAGACTCGATTGCATGGAAACATTTGAACACGAAGTTTCCTTATTTGCATCGAAATTAGTAGCGTGCGATTGAGACTCTCAATGACGGTTTTCAGCCATTCGATCGATCGGAAAGTAATATTCATCATGGCCGTTATACTTACCCTTATAATCATCACGTGGTGTGTATGAAGGATCAATCTTGTTTCTTCGATCTTAGTGCGGGACCGCGTAATCCGAAGGAGAAGATTGATGTGTTCTTGCAACCATTGATAGCAGAGTTAATAGATTTGTAGGATGAATGTGTTCTTACTTATGACATATCGTTGAAGCGAAATTTTCAAATGCACGCTGCATTACTTTGGACAATTAGTGACTTCCCTGCATATTCTATGTTGTCTAGATGGAGTACAGCTGGAAGATTAGCTTGCCCGCACTGCATGGAGCATACCGATGCTTTTACTTTAGCTAAAAGTGGTAAGAAGTCATGATTTGATAACCATCGTAAATTTCTAGCTCCTAATCACCAATTTCCAAGTGATCGAAGAGGTTTCAGAAAGAACACAATGATTACTAACGATCCACCAGAAGCGCGATCAGGAGATGAGTTTCTGTCACTAATTATGGGTATGGTACTAGTCTCCGTAATAGAGATTGACAGTAATGAAATAAATAGTAGAATATCCAAAGAGTTTGGAACTGGATGGAAGAAAAGAAGTATTTTCTGGGATCTACCTTACTGGAGTTCTCTTTTAATTAGGCATAATTTGGATATCATGCACATAGAGAAGAATGTGTTCGATAATGTCTTCAACAAAGTCATGAATGTCCAAGGGAAGACAAAAGATACGAGCAAATCTAGAGAAGAGCTTAATTTATACTGCTATAGACCAGAGTTGACGATGAATGAATCAATTGGAAAATATCCAAAGGCTTCTAATACACTTGACAATCGTGAGAAAAAAGTCTTATATGAGTGAGTAAGAGGTTTAAGATTTCCAGATGGGTATATTTCGAACATGGGTAGATGTGTAGACATGACAAAACTGAAGATGTTTGGGATGAAGAGTCATGACTGCCACATTTTCATGTAGTGAATTCTACCGATTGCATTTCGTGAACTTCTCCAACCCAATGTTTGGAAAGGTGTAATAGAATTATCTTTATTCTTCAAAGATTTAACTTCTCGAAACATAGGGTTTGATGATCCGTGGAGACTCCAGAAAATATTTCGATGATTTTATGCAAGCTTGGCGCATCTTTCCCTAGTTTCTTGACTCCATAGAACATCTACCGGTTCATCTAGCTGATGAAGTCCGTATTGCAGGTCCTGTTCAATACCGATGGATGTATCCATTTGAAAGGTCCTGTTCAATACCGATGGATGTATGATTGGTCAAGCAAATGAGATATAAAAGTTTCACGGTGAGACAACTTAAGGACGAGTTGTCGGTTTGAGGCTGCATATAGATAAGAAGTGACTTGACTTAGTTACTTGTCTATCTTGATGCGTCTCGGGCGTATTGAAGGATCACGGTGAGATGTGTTCTTCTTTCGACCGTCGTGAAGAACCAAGATCTCGGTGACTTACGATGATCTAAACCTCGATAAAGTATTAGGTGAGTATGAGTTCTTGACCATCACTTTGACTTGTTATGAGTGAGGGTTATATGTTCTAACCCAATTCTCCGCATCTTGGGTGGTGGCGATCTTTCGTATGTCACGCTAGTTATCTCAGTCAGTCACCGTATCCGTTTAGGATGATGGCGTCCCTTAAGGAGCTCAAAGGTTTATTGTACTAAACCTGCAGGTTGAGTTAGCTCGAGTACAATAATAAGGTTGAGTGGTACTACTTAAGGAAATGAAGTTATTAATCGTTTTAAGCGATCAGATTGCTAGAAATGATTAATGGACGTTCGATATCTTAAATCTGGGATTCGTAATGTCTAAGTGCAAGCCCGACTCAACCCGGTAATAAAGGGTAAGTCGGCATTTATTCTCTAGTGGCATGAATAAATGTTTATAAATTAATTTATGTTACGGTGAACATAAGATAATTAATTTATTTGAGGCCCATCTTTATTCCTTGCATTTGATCCACAGGTGGCCCATCAGCCCATAGCTTAGCAAGAAAATCGGCCTATATGCTCCCATTGGCAAGATTTTATTCTCTTTATCCATAAGGATATAATTATATTTATGGTATATGCATAGATCCTTTCCATATAAGATTATGGTAATAATCACGAGTATGGAAATAATTACGAGAGTATGGAAATAATCCTAAGATTATGGTAATATTCCATATAGGATTATGGTAATTTCCATATAGGATTATGGTAGTTTCCATATGGGATTAAGGTAGTGTATTATAAATATAAGGTATGAGATAAAGTCTAGGTTAATGCTCGTTATTACACAAGCAATTTTCGGCCATCTCGTTCTCAAGAGTGTAGTTCTCGAAAATTGTGTGAGAACAAGGGTGATTTTCGAAGCATTCTCCATAGATCGTCCTCACTCGGCGTTGGAGATTGGGCGGCGGGATCTGATCCGGAAGGTGAAAGCACGAGTCCGATCCGTTCGATCCGTTCATCTCGTTCCATCGACCTCTTCAGATCCAAAGGTAAACACGTGAAAACCCCTACGTGTTGCGATTTAATTATATAGACGCATGCTAGGTTTATAATCAATGTATGGTGAATTAAACACCCAAGATGGATCCTCGGGGCGAGGGTTAACATATGTTTTCCCTACAATTGGTATCAGAGCCTGGGATCAGAATCTTGGCTCTGTTGGATTAATTCACGTTTGATTATTACGTGCGTTTGATTAATTGTGGATCTGTCGTTCATCGTGGCTCGTTTATTATTTTGTCGGATGTTATTGTTTCACCACGAGAAAATCCGTGGTTAGATTAGATTTTATTATGTAAATCTTATCTGTAAAAGAAGAACGAAGACGAAAGAACGAAGAACGAAACGACGGGAAAAACAGGTAGCTCGGCAGTCATCTGGGCGGTTTCTCGCGAGCGAGCCTCGCGGTCGCGAGGGCGATCGCGAGGCAGCGGCGACGGCGCGCGTTCGCGAGATCCTGGCGCCAGCGAGCTTCATGATCGCGAGATTGCCGCGAGGCTGCGCGGCGTCGCGACTAGCGGGCGGCAGGGCACGCGTTCGCGAAACCCGCGCCAGCGGCGGACTTCGCGATCGCGGTATGGCGGCGGGTGGCGGCGTCTCTCGGCGACGTTCGGCGCTTAGGCGTGGCAGCGCAGCGTGCTTTCGGCGGGTCGTGATCGCGTTAGCGACCGCGGGTAGCCCGCGAGGAACACGCGGGCGGCGGCCGCAAGGTCGGGCGGTGGGCTTTGCCTGGCGGCCCCGCCAGATTTGGGCGACCCGGCCCGGACCCGATTTTCAGATTTTCGGTCCGTGCCCGTGCACGCGAGGCCCATTGTTGAATCCGTCCGTGCGGGTGCACGCGAGGCCGTTTCAAGTTTAATTACATGCTTTGTAAATCTATGTAATAGATTAGATTTAAATGTGCGAGTTTCACGATTGGGCGCGATGAGCGTTTTATTTTATTTTTATCGTTCATATGCATGTCGTGGATGTTTAAATTATGCGAGTAGCATGCTATGTATGTTTATATTACGTTGACAAACCTTTAAGTGTTTTACGTAATTGGATGCGCATAGTAAGCATGCTAGGTTTATCGCGTTTATCAAGCATATTTTAGAATTCTGCGAGCATGTTTTACATGTTGAGTTCTATAGAAAAGCATGCTAGGATTACGTGATCTGCATGGACAAACCTTTTGAATAAAAGACTAAGCAAGCAACCCGACAAATTAATTTTCAAATTAAAATGTCAAGACCTCCACTTTTGATCTCTAAACAAAGTGAGGCATGCTTGTGAGTAAACGATCCACACGCGTGGCTTGCTTGCCTTGTTTATCATAAGTTTGTTAGATGAGATTTCTAAATAAAACATTTTAAATCTATTGAGAAGTGGGAGTTTCATGTAAACGTCCACACGCGTGTAGCTTGCATGTGCGATTTTCATAAGTTCTCTAGAGATAGATATAAAATGAGATAACAAAAGAATTTGAATTGAAGCGGTATGGTCCGGTGAGTATACCAATTCTAAGAATTCATCTTCTTTTATTAAAATTGTTGTCATTGCTTAGACATCACCTCAAGTACAACTTCATGAAGTCCCTTCTTGCGATAGTGATGTGGTCTAGTAAGGTCGAATCATTAATTTCATTTGTCATAAGGATAAGTTGACATGGATTGAAATTAAGCGACTAAAGGTATATTTTAGTGCAGTCGGGGGTTCATGTGTAGCGTCCACACGCGTGGCTTGCATGTGAGATTCCTTGGGCGATTGGAGGTTTCAATTAATATTGTTTTATCAAAGGTTACAATATTATTATTCGAATTATTTGCGATCGTATGCTTATGTGTTTTACATTATCGTTTGAGATATGTCTCTTACGCCGATTATCAATATGCTCGCACAAAATCCGTTATCCGGTCCAAATTTTATCGAGTGGAAGCGAAACATGGAATATGTTCTTATCGTTGAAGAACACATGTTTGTTCTCACTACTCTAAACCCGATGCCCTTCATCGCGATCGACTAATGAGCGGTGAGTCAGCGGACTTTGGAATAAGTCGAACAATATGGCTAAATGCTATATGATGACTACGATGTCCAAAGGCTTGCACTCTGACATCGATCGATGGTAGGCGCGATCGACATTTGGTCAAGTCTCGAGAGTAAGTTTGGACGATCGGATCGGACGATCCGCTTCCACACAATGAGAGAAATCTTGGCGTGTAAGATGGAAGAAGGAAGTTCGATCCATGAACATGTCTCCCACATGACTCATCTCATGGATAGTCTTGATCGGTTGGGAGGAGGTATTGACGGCGAAGCCAGGTCGATATCATCCTCAATACACTGCCAAGTCTTTTGAGAACTTTCGGCGTGAATGCGATCATGAGCAAGACCGAGTTTACACTTAGTCGGTTGCTTAATGATCTCGTTCTTTGCGGAAGGAGTTATGGGAAAAGGAGCACATGCTCTTGCTAGCACATCTAAGGGCCCAAAATTTTCATCGCAAAATGGAAATAGAAAAGGGGTGCCAAAGGTGGTAGAAGCGAGGAAATAGTGGGAGTAATGGGAACAAGAACATGGTTGCCACCGGAGGCTTGAAGAAGCGAAGGAGAAGGCAAGTGCTTCAAGTGCGGTAAGCGGGCGTTGGAAGGCCAAGTGCCCTATGCTCGAGGCTCAGTCGCCGTTTGCTTTAATGTGGAAACATGTTTAGCGACTTGTTCTACCCATTCTTGGGTAGTAGATACGGGCGCATCGATCATGTTTGTTACACCTGCGGGGTTCTGCGGACAAGGAGTCTGTTTGATGGCGAGATAACGATCTCCATGGGCAGCGCGCGAAAGTCGTTGCGATTGGAGATGTTCTTTATGTTTTGGGACAACAGTTTTAGTTTTGAAAGGCGTTTTATATGTGCGGATTTTCGGTGAACCTTGTTCTTTTTCAAATTATTTACTCATGGATATTACATTATTTTTGATAGTGGTGTTTCTATCATAAGAAATGACGAAGTTATCGTGTAGGCACCTTATATAATTAAGCTTTATACTATTTACGCAAAACATAATACCTATAACTATGTTGCATCTTCATCAAACCCTAAAAGAGAAGTTTTCTTCGCAAGATGACTCTACTTTTCTCTGGCATCTTAGATTAGGTCACATCAATCTAAATAGGATCAGGCGGCTAAGAATGGAGCGTTGGGTGATCTCACGGTTACTCCGTTCCCGATCTGCGAATCTGTATAGAAGGTAAGATGTCGACCGGACCCTTCAAAGCGTGGGGTTATAGAGCGAAAGAAATGTTGGAGTTAGTCCATTCGACTGTGGACCAATGTCCACACAAGCTCGTGGAGATGCAGTATTTTGTCACTTTCATTGACGATTACTCGAGAGTGCGGATACATATACCGCTTCACCGCAAGTGCGAATGCTTTGAGAAATTCAAAGAGTTTAAGGCGGAAGTGGAGCGAAGCTAGGTAAAAGTATCAAGTCATGCATGCGATCGCGGTGGCGAATACCTCGATAACGAGTTTATGGACTATCTAGTGAAGTGTGGGATTACCTCCAACAAGCCTTCACAGGCACACCACAACAAAATGGTGTGTCGGGCGAAGAAATAGGACTCTTTTGGAAATGGTTAGATCTATGATGAGTTATGCTACATTGCCTATTTCGTTACGGGATATGCCTTAGAGGCGGCGGCATACTTGCTAAATCTAGTACCGTCGAGTCGGTCGAAAAGACCCTTTCGAGTTGTGGTTTGGGCGCAAGCCCGGTTTAAGCCACATAAGGATATGGGCGATCCGGCACATGTCTTTGAACAAGAAGGCGACAAGTTGGAGGCTAGATCGGCGCAAGGTGTTTATTGGCTATCTGAGAGGCGAAAGGTTGTTTATTCTATAGTCTAAGGATCGAAGGTCATTATTAGCACTAATGCCCGATTCTTAGAAGAGGATTATATGAAAATCATAAGTCCAAAGTTGAAATCATTCTTCAAGAATTAGAAGATGATCGTATTCCACCACCGATTAGGCGAAGGTGCGAGATGTCGAGTCTAGTGGGAGGATCGACACCGGATACTTCAAGAAATTGAAGTGGGTCGAGTTCCACCGAGATACCGACCGTCAAGTGGTACCTACACGACAAGTTGTGCAAGTTAGAGAACCACAAGTATCTGCACCCACCGTTGCCATAGTGCTGTAGAACCTCGTCGTAGTGGGAGGTTGTTCGTCGACCCGAGCGATTTATGTTCGTGGGTGAATCTTGGTTTAGTCCCAATGACGAACATGCAATAATCGACCCATGGACATACTGAGGAGGCGATACAAGATATTGATGCAAGATCATGGCACACCGCTATGGACTTAGAAATGGAGTCCATAACGGCTATGGATGTATATGAAAAGACACCTCACCGATGGCAAGGAAGCCGTAGGTAGTAAGTGGATATCTGAGGAAGAGAGATTCCGATGGAGAGGTTTCGGCTTTTAAAGCCGAGGCTTGTGGCGAAAGGGTACACTCAGTTGAGGGCATCGATTTCGATGAGACCTTTTACTTTGTAGTAATGCTCAAGTCCATCGAATTCTTCTAGCCATAGCAGCCCACTGAACTAGAGGTTTGGCAAATGGATGTTAAAACCGCTTTTCTAAGCGGTTACCTTGAGGAAGGTAGAGACATCTATATGCAGAGAACTGAAGGTTATGTGGTAAAGGGTGAAGAGCATCTAGTATGGAAGCTTAAGAAGTCCATTTATGGACTTAAGCGAACCTCCCGATCATGGAACTTACGTTTTGACGGGTAGTAAAGTCTATGGATTTACCCAGTTGCCTAGCGAGAGTTGTGTGTATCGGTTAGATGTCAACGGTGATGTGGTATTTCTTGCACTTTATGTAGATGATATCCTTCTAGTTGGCAACAACGTGAAGTCGTTATCGGGCGTAAAGAGTTGGCTATCCGATCGGTTTCAAATGAAAGACTTAGGAGATGCACGTACATTCTTGGGATCGAGGTTTACCGAGATCGCAAGAAGAAAATATTGAGCTTATCTCGGGCGTCTTACATTGATCTTGTGATTACTCGTTTTAGTATGCAAACCGCCAAGAAAGGATTGCTACCTTCGGACATGGCGTTCCTTTATCTAAAACGCAGATCCTATATTACAAAGGAGATAGAGGAAATGAGACAAGTTCGCTTACGCTTCGCCGTAGGAAGTCTCATGTACGCAATGCTATGCACGAGACCGATATCGCTATGCGGTAGGCATAGTAGCTAGATATCGATCTAACCTCGGACAAGCTCATTGAATTGCGCAAAAGCATATACTCGAGTACACGAAAGGACTCGAGATTATAGGCTGGTTTACCATGCGGATAGTCTAATGCCTTTGGGTTATCTGACTGGGTTTCCAAGTGACCGTGATGAGAAAAAGTCGACCTCGGGCTATGTGTTTACCTTGGGAGGTGGAGCCGTATCTGGCGGAGTGCAAGCGGCGATGCATTGCGGACTCTACCATGGAAGCCGAATATGTAGCCGCGAAGGCTTCTAAGGAGGCTGTATGGTTCAAGAACTACCTCATGGATCTAGGTGTGGTACTGGTTTGCCCAAGAGTATCATAGTTCTTGTGATAACTCGGTGCGATGGCAAACTCGAAGGAACCACGGACCCACAAGGCGACAAAACACATAGAGAGAAAGTACCATATCATACGAGAAATCGTTAGGCGAGTGACGTCTTGATTGAAAAGATTGATCGACGGAAAATCTAGCGGATCCATTCACGAAGAGCTGCCGCAAAAAGTCTACGATGAACACGTTAGAGGACTTGGATTGCGCTTGATGGCACCCACTTAGAAAGGAAACTTTTGTATAAGTGGGAGAAGCAAAGTGATGGTTATTTGTAATAGCTAGTAGAAAGACACATTGTATACTAAAGTTTGCTTTAGTATAAGTGGGAGATTGTTGGTTGTATCTTGAAAGCGGTTTGGTTGAGCATGTATACAATGTTTCTGTTACCACTATTACAATCTCTATCGATTTGAATACTTGATTGCATAAATCATGTCCCTTATCTCATATATAAGTTAGATCATACGATTGTGTAGAAGATCACGAAGTCCGTATGATTGGTCGAAACAATGAGATATAAAAGTTTCACGGTGAGACAACTTAAGGACGAGTTGTCGGTTTAGGGCTGCGAGATAGATAAGAAGTGACTTGACTTAGTTACTTGTCTATCTTTGATACGTCTCGAGCAATTGAAGGATCACGGTGAGATGTGTTCTTCTTTCGACCATCGTGAAGAACCAAGATCTCGGTGACTTACGATGATCTAAACCTCGATAAGGTATTAGGTGAGTATGAGTTCTTGACCATCACTTTGACTTGTTATGAGTGGCGGTTATATGTTCTAACCAAAGATTCTCCGCATCTTGGGTGGTGGCGGTGCTTTCGTATGTCACGCTAGTTATCTCAGTCAGTCACCGTATCCGTTTAGGATGATGGCGTCCCTTAAGGAGCTCAAAGGTTTATTGTACTAAACCCCGCAGTTGAGTTAGCTCAAGTACAATAATAAGGTTGAGTGGTACTACTTAAGGAAATGAAGTTATTAATCGTTTTAAGCGATTGATTACTAGAAATGATTAATGGACGTTCGATATCTTAAATCTGAGGATTCGTAATGTCTAAGTGCAAGCCCGATTCAACTTCGGTAATAAAGGGGTAAGTCGGCATTTATTTTCTAGTGGCATGAATAAATGTTTATAAATTAATTTATGTTAAATTTGAACATAAGATAATTAATTTATTTGAGGCCCATCTTTATTCCTTGCATTTGATCCTCGGCTGGCCCATCCAGCCCATAGCTTAGCAAGAAAATCGCCCCTATATGCTCCCATTGGCAAGATTTTATTCTCTTTATCCATAAGGATATAATTATATTTATGGTATATGCATAGATCCTTTCCATATAAGATTATGGTAATAATCAGAGTATGGAAATAATCACGAGAGTATGGAAATAATCTAAGATTATGGTAATATTCCATATAGGATTATGGTAATTTCCATATAGGATTATGGTAGTTTCCATATGGGATTAAGGTAGTGCATTATAAATATAAGGTATGAGATAAAGTCTAGGTTAATGCTCATTATTACACAAGCAATTTTCGCCATCTCGTTCTCAAGAGTGTAGTTCTCGAAAATTGTGTAGAGAGCAAAGGTGATTTTCGAAGCATTCTCCATAGATAGTCCTCACTCGGCGTTGGAGATTGGGCAGCCGGGATCTGATCCGGAAGGTCAAAGCACGAGTCCGATCCGTTCGATCCGTTCATCTCGTTCCATCGACCTCTTGAGATCGAAAGGTAAACACGTGAAAACCCTACGTGTTGCGATTTAATTATATAGGCGCATGCTAGGGTTTATAATCAATGTATGGTGAATTAAACACTAAGATGGATCCTCGGTAGGATTAACATATGTTTTCCTACAATTATCATATATATATATATATATATATATATATATATATATATATGTATAAATTGAAGAACAACGTTCGAAATTTTGTAGATACTACGTAAGTTGAAGAACAACGTGCGAAATAAAGCGGGGTTGAGGGTTCTATCCGCAATGCTTACTTAATAGAAGAAGCATCGACATTTTGCTCGTATTATTTCGATGATCACGTAAGAACGAAGTTCAGAGATTTACATCATGGTCAAGTGGAGATTAGACACGAAGACTATCCAGATATGCTTCAAATCTTCAAGCAAGATGGCAGACCTTTTGGAAATATGTCAACGAGATATTTGGATAGTAGAGAGTATGATGCTGCTCGTTTATACATGTTGCTCAACTGTGTTGAAGTTGCAGACATTTACATGACGTAAATGTGGTGTTCTTCTCAAAAGTCATTGTTAATTATTATTATTATTATTAACTAGGATCGTAAATATATGTGAATGTAGTCTATTCATCGATGATGTGAAAAGATCAAATCCATTGATCTCTAGCTCTGACATTCAAAGGTCGATTGAAAGAGCCTTCCCACTTTGGTTTGAGGCATATGTGAGTGTTACGATGATTATTAGTAGGAAATATTTAATATTTAATATATGCGTTTAGTCATTCTAATCGATTTTTTATTAATAATAGGTCAAAGATCATACTAACAACATTGTGAATCCGTTCATATTATCTCTTGCCAAAGGACCTTCAACACTAATTAAGGCGTAGCCATGGTATTATATAAATGAGTACAAATTTCATACATTAGAACATGGGTCACAAAGATCAACTATGAATAGTGGAGTGTGCATTAGAGGTGAAACTTATGATCTGAGACACTCAAGAACTCGATTTTATGGGCGATTATTGGAGGTTTGTGAGTTGGAATATCTGGGCTACCAACGAAGACCACAACATTGTTTAGATCGAGTGGTTTGATCCTTCACGATTGAGGTTATCAATTCATTCCGAGTACAAGTTGGTTTCGATAAATCATACGTGAAGATATAACAAGTTCGAACCGTTTATTCTCGCCAATCAAGCCATTCAGTATACTATTTTGCATATCCAGTTTAAAATAATCTATGAAAGAGTGATGGGAAGTATGCAAAATTAAGCTCGATCTAATGTGGAAGTCTCGGATGAGAGTTACGAATCGATAGTACCTCCCTTTTCAAGAGGATGCATTTGGTTCGATTACTAATGTCGTTGTGGATGATGACACGACATTAGTTAATCTGACAGTACACTCATAGACATTGAAGAGACATCGATGATACGGATGATGAAGTTGAATTGTTAGAGTCGGGAAGACAATCATACATTGGATGATGATGATGATGATAATGACGATGAATAGGGTTTGAATTTATTATATGCAAGTCGAACAAGTTTTATTTTATAGTATGCACAAAAACGTTATGATATATATTATTTGTGAAATTTAAATGCAACATTTTTACCTTTGTTTGGAGATGTCTCGGGGTGGGCGGTACCTCGTCATCGGTCGAGCATCCGGGTTCATATCTGTGCCGTCGCTATCACTGCCGGGCTCGAAGAAGGCATGGAACCTTGTCTCACAACCAGTAGCTCGGCGGTAGTGTAGTGCCGTCGAGGAGGATGAAGAAGATAGCCATTGTGAATGTGTATGTTATCTATTATATGTCTCAGTTAAAATAAA
Source organism: Salvia rosmarinus (assembly GCA_036937905.1). Classification (NCBI taxonomy): domain Eukaryota; kingdom Viridiplantae; phylum Streptophyta; class Magnoliopsida; order Lamiales; family Lamiaceae; genus Salvia; species Salvia rosmarinus. Next base: position 42,190,081 of record CM072824.1, on the reverse strand, counting down.
TCATAATATTCTGATGTCTTTATTTCTTGTAAATTGCAGCATTTTGTGTCCGAGCAATGATGTAGTGATAAACGCGCATTTTACACGTTTATAGTTGATATTTAAAGATGAGTTTAGGTCATTTAATGTGCGTTTACGTATCGATTCTTAATGTTTTATCTATTTCTAGAAGATACTGCTCTTGGGTGTTCTTTTGGTGTTGTGTAGGTTCATATGTTGAAAATCGAAGCAAGGAACGAAGCACGAGCCAAAATACTCAACTGACCTGTTTCTAGCGACCAGCCTAGCGGTCGCTAGGCTGGCCGCTAGGCAACCCGCGCGAGAACCAAGCGAGGCCGCGACCGCGACCTCGTGCACGCGAGCGAAGCCCAGCGCCGAGAAAGTTACTGTACGATTTCTCGCGACCATGGCTAGCGACCGCTAGCCAGGCCGCGAGGAAACCATGCGAGCGCAAGGAGGCGATCGCGGCGAAGATGCGCGCGAGACATACCTAGCGATCGACCTAGCGATCGCGAGGTGTGTCAGACCGGCGAAGGAGAAATTAGGGTTTGGGGTGTGCCTATATATGGCAACACCCCACGCCGCCTAACCGCACACACGTTCGAACCTCTTTTATCGTTTTTCATCAGTTTTCATATTTTTAGCTCTAGTTTCCATCTATTTTCATTCTAGAGTTTAGTTGATCATTGTTCTTCATTAGTTTTACGTTTTGTCTATGATCCTAAGCGTTTCGCTTGACAATCTTTGCAAATTGTCATTTTTTTGAGGTTGGGATTCAAGCCCAATGATTGTTCATCGAGGCTTAATACGGGTTCATATGTTGAAAATCGAAGCAAGGAACGAAGCACGAGCCAAAATACTCAAGCGACTGTTTCTAGCGACCCGACTAGCGGTCGCTAGGCTGGCCGCTAAGCAACCAGCGCGAGAACCAGCGAGGCCACGATCGCGTCCTCGTGCGCGCGAAGCCCCCGCCACGAGAAAGTTCTTGTGCGATTTCTCGCGACCATGGCTCGCGACCGCTAGCCGGGCAGCGAGAAACCATGCGGCGCAAGGCGGCGCGGCGAAGATTGCGCCGCGAGACATACCTAGCGATCGACCTAGCGATCGCGGGCGTGGTCGCGACCGGCGGCGAAGGAGAATTAGGGTTTGGGGTGTGCATATATATGCAACACCGCGCGCCTAACCGCACACGTTCGAACCTCTTTTATCGGTTTTCATCGCTTTTCATATTTTTAGCTCTAGTTTCCATCTATTTTCATTCTAGAGTTTAGTTGATCATTGTTCTTCATTAGTTTTACGTTTTGTCTACGATCGGAACGTTTCGCGGGACAATCTTTGCAAATTTGTTTTTATTTGAGGTTGGGATTGAAGCCCAACGATTGTTCATCGACGCTTCATCTGGGTTTCATTTATATAATTTCTATTTTTATGGTTAAATCGTATTTTATTCCGTTTATTATGTCTCGGCTAGATTTTCGTTCTAATCTAGGGTTTGCATGATCCGATCCTATATGTTGTGATTCACATTATATTATTTACCTTCCGGCATTGATTCATGATTCTTGGTGCTTATTTATATGTGTTAATTTACGATCAATCTTGATGCATATCTAGTTGTCGGTTAATTACGTAATTGTATTAATTGTCAATCAATCTCGAATGCATGATACGAATGAGCACTTGAGTCGTAGGCGAGATAGGATATTCGTAGGAAGTATATTCTTTGTGATCTGTTTGGAGTTGCTTGTTTTACCTAGAGGCGTAACGATAATAGGAAAACTAGTAATCTCGACCGCAATTGTCATAACGTGAAGTTGTCGGTTATATATGTGATCTTCCATCTTATGCGGATTAAAATTGGTTAATAGGAGCAGGATAAACATACGTTGTGGATAGGATTAATGCATCCTAGGGTTAGTCGTCCTATCTGCTTTTAACATCCGAGTGTTTATTGCTTTATTTTATTTTACTGTTTTGTTACCTCTGCTTTGGATTGAATTCAAGCCCCAAAATCTTACCAAACCATATATGTTGCTTGGATAATGATGAATCATTGTTGAGTTAACTTACGTGTTTTCGCATTACAATCCACATGGATACGATACTCTGCTTACCTTCTATATACACCTTTTACGCGTGAAAAGGGAGCGATCATGTAGGACGCGTGATTACGGAGTCATTCCATAAATTCATGAACCACAACGGCTTCAATTGGAAAATGGTGCCTCAAGAGTTCAAGCAGATTTATTCGATGAATTGAGGTTCGTGTTGTTTATAAGGAGACATTTATGTTTTACCTTTGACACGGTGATGTTGTAATCATATATTTTTGCGAAATTTTTTATTGGGATGATACTGGGCGAGGCCATGGTCTACACCTACTAGTGCGCAAAGGTCGTCAAACGCTATAAAGATCTTGTTCACAAGATCAAGCGGTGAAGGACTCGCCTTGAACCCATCTCTATTTATCCCCGATCGAGATTGGGATAATTGGAAGGCATATTATGCTCGGACGGGCGTCCAGCGAAGCGCGCCAGGCCCGTAGCAACATAATGTCGAGCCGGATGGCGAGTCTTGGGATAGTCAAGCATCGAGGTGGGTCCTGCTGCACATTAGAGTATCTGAGAGATATTTTAAGTACTTTGAAGTTTTAGATATAGCAAATTGATTTAAGAATCGTGATATTTGTTAATTTTTTAATTTGTTTGACTTATTTATAGACAAAAGAGCGTGGAGTAGACATATCAGAGGTCCAATGGGAAGTATTCCAAAAGTATCATGCCACCGACGACGGGAGCTATACAGACGGGAAGGCTCGGAGTATCGCGGTAGGTATATTTGTTAGCGCAACAACAAGCATTTAATTAAATAATAATTGTACGAAATTATATTACAAAGACAGATTGAGGAACATGTGACACAGTTGAGCCAATCTGGGGGTAGTGATGAAGCGATAGCAGAAGTTGATAGGACTCAAATTCTAAAAAATGTCCTTGAGAGCTCCTCAATGAAAAAGAATAAGATGTTTGGAGCTAGTTCTCTATCACGGACATACATGCAGAGCGAAGCGTCGTCTCGTTCGGCAGAGAGTGCCCAACCTGCTGATTCCATAGCTTATCATCAAAAGCTATAGGAGATGGAGGCGGTTGCAAGGTGAGCGAGCAATCTGAGGCAGTTGCTAGGCGGCGGCCGAGCATGAGGCATCTGAGGCTAGAATGCAAGGCTGAGCACGAGCAATCTGAGGCTAGAATGCAGGTGGTGAGGCGAGATGATGTTCAAGCAGTTTCGAGCTTAGTTGCTTGGCGGCGGGAGGCCTTGGAGCGCTTCATGGCCAGCTCTGCTTTTCCCCGCCTCGTGATATTTTGGGTTGTATTATGAAGAAACAAATACATTTTATTTGCAAAACTTATCGTATGATTTAGAATTATTTTGTTTGTTTGATATTGTACATTTTGAAATTGTTTTGTTTGGATTGTGTTTATGATTTAGAATGATAATGTTTATCATTTGGAATTGGTTTATTTGTTTGATGTTGTACTGTTTGGAATTGTTTTGTTTGGATTGTGTTTGTTTGTAATTGGTATGTTTGAAAATAGGTTTGTTGTTTGTTGTAAACGGCCGTCCAAAATACAAATATGAGCTGTCCAGTTTCTACACATTTAGCGACGGAATTACGACGGATTGACGATGGCTTCGCGACGGATTGACGACGGATTGATGACGTGAAAGAACAGAACAAACATAATATAACGACAGACATAGTCCGTCGTTAACTAGCGACGAAAAATTCGATATATATCAGTATGTCAGTAAATATCGGTATATCGATACATACCTATATTACAGTATATTTGCGATATACTGGTAAGTTTGGGCCCTTAACAAATTGTTAACATGCCATATAATCGATAACCAATAATAATTAATAGCCCAAATAATAGTTAGTTTGGGCCCTTAGAATTAATAAGCAAAAATAGAAAATCAATAAAAAAAAAAAAATAACACAAATAATAAAGAAAGAAAAATAGTGGAGCACTAATTTACTTCATTCTATCAGTGCCGCAGGTTCATTTGCTGCCGTATCTCCACCGCCAGCGTCTCTGTGCCCGTCGTGCTGCTCCAACGTGACGACGAAGCGATACCTCTCCAGCTCACGGTCGTTTCGACCTCCGGTCTAAGGGTCCCACACAGTTGGGACATCGAGGAGGTGCCACACCCCGACAGCTTCAGCTCTGATAAGGTCCATTATACTTACATGATCAGTTATTTCTTTCTTTTTTCCTTCTCGCATTTGACGTTGGCTTTACTCAATTCTGCTTCAGCTGCTATAAGGTTCAATATATTTCAGTATTCACAACATTTCCATAAAATTACAAGTCGATTGTGGAAGAAGTACCTGGTAAGTATATGAACTTCGCCAACAAGGTGATGTCATACTCATCACCAATAGCACTATTTCTTTTCATCTGTTTCCCACCTCATGTTCAAAATCCTATATCTAATAAATGATAATTTTATTTCATAAACATACATCGTTCTTAAGCCTTAGTTTCTTTTTTGAGATAATTCATAGGCTATAGTTTACAGAGCTAATTTCCAATAAAATTTTATTGGGTTTAGCCTAACCTTATTTGTGCATTTTTGTATCATTTTCTCGACTATTACCTTTTTCTCTCCTTGTCCTTTCATTTGTATTCCTAGTGAATTGTTAACTGAAAATTATATCAGTTGCACTTTATCAGACAGTAACAATATGAACCAGAGACTAAAGTGAAGTTTTGATCCCTGGTTGCCATTGAGAATCACTTGGCGAAGACGCCCCATTATTCAAGACTTTAGAAGATATATTGGAAAATAAACCCCTGCACAAGCTTACAAGGGATAACCTCAGTATGTTATTTTTGAGATGATGGCTATATTTTTTTGTAGTTTAACAAATCTAACTATTAATTGTATTGGCCTTCTTAGAGATCTACACGATGGAAGAAAGACGCTTCTCAAGAAAAATCACAAGCCTTAAAGCTGAGTCAGTTGAAAGGAGCTACATGCGGACGTATTTATAATAATTTTCAAATATTAGCTATAATATTATTGTATAGTTTTTACTATAATTTGTTGGAGATTTGTACGTTTGATTATTGGAGATTTAATTTGACCGTATGTTAATTATTAGGATTTATTTGATGTAATTTCAGTAAGTACAGGTATACTATAGAATTTCGATAATTTAAGCATAAAATGGTATATTCGGTATACCTAATTTCCTTATCGTAATACGGTTTCGGTATGAAAATTTTTCATACCGTAATTTCGGTATGCCTATTTTAGATATACCAAACGTCTTGGTATGAAATTTTTTTATACTATAATTTTCGGTACGGTATATGGTATGTTGAAATTTTTTTGATATACCGTACCGACTCTCCCCTAATTTATACACAAAATTACTAGTCATTTTATAGAAATATATAACTGTTGATATTATAATAAAAAAATTATTTAAAATTAAAAACATATCCCAAACTAATGATAATTATAATAAAATACACATCTATTTGAAAACTAGCAAAAATACTAATTGTTCGGCTTCCGATGAGTTCTTTCAATTTCCCAAAGACTCGACACTTCATGTATTTTGTAATAAAATTCTATATTAGAGGTCAATGGGACACGTCAAGTCCATTGTCAAAAAATAGCAATAATGTACTTTTGCTAGTTTTAGGATATAGAAGTAAAATTAGTCTTAATTATTGATCTTCTCAATATCTACGATTCTACTGTAATACATAAAAAACATTATGTATTTCAATATTTTTATATAATAAAATAATGTTTCTTTTATAATATGCCGTTTTATTTTAGAATAATGTTTCTTTTCATGACAAAATATACTATATAATAGTTCAGATTGGTTTCTAGTTCATAGGCAAGAATTTTTTAATATGTTCTACATATGGTGCATATCACTTACTAATTTCACTAGGGATATGTGACGACCTGAATTTTCAAAGAAATACGGATCATATGGATCGTCATCGATATGATAATCGTGGGATATATATATAACCAATCAATACAATTAACCATTAAACTACTCATAAATGCATGGTGAAAAGAATGAGTTGTTTCAATATGAACCCAAGTCGCGAAGGATTTGTCAAAGGTTCAATATTCAAATATAACCTAATCGAGTGCAATTCGAGGGAATGAGATGCGACCTCTAGTTCAATCGATAATGAAAAGCATGTTATAATCAAAGACACCAAAACAATATCGAATTTAGCGACAATAAGCGTGTGTACATGCATATGACGATACATGCCCAAGGTTAGAAATCTTTCTACTATAGCAACAAAACATCGCCACTCGGCACCACTCGCACTCATCGTCAATCCTGCTCGACTGCATCATCAAAACGAGATGCGGGGCTAAGTACAAAAGTACTCGGTGGACTCATTGCGAAAATATTTTTTTGTAAAGTCGTTGAGCGCCCACAATAGCGCATGAGGATTTTAATTGAAAAGACTCATATCATCAAATATTTTATTATTTTCCCAAAAGTGTGTCCGGTCGGACTATTTCATCCACGTTGTTCCATATCTGATCATTCATTCATTCATTCATTCGCACTATGGAGGTGGACACCTACACATAGTCGCCGTGACCGGTCGGTGTAGCTAATTTTAACACACGATCCTGCGTGTACACAATCCGAGTTAGTCCTTAACTAAGTCGGATCCGATCGTTACCCTTTTTAAACATTGGTGGATCAACATATTCACATACCACATTGGATATACCAATCTCAAATAGGATCACAACAAAACATAAACATTTGACAGTCAATAACAATTTATGTAATAATATTCCATAAAGCTTTTGTAAATCATGCTTTGATATAGATATGCATATCATTTTTGTTTCAAGAGAGTCCACCTGCTAGTCCGAAGCTATAAGCTATAAGCTCTAAGCGGGGCAGGGTGTGAGTGTCCTTCCTTAGCAACTATGTACGATCAAACCCTTCATAAGAAAATAGTCTTTCTTAGATTCTTTCTATTGATCGAGGGTCGTTTATAAATTACGACTTAGAGTTCCCAATTAGGGTTTCTTTATGATTTCATGTGACGGTCTTTACGATAATTTCTATTATCTTACATCTCGATTTCCAAACTATATTATTTCATCATTCATAGATGAACCTCGACTTATAGTCATATACTCCGAGTCTATCCTCGACTCTAGCCTTAGTGTTCTTCTAAGCGTTATTACGTTACAGTTGTTAGTATTCAGTTATGATTGATATATTAGGATATTCTCGAGCCGTTAACTAGACTTAACAATTAGTAGGTTATGTTGACGGTTTGTCGTATTAACACGGCGAATGAAAGAGAATCTTGACTTATGATTCAAGTGATCTCATTGTCACGACCCCAAATCCTAAATGCGATTTAAAAGGTTGTAACTCTAGCGAGGATAATTATACGAGGAGATTCCTTTTAACAATGAGCTGTAAAACATATGTCAGTATATTCTTGGACTTTAGTACATAAATTTAGGTTCTTGCGGCGAAGACATGTGATATGTACATATGACGATGTACTATCAAGGTATAAACTTTTCAACGACAACATTCATATTGCTCAACACTTGCTCCATCCATCATCCGCTCAACTGCACATTTAAAACAAACATGCGGTGAGTACAAGAATACACTCGGTGGACTCATGCGAAAATATTTTATCATTTGAAGATTACACGCCACATCATGGTAAGACACAGGGTTTTAGTTGAAATGCCTTGTGCTTACTAAAATCATTTTCATCATTTCTCAAGAATCATCGCCTGGCGAGGCATTTTTCTGGTGTGTATGATCCGTATCCCTTATCATCATTTCATCATATCATCATAGTCGAAAGTCGTGAGGGAGGCCTCCCTCTACGACCCCGTGACCGGCCGTGAATTGTCCTTACAAGACACACACGGTCACCTTAGGTATACACGTTAATCCTAGCCAGGTATAAGTCTTCTGGCATAGGATCCGATATCGATTTTCATTCATAAGTTGGGAGCGACCCAACACATTCATATCATTCATATCATTCATTACGGATAGGATACATACACAAAACATAAACATTTTTGGCAGGTAATCATGTAAACATTTTATCAACAGTTGAAATAAGCATCGTAAATAAATATTTCAAAAGCATTTTATTTTTGAGTAGAGTAAAGTCCACGGACTATTGTTCGTCTTAAACTTGATTATTAAATCGGCGTCCGGCCGTCGGCGTCAGCGTCCGTATCTTTACGTAAAAGCGATGTTTTAGTGCGTCGTTCACGTTCTCGAGACTCTCAAAGTCGAGAATAAACTTCGATATTCTATATCGATATAAACTGAATTCCTTAATGAATTTGATACGCTTTTCAATTACGTATTTCGATTGAATAGTTCTGATTCTTGAGACACGTTCAATCGAATCGTTTTAACCTTTCGGTTTAAGCGTTCGGCGTATTTATCGTTTCTCAATATAAGGATTTCAATTATGAAATCTTTTCTTACTAATGAGGTTTCTTACCTAATTAATGCGCCTTATCGTATTCTAGTATTTATCGAGCGTATTTCGATGCGTTGACTTTAAAAGTCGACAATTTTGACTTTCAATTGTAATCTCTTACTAATTCATGTTATAAATCGATTTCAATCGATTTCTTTTTATAAGTCCTAATTCTCGACTTGTCACGTAAATCGATGAACTTTATTAATATTTTTCTTAAATATTAATCCATTTATCCATAAATCCTTATTATTCATTTATAACGTTATTAAATATAACGTTTCGTTATAAACATAGTGATCTAAGTTTATAAAATTATATAAATCCCAAATATGTCCAAAATAATATTTAGACATATATTATATTATTACTCTTAATTAAAAAGGATTTTTAAAAAAATCCTTATAATTCCTTTAATGCTCTCGGTAATTCTCAAAAATTACCAAATGATTTCCAAAATTTTCTAAATTCATATAGCGTATTATTATACACTATGGTCATTAATATGAATTAATATCAACCATATAACATAGGGGAGTTCTACACTTAGTCAAATTTTAAGTGTTTGAAAATCAGCAAAACAGCTTAAAATTAACCCAAGTGACGTACTTTGACGATTCATAACTCTCGATTCAGAATACGTATGGTCGCATAAAGATGCATTCTGAAACCTCTAAACATGTACTATAAGTTCTAAGAAGGAATTAAATCCAAAAGAGTCGTGGTTCGGAGATATAGAGTCTCAAAGTGGGCAACTCAAACTGACTTCTATACTTAGAAAATGTTTGAATTTTCAGTTTTAGCTTAACGACGAGGGTTTTGCGAGGCTCGTAACATTTGACTCACAAAGCCAAAATGACTGAAGGCTACCAATTTGAAGCCTTGTAACAAGAACTACATATTTTATGAAGACCATCTGGAAAATATCGGCGCATCGAGAAATAAATAAGCCCAAAGTTGACTAGTTGGAATGGACAACATTCAAGTATGTGACTTTGGGTCAGTGAAAGGTATACCTATAAGAGTTGGTTTGGGATGAAACTTTCCAGATCACAACTAGACATGGTAAGGAACATTTCTTATGAATAAACCCAAGTCCAAATCGGACTACAAATGGCTTGAACATCTCACGTAAAAGTCATACTCGAACAACTTATTTAACATAGAAATTTACTAAGGCAGTTTGTCCAAAAGGCTTACTGCAATGCGTCAACTTTAAAAATTCACCGAGAGTTCATTATAAGGAATCTGGCAATGCAACCAATCATATTGAAAAGAAACTTAAGTCTAGTTTAATCCAGAAAAATCCTCACTCAATGATTCAAAATATATTGGGAGATAAAAATATTTTACCACAAGCTATCACTCCCGTGACAGTTTTGTGCAGTTAACTTGTAAAATTTGGAATAAATAGTAAATATTTTTAGAAAATTCTGAAAATTTACATGAGTCTTCTAGACATGTTAAATTATGTTCATGACATATTTTAGAGTTTTATCATTAGCCAAACTCAAAACGAAGGCCACGGACCGTGGGTGATGAACACGGAAATTTCCCAGATTTGTGCAGTGTTTTTGAAACATATAATTAAAATAGTAAATCAAGTTGGATTGACTTGAAATTTTGCAGAGGCATACCAGACACATATAAATTCAACATATTAAAATTTAACAATCATCGGACCACTGTAACTTAGTCAAATAAATTTATGAAGTTACTGATTTCGTGAGATAACTTCCAGTTTTGCAGACAAGATTATAGTTCGACATGCAATCACATATATGTGTTCGATACTATTGAATTACCCACCTATACACATGCATGTATGATCTAGCTATGTCCAAGAATCATAGGATGTAGTTACCTCAGCCACGAAATTGGAAGAAGGCGAGAGATGGAGGCGGCGGAGCTCATGGCTTCGAGGTGTATCAATTGGCATCACAAGAGCTAGGAGCTTGAGTTCTTTCTTCATGGTGGAAATGGGGCTGTTCTTGGAGGTAGGAGAGGAGAGGGACGGCTGATTGAGGTGTGGGGTGTGTGTGGGGTGGTGTTGGAGAGTATGGGGGTGTTGGGTGGTAGGCATGGGTGACATTTGTTAATACACTCACATGCATCTACACTTGTCACACTCATGCACAACACTCTTACACTCCCTCTACACACACACACATGCACGATTTTATACATATATATATATAAATTTCAGTATTTAATTTTTAATTATGATATATAATTAATCATATTGCCACTTAATAGATACATGTAATAGTGGGAAGATTAACAACACACTTTGTTATAGCACTTAGGAGCTCTCGGCTCTCACACTTGTAATAGGTCAAATTTTTATTTTCCATGATATTAATAGACATATATATCATAACATATGGTTTAGATGATAATCAATATCATAGGATAAATTAATGGCATCATTTTATGCGATAAAAATCGAGTTCGAAAATTAGGGTTTTCGAACGTTTGAAAAATTGGTCACTATCAAATCTTGATGATCTAGCATTGATTTAATGCCAAATAATACTGTAATAACATATGAAAATCATAGGAAATAATTTCCTATAATTTCTTGATCGATTAAAACGCTTTTCGTTTCATCTCAAAACGTTAACGTTTGAAAACGTTGCAAAATGTTCATTATCGACTCATCTCGAAATGGTCGTCATCACTTTATTAAATTATTCCATTAATAATGGAATTTAATTCTAAGCAATTGCTTAGAAAATATCATGAATTTTAACTATCGATCTGCGATCGATGTTAAAATATCTTCTGATATACTTCATATACTTTTATTCCTTAATTCACAATTCTCAGTGAATATAAAATAGGATTTCATTCCTTCGTAATTAATCGAAGTCATTATTCGATATCATTCTGATTGAATATCTCAGCGAAAGCTTTGATTTACGGTTTTTTTTTATACCGTAATTAGGCATTTAATTCTGCGGGGTATTACATCCTACCCCCCTTACAAGAAATTTCGTCCCGAAATTTGCATACCTCATAAAGTATGGGTATCTTAACGTCATAACATCATAACTTACCACGTACTTTCTTTTTGTCCATGGTTCCTTCATTGGATTTTCATTAAAAGACCCAAACTTGCTTCTTTAATCGTTGAATCGTACGATCAAATTAGTCGTAGATTTTCATCATAACTCATCTGTGTCAAAGGTCACGTCATCGTGTTGGTTTACGAGAATTGGGTCATTTTCGTATTTTCTTAACTGCGACACGTGGAAAAACATTTCGTACTTTCCCCCAAATATGGTGGAAGTACCAAGCTATAGGCTACTAGGCCTATCATTGCTAGGAGCTCGTAAGGTTCTATAAAACGTGATCTCATCATTCTTGTATCTAAACTTATAATTCCTCTAGATGGAGAAATCTTAAGAAACTCTAATTCCGCATTCGAGAATGCGGTTCGGGTTTACTGCGTACCGGTAAGACTTTTATCCGCATCTGAGCTTTTTTTATTCTTTGCCTCGTTGGCGAGATATCTTAATCGTTTCATTTACAACGTCGGGACTTTATACCTTTGCTCACCTACTTTGTTACAATAAAGTGGTGGTCGATACTTCTTTTCATATGTCGCCTCATAAAGCTACATTGATCGTTATTTGGTAGCTATGGTCGTATGTAAACTTACCAATTGGTGCAATCGTTCTCACTTGCATCTTGGTTTAACACTTATGTACTATCGTATCCTTAAACGTTCATCTTGTCCTTTCGATTGTTTATACGTGCGTGGTGGACATCTATGTTAAGGCAACCTCGTATCTAACTCCTTTTGTGAGTTAGTTCAAATCTAGGGGTACTCTTGAAGTCTCTATCTGAGGCGATAAGTTTTGTTACTCCTTGTAAATATACGTTTTCCTTTATATGCGGTGAGCTAACTTATCGGATCTATGAGTCATCCGAATAGGCGAGACAAAACATAATTGGCGAGTCAATCCACTACTAGCCATATAGTAGTGCGACTTCTTTATGACTTTGGTAAAATCTGTCATAAGATCTATTTCTATATCATTCTATTTTCATTCGTGTAGTTCTAGAGATTATACTCTCTTATAAGGCCTTTGATACAATGCCTTTACTTATTGGTAACCGAGACACTGCTCGACAATATGGTTATATCTCATTTCATTCCTTGCTATCTAACTTTTCTCGTAAATCATAATACATCTTAATAATGCCTGGTTGGCGGTATGAGAAGGATCATGAAATTCATTCTTGGTTTCATTTCTAAGCTTATTATTGCTTGGAAATATATGCATATCTCTCTCTTAGGCAATATAACACTGTCCAGCGCTCCTTAAAATATTATTTAGCTCTTTATTCCTTATTTTAGTTTGTATTCTATCCCATCTTCATTTCTCTTTTAGTCATATTTCACCTTGGTTATAAGGGTACCACTTACGATCGTCCTTGATTTCCGACTATTTACATTCTCGTTTTCTTAACCTTTCGATGAGTTTTCCTTTTCTATAAGGACATACCATGATTTAGGCGAATTTTATATCTTATGCATTAGATTCTACATTAGCTGTTCATAGGTGATCATTTATCATATTTATAATCTTTTCTTGATTCGAGCCGTGTTTTCTATCACGTATTCAAATTTCTTTGCTCGACGAATAACTTCAAACTTTTGTGAATTGTGAAGGGTTCTTAACTTATTGTTACAGGGTGATGTCTCCAAGACTTTGGTATTTATACTGTTGTTACTATTTCAAGTCATGAGTTGGGAAATTATATTCATGTAGCCTAAGTCATTGTGATGCATAAGTTATTATCTTTCTCATATTAATACATAGCCTTTCTTTCATTAATCCATGAAATTTTGATTCTATTTTGGGGTAACTATCTTATTGGTCTTGTTACTTTAGAGAGTTCTTAATGGATCTCTAATAGTAGTTAATCAATCTATAAAATTCCTGATCTTATTTTAGGTCATTGGCGTCTTTCATCTTTAATTGTTTTGTCCTTTGTCGGTTACATTGTTTTCTTCTAAAGACACTATGTGGTGAGGAATATTTCTCTTTTAAGCGAAATTTACAAAAGCGTATTTGACAAAATCGCCCGACTCTTAAAAGTCGTAAGACTGACCCTTGATTTTCTTTATGTTCTTTCTCGTCCTTTGAATAGATAAGAACATCATCCGTAAGATTGATTGAGATAAAATTATCTAGGTATGTGTGAAACACTCTCATTTACGAGGTTCATGATCGACCATATAATATGGTGCATTTTCATACATTATGGCTTAACTATTATCTTATAGTAACCATATCTTATTCGAATCAATTCATTTCCGTATTTGGATACCATTCTTTAAGACCAATTGCTCGATACCAATTGTAGGGAAAACATATGTTAACCCTCGCCCCGAGGATCCATCTTGGGTGTTTAATTCACCATACATTGATTATAAACCTAGCATGCGTCTATATAATTAAATCGCAACACGTAGGGGTTTTCACGTGTTTACCTTTGGATCGAAGAGGTCGATGGAGCGAGATGAGCGGATCGAGCGGATCGGACTCGTGCTTTGACTTTCGGGTGTATCCCGGTTGCCCAATCTCCAACGTCGAGTGAGGACGATCTATGGAGAATGCTTTGGAAAATCACCCCTTGCTCTCTACACAATTTTCGAGAACTACACTTCTTGAGAGTGAGATGGCGAATCTATGGTTTAATTATGTGAGCATTAACCTAGACTTTATCTCATACCTTATATTTATAATGCACTACCTTAATCCTATATGGAAATTACCATAATCCTATATGGAAATTACCATAATCCTATATGGAATATTACCATAATCTTAGGATTATTTGATACTCTCGTGATTATTTCCATACTCTCGGGATTATTACCATAATCTTATATGGAAAGGATCTATGCATATACCATAAATATAATTATATCCTTGTGGGATAAAGAGAATAAAATCTTGCCTTTGAGAGCTATAGGGCGCCGATTTCCTCGAAGCTACGGGCTGGATGGGCCGACCAGGATCAAATCAAGGAATAAAGATGGGCCTCAAATAAATTAATTATCTTATGTTCAGCCCGAACATAAATTAATTTATAAACATTCGATCATGCCACTAGAGAAAGAATGTTGACTTACCCTTTATTACCGAAGTTGAGTCGGGCTTGCACTTAGACATTCTGAATCCCGTATTTAAGATATCGAGCGTCCATTAATCATTTCTAGCAATCATTGCTTAAAGCGATTAATAACTTCATTTCCTTAAGTAGTACCACTCAACCTTATTATTGTACTTGAGCTAACTCAACTTGCGGGGTTTAGTACAATAAACCTTTTGAGCTCCTTAAGGGGCGTCATCATCCTTAGCGGATACGGTGACTCGTCTGAGATAACTAGCGTGACATACTGAAACACGACCACCACCCATCATGCGGAGAATCTTGGGTTAGAACATATAACCCTCACACATAACAAGTCAGTGATGGTCGACAACTCATACTCACCTAATACCTTATCGAGGTTTAGATCATCGTAAGTCACCGAGATCTTGGTTCTTCACGACGGTCGAAAGAAGAACACATCTCACTTGTGATCCTTGATACGTCGAGGCGTATCGGCATAGACAAGCAACTAAGTCAAGTCACTTCTTATCTATCTGCGGCTAAACCGACAACTCGTCCTTAAGTCGTCTCGGTGTGAAACTTTTTATATCTCATTAAGCTTGACCAATCATACGGACTTACGTGATCTTCTACACCTTTGTATGATCTAAGTTATATATGAGATAAGGGGACACGAGATATATGCAATCAAGTATTCAAATCGGATAGGAGATTGTAATAGTGGTAACGAAAACATTGTATACAAGCTCAACCAAAGCGCTTTCGGTATACAAATCGACAATCTCCCACTTATACTAAAGCAAACTTTTAGTATACAATGTGTCTTTCTACTAGCTATTACAAACAACCATCACTTTGCTTCTCCCACTTATACAAAGTTTCCTTTCTAAGTGGGTGCCATCAAGCGCAATCCAGTCCTCTAACGTGTTCATCGTAGACTTTTGCGGCGGGCTCTTCGTGAATGGATCCGCTAGATTTTCCGTCGTATCAATCTTTTCAATCAGCCGTCACCTCGTCTAACGATTTCTCGTATGACATGGTACTTTCTCTCTATGTGTTTGTCGCCTTGTGGGTCCGTGGTTCCTTGAGTTTGCCATCGCACCGAGTTATCACGATAAACTATGATACTCTTGGGCAAACCGGTACCACACTAGATCCATGAGGTAGTTCTTGAACCATCTGACCTCCTTAGAAGCCTCAAGGCGGCTACATATTCGGCTTCCATGGTAGAGTCCGCAATGCATCGCTGCTTTGCACTCCGCCGAGATCGGCTCCACCTCCCAACGTAAACACATAGCCGGGTTGACTTTTTCTCATCACGGTCGACTTGGAAATCCAGTGCAGTATAACCCAAAGGCATTAGACTATCGCATGGTAAACTAGCCTATAATCTCGAGTCCTTTTCGGTGCTTGGTATATGCTTCTTGCGATCAATGAGCTTGTCGAGGTTGGGCGATATCTAGCTACTATACCTACCGCATAGCGGATATCGGGTCTCGTGCATAGCATTGCGTACATGAGACTTCCTCGGCGGAAGCGTAAGGAACTTGTCTCATTTCCTCTATCTCCTGCGGTCATAGGTGATTGCGTTTTGAATAAAGGCACGCCATATGCGAAAGGTAGCAATCCTTTCTTGGCGGTTTGCATACTAAAGCGGTAATCACGATATCAATGTAAGGCGCGAGATAAGCTCAACATTTTCTTCTTGCGATCTCGGTAAACCTTGATCCCAAGAATGTGCGCTGCATCTCCTAAGTCTTTCATTTGAAACGATCGGATAACCAACTCTTTCGTCGATAACGACTTCACGTTGTTGCCAACTAGAAGGATGTCATCTACATAAAGTGCGAAAATACCACATCACCGTTGACATCTAACCGATACACACAACTCTCGCTAGACAATGGGTAAATCCATAGGACTTTACTACCTCGTCAAGCGTAAGTTCCATGATCGGGAGGCACTTAAGTCCATAAATGGACTTAAGCTTCCATACTAGATGCTCTTCACCCTTTACCACATAACCTTGAGGTTCTTTGCATATAGATGTCTCTACCTTCCTCAAGGTAACCGTTTAAGCGGTTTAACATCCATTGCCAAACCTCTAGGTTCAGTGGGCTGCTATGGCTAGAAGAATTACGATGGACTTGAGCATTGCTACGGTGAAAAGGTCTCATCGAAATCGATGCCCTCAATCTGAGTGTACCCTTTACCACAAGCACGGCTTTAAAAGCGAAACCTCTCCATCGAATCTCTCTTCCTCTTGTATATCCACTTACTACCTATGGCTTCCTTGCCATCGGTAGATGTGTCTTTCATATACATCCATAGCCGTTATGGACTCCATTTCTAAGTCCATAGCGGTGTGCCATGATCTTGCATCAATATCTTGTATCGCCTCCTTGTATGTCCATGGGTCGATTATTGCATGTTCGTCTCACGGGACTAAATCCGAAGATTCACCCACGAACATAAATCGCTCGGGTTGACGAACAACCTCCCACTACGACGAGGTTCTCTGAGCACTATGGCAGCGGTGGGTGCGGATACTTGTGGTTCTCTAACTTGCACAACTTCGTTGTGTAGGTACCACTTATGCGGTCGGTATCTCCAGGTGGAACTCGACCCACTTCAATTTCTTGAAGTATCGGTGTCGATCCTCCCACTAGACTCGACATCTCGTACCTTTGGCCTGTCGGTGGTGGAATCGATCATCTTCTAATTCTTAAAGAATGATTTCAACTTTGGATTTATGATTTTCATATAATCCTCTTCTAAGAATCGGGCATTAGTGCTAATGTGACCTTCGATCCTTAGGACTATAGAATAAACCACCTTCGTTCCTCTAGGATAGCCATAAACGACCTTGCGTCGGATCTAGCCTCAAACATCGTCGCTTCTTGTTCGGCACATGTCTTTGGCCCATATCATATGTGGCTTAAAGCGGGCTTCGCCCAAACCACAACTCGAAGGGTCTTTTCGGTGACTTGGGCGGTACTAGATTTAGCAAGTATGCCGCCGTCTCTAAGGCATATCCCGAGCGAAATAGGCAATGTAGCATAACTCATCATAGATCTAACCATTTCCAAAAGAGTCCTATTTCTTGGCTCGACACACCATTTTGTTGTGGTGTGCCGGTGAAGTCTTGTTGGGAGGTAATCCCACACTTCACTAGATAGTCCATAAACTCGTTCTTGAGGTATTCGCCACGCGATCGACCATGATGACTTGATACTCTTACCTAACCGTCTCCACTTCCGCCTTAAACTCTTTGAATTTCTCAAAGCATTCGGACTTGCGGTGAAGCGGTATATGTATCCGTACCTTAGTAATCGTCGATGAAAGTGACAAAATACTCGTACCTCCACGAGCTTGTGTGGACATCGGTCCACACAGTCGAAATGGACTAACTCAACATTTCTTTGGCTCTATAACCCTTCGCTTTGAAGAGTGCGGTCGACATCTTACCTTCATACGAGGATTCGCGGTGGGAGCGGAGTAGTGAGATCACCAATGCCTCCATTCATAGCAGGTCTTTGGATCCTATTTAGATTGATGTGACCTAATCTAAGATGCCAGAGAAAAGTAGAGTCATCTTCTGAAGAAAACTTTCTCTTTTAGGGTTTGATGAAGATGCAACATAGTTATAGGTATTATGTTTTGCGAGAAATAGTATAAAGCGAATTATATAAGGTGCTACCACGGATAACCGTCATTTCTTATGATAGAAACACCACTATCAAAAATAACAGAATATCCATGAGTAAATAATTTGAAAGCAGAAACAAGGTTCCTTGAAAATCCGGCACATATAAAGCGTCTTTCAAAACTAAAGCTGTTGTCCCAAAACATAAAGAAACATCTCCAACTGCAGCAACGACTTTCGCGCGTTGCCCATGGAGATCGTTATCTCGCCATCAAACGAGCTCCCTTGTCGCGGGAACCCACAAGGTGTAACAAACATGATCGATTCGCCCGTATCTACTACCCAGAATGGGTAGAACAAGTCGCTAAACATGTTTCCGTTACTAAAGCAAGCAGCGTACCTTGAGCCTTGAGCATAGGGCACTTGGCTTTCAATGCCCGATCTTACCTTGAAGCACTTGCCTTCTCCTTTGGCTTCTTCAAGCCTCCGGTGGCAACCATGTTCTTGTTCCCATTACTCCCACTATTTCCTTGCCTCTACCACCTTTGGCACCTTTTTCTATTTCCATTTTGCGATGAAAATTTTGGGCCCTTAGATGTGCTAGCAAGAGCATGTGCTCCTTTTCCCATAACTCCTTCCGCAGACGAGATCATTAAACAGCCGACTAAGTGTAAACTCGGTATTGCTCATGATCGCATTCACGCGAGTTCTCAAAAGACTTGGGCGGTGTATTGAGGATGATATCGACCTTGGCCGCCGTCAATACCTCCTCCCAACCGATCAAGACTATCCATGAGATGAGTCGTGTGGAGACATGTTCATGGACGAACTTCCTTCTTCCGTCTTACACGCCAAGATTTCTCTCATTGTGTGGGCGGATTGTCGATCCATTGCCCAAACTTACTCTCGAGACTTGACCAAATATCGGTCGCGTCTACCATCGGCGATCTTTGCGGTACAAGCCTTTGGACATCGTAGTCATCATATAGCATTTAGCCATATTGTTTGACTTATTCCAAAGTGCCTTGACTCTCGCTGCTCATTAGTCGATGCGTCGATGAGGCATCGGGTTTAGGAGTAGTGAGAACAAACATGTGTTCTTCAATCGATAAGAACATATTCCATGTTTCGTTTCCACTCGATAAAATTTGGACGGATAGCAGTTTTGTGCGAGCATATTGATAATCGGCGTAAGAGACATATCTGAAGCGATAATGTAAACACATAAGCATACGATCGCAAATAATTAGTAACAATAATATTGTAACCTTTTGATAAAACAATATTAATTGAAACCTCCAATCGCCCGAGGAATCCCACATGCAAGCCCGCGTGTGGGCGTTTACACATGAACCCCTCGACCCGGACTAAAAATACCTTTTAGTCGTTTAATTTCAATCCGTGTCGACTTATCCTTATGACAAATGAAATTAACGATTGGACCTTACTAGACCACATCACTAACGCAAGAAGGGACTTGGCGTGAAGTTGTACTTGAGGTGATGTCTAAGCAATGACCACAATTTTAACGTGAAAATGAATTCTTAGAATTGGTATACTCACTCGGACCATACAGCTTCCAATTCAAATTCTTTTGTTATCTCATTTTATATCTATCTCTAGAGAACTTATGAAAATCGCACATACGCAAGCCAGCGCGTGTGGGCGTTTACACATGAAACTCCCACTTCTCAATAGATTTAAAATGTTTTATTTAGAAATCTCATCTAACAAACTTATGATAAGCAGTGCAAGCAAGCCACGCGTGTGGGCGTTTACTCGCAGTCGTCTCACTTTGTTTAAAGATCAAAAGTGGAGGTCTTGACATTTTAATTTGAAAAATTAATTTGTCGGGTTGCTTGTTAGTCTTTTTATTCAAAGGTTTGTCCATGCAGATCACGTAATCTAGCATGCTTTTCTATAGAACTCGACATGTAAAACATGCTCGCATGAAATTCTAAAATATGCTTGATAAGCGCGATAAACCTAGCATGCTTACTATGCGCATCCAATTACTTAAAACACTTAAGGTTTGTCAGCGTAATATAAACATACATAGCATACTCTTGCATAATTTAAACATCCACGACATGCATATGAATGATAAAAATAAAATAAAAGCGTTCATCGCGGCCCAATCGTGAAACACGCACATTTAAATCTAATCTATTACATAGATTTACAAAGTGCAATTAAACTTCGAAAAAGGGCCTCGCGTGCTCGGGCGCGGACGGATTCAACAAATGGGCCTCGCGTGCACGGGCGCGGACCGGAAAATCTGGAAAAAGGGCGGTGCGGGCGGGGCGGGTCATTGTCTGTCTTGGGCGGCGCTGAAAGCCCGATCGCGCGCCCGACCTTGCGTCGCGCCGCTGGCGCGTGTTCTCGCGGGCTACCTTGCGGTCGCTAATGCGATCGCGACCCGTCGACATGCGTGCGCGGCCACGCCCGGCGCCCGATCGTCTGGCGAGAGGCGTCGTCGCCCGGCGACGAAACTCACGACCGCGAGTGCGCTGCCATGCGCGCCGGGTTTCGCGCGAGCGAGCGCGCCCGTCGCCCGCTAGCTCGCTCGCTGCGTTTCTTCGCGGGTGATCCTCGCGACCCATGAGCTCGCTCGCTAAGCGCCGAGGATCCCGCGAGCAACGCCCGTCGCCGCGCCCTCGAGATAGCCCTCGCGACCGCGAGGCTCGCTCGCGATAACCACCCGAAGGCCGCCGAGACTGTTTTCCCGTCGTTTCGTTCTTCGTTCTTTCGTCTTCGTTCTTCTTTTCGGATAAGATTTACATAATAAAATCTAATCTAACCACGGATTTTCTCGTGGTGTAAAAAAAACCAACCAACAAAAACAATAAGCGAGCCACGATGAGCAGCGGATCCACAATTATTTAAAGCGCGTAATAATCAAATGTGAATTAATCCAGCAGAGCCAAGATTCGATCCGGGCTCGATACCAGTGTAGGAAAACATATGTTAACCCTCGCCCGAGGATCCATCTTGGATGTTTAATTCACCATACATTGATTATAAACCTAGCATGCGTCTATATAATTAAATCGTAACACGTAGGGGTTTTCATGTGTTTACCTTTGGATGCGAAGAGGTCGATGGAGCGAGATGAACGGATCGAACGGATCGGACTCGTGCTTTGACCTTCTGGACTGTATCCCGGTTGTCCAATCTCCAACGTCGAGTGAGGACGATCTATGGAGAATGCTTTGGAAAATCACCCCTTGCTCTCTACACAATTTTCGAGAACTACACTTCTTGAGAGTGAGATGGCCGAAAATATGCTTGGTTAATTATGTGAGCATTAACCTAGACTTTATCTCATACCTTATATTTATAATGCACTACCTTAATCCTATATGGAAATTACCATAATCCTATATGGATTATTACCATAATCTTAGGATTATTTCCATACTCTCAGGATTATTTCCATACTCTCAGGATTATTACCATAATCTTATATGGAAAGGATCTATGCATATACCATAAATATAATTATATCCTTGTGGGATAAAGAGAATAAAATCTTGCCTTTGAGAGCTATAGGGACCGATTTCCTCGAAAGCTACGGGCACTGGATGGGCCACCAGGATCAATCACGAGGAATAAAGATGGGCCTCAAATAAATTAATTATCTTATGTTCACCGAACATAAATTAATTTATAAACATTCGATCATGCCACTAGAGAAAGAATGTTGACTTACCCTTTATTACCGAAGTTGAGTCGGCTTGCACTTAGACATTCTGAATCCCGTATTTAAGATATCGAGCGTCCATTAATCATTTCTAGCAATCATTGCTTAAAATAATTAATAACTTCATTTCATTAAGTAGTACCACTCGACCTTATTATTGTACTGAGCTAACTCAACTGCGGGGTTTAGTACAATAAACCTTTGAGCTCCCAAGGGGCGTCATCATCCTTAACGGATCGGTGACTCGTCTGAGATAACTAGCGTGACATACAAACACTGCCACCACCCAAGATCGGAGAATCTTGGGTTAGAACATATAACCTCATTCATAACAAGTCAAAGTGATGGTCGACAACTCATACTCACCTAATACCTTATCGAGGTTTAGATCATCGTAAGTCACCGAGATCTTGGTTCTTCACGGCGGTCGGAAAGAAGAACACATCTCATCTGTGATCCTTGATACGTCGAGACGTGCCGGCATAGACAAGCAACTAAGTCAAGTCACTTCTTATCTATCTGCGGCTAAACCGACTACTCGTCCTTAAGTCGTCTCGGTTTGTGAAACTTTTATATCTCATTAAGCTTGACCAATCATACGAGACTTACGTGATCTTCTACACCTTTGTATGATCTAACTTATATATGAGATAAGGGGACACGAGATATATGCAATCAAGTATTCAAATCGGATAGGAGATTGTAATAGTGGTAGCGAGAAACATTGTATACAAGCTCAACCAAGCGCTTTCGATATACAAATCCAACAATTGTAGGAAAACATATGTCTAGTCCTGCCCGAGGATCTATCTTGGATATTTAATTCACCATACATTGATTATAATCCTAGCATCGTCTATTCAATTAATTGCAACACGTAGGGGTTTTCTCGTGTTTACCTTTTGATCATCGAGGTGGATCGAGCGGGATGAACGGATCGAGCGGTCGAGACTCGTGCTTTGACCTTACGGGTGTATCCGGTTGTCCAATCTCCAGCGTCGAGTGAGGGCGATCTATAGAGAATGCTTGGAAAATCACCCAATTCACTCTATGAAAATTTCGAGAATCCTCACAAGAGCTATGTGATGCTCGAAAATTGTGCTCTCAATTATGAAGCATTAGCTAGACTTTATCTCATACCTTATATTTATAATGCACTACCTTAATCCCATATGGAAATTACCATAATCCTATATGAAATTACCATAATTCTTTATGGAAATTACCATACTCCGGGATTATTACCATACTCTCGAGATTATTTCCATACTCTCGGGATTATTACCATAATCTTATATGGAAAGGATCTATGCATATACCATAAATATAATAACATCCTTGTGGGATAAAGAGAATAAAATCTTGCCATAGAGATATAGGGACCGATTTTCTTGCTAAGCTATGGGCTGGATGGGCCGGCCAGGATCAAATGCAAGGAATAAAGATGGGCCTCAAATAAATTAATTATCTTATGTTCGACCCGAGAACATAAATTAATTTATAAACATTTATTCATGCCACTAGAGAATAAATCTTGACTTACCCCTTTATTACGAAGTTGAGTCGGGCTTGCACTTAGACATTACGAATCCCGTATTTAAGATATCGAGCGTCCATTAATCATTTATAGCAATCATTCGCTTAAAACAATTAATAACTTCATTTCCTTAAGTAGTACCACTCAACCTTATTATTGTACTTGAGCTAACTCAACTGCGGGTTTAGTACAATAAACCTTTTGAGCTCCTTAAGGGACATCATCATCCTAAGCGGATACGGTGACTCGTCTGAGATAACTAGCGTGACATCTGAAACCTTGCCACCACCCAAGATCACGGAGAATCTTGGGTTAGAACATATAACCTCACGCCATAACAAGTCGAAGTGATGGACAACAACTCATACTCACCTAATACCTTATCGAGGTTTAGATCATCGTAAGTCACCGAGATCTTGGTTCTTCACGACGGTCGAGATAGAAGAACACATCTCCTTTGTGATCCTTCAATACATCGAGAGGCGTACCGGCATAGACAAGTAACCAAGTCAAGTCACTTATCTATACATGACTATACCGACAACTCGTCCTCAAGTTGTCTCAAGCTTGTGAAACTTTTATATCTCATTAAGCTCGACCAATCATACTGGACACGTGATCTTCTACACACTTTGTATGATCTAACATATATATGAGATAAGGGGACACGGATATATGCAATCAAGTATTCAATTCAGATAGGAGATTGTAATAGTGGTAACGAGAAACATTGTATACAAGCTCGACCAAGCTGCTTTCGACATACAAATCAACAATCTCCCACTTATACTAAAGCAAACTTTTAGTATACAATGTGTCTCTCTACTAGCTATTACAAACAACCATCACTTTGCTTCTCCCACTTATACAAAGTTTCCTTTCTAAGTGGGTGCCATCTAGCGCAATTCAAGCCCTCTAACGTCCCAGGCGTAGACTTATTCTTGAGGCTTTAGTGAATGGATCCGCTGGGTTATCCGTCGTATCAATCTTTGCAATCAAGCCACGTCCCTCGTCTAACGATTTCGTATGACATGGTACTTTCTCTCTATGTGTTTGAGTCGCCTTGTGGGTCCGTGGTTCCTTCGAGTTTGCCATTGCACCGAGTTATCACAGTAAACTATGATACTCTTGGGCAAACCAGGTACCACATCTAGATCATTGAGGTAGTTCTTGAACCATACCGCCTCCTTAGTAGCCTTCGAAGCGGCTACATGTTCGGCTTCCATGGTAGAGTCCGCAATGCATCGCCGCTTTGCACTCCATGAGGATCGGCTCCACCTCACAAGGTAAACACATAGTCGAGGAAGACTTATTCTTATCACGGTCAACTTGGAAATCCGAGTCTGTATAACCCAAAGGCATTAGACTATCTGCATGGTAAACTAGCCTATAATCTCGAGTCCTTTTCAGGTACTTGAGTATATGCTTTCTTGCAGGTCAATGTGCTTGTCCGAGGTTAGGCGATATCGGCTACTAATCCTGCGCACGGATATCGAGCCTCGTTCATAGCATTGCATACATGAGACTTCCTAAGGCGGAAACTTGGGAACTTGTCTCATTTCCTCCATCTCCTTTGCAAAAAAGTGGATGCTCCTTAGATAAAGGAACGCCATGTGCGAAGGTAGCAATCCTTTCTAGGCGGTGCATACTAAAGCAGTGATCAGATGTCGATGTAAGATGCACGAGATAAGCTCAACATTTTCCTCTTGCGATCTCGGTAAACCTTGATCCCAAGAATGTCTGTTGTATCTCCTTAGTCTTTCATTTGAAACGATCGGATAACTAACTCTTTACGTCGATAACAACTTCACATTGTTGCCAATAGAAGAATGTCATCTACATAATGTGCAGAAATACCACATCACCGTTGACATCTAAATGATACACACAACTTTATTTGGGCAAATGGGTAAATCCATGGACTTTACCACCTCTTCCAAACGTAAGTTCCATGATCTTGCATCATTGTCTTATAACGCCTCTCTACATAGTCCATGGGTCGATTATTGCTGTTCGTTTTACGGGACTAAATCCAAGATTCTCCCACGAACATAAATCGCTCGGGTTGACGAACAACCTCCCACTACTGACAGTGCTATAGACACAATGAAAGCGGTGGGTGCATTAACTTGTGGTTCTCTATCTTGCACAACTTGTTGGGTAGGTACCACTTATGCGGTCGGTATCTCCGGTGGAACTCGACCCACTTCAATTTCTTGAAGTATCCGGTGTCGATCCTCACTAGACTCGACATCTCATACCTTTGGCTAATGTCGGTGGTGGAACACGATCATCTTCTAATTCTTGAAGAATGATTTCAACTTTGGATACATGATTTTTCATGTAGTCCTCTTGTATGAAATCGAGCATTAGTCTAATAATGACCTTGATCCTTGGGACTATAGAATAAACCATCTTCGTTCCTCTAGGATAGCCAATAAACAGCCTTGCATCGGATCTAGCCTCCAACTTGTCACCTACTTGTCCGGCCGTGTCTTTGGGCTACCCATATCCTTATGTGGCTTAAACGGGCTTGCGCGAAACCACAACTCGAAGGGGTCTTTTCGACTGACTTTGATGGTACTAGATTCAGCAAGTATGCCGCCGTTTCTAAGGCATACCCCCAGAACGAAATATGCAAGTCATCATATAGAATTTAGCCATATTGTTTGACTTATTCCAAAGTCCTTGACTCTCATTGCTCGTTAGTCGATCGTCGATAAGGGCATCGGGTTTAGGAGTAGTGAGAACAAACATGTGTTCTTCAAATAAGAACATATTCCATGTTCGTTTCCACTCGATAAAATTTGGACGGATAAAGGATTTTGTGCGAACATATTGATAATCGGTGTAAGAGACATATCTGAAACGATAATGTAAACACATAAGCATACGATCGCATATAATTCGTAACAATAATATTGTAACCTTTTGATAAAACAATATTAATTGAAACCTCCAATCGCCCAGGAATCCCACATGCAAGCCACAGCGTGTGGGGCGTTTACACATGAACCCCTCGACCAGACTAAAATATACCTTTTAGTCGTTTAATTTCAATCCATGTCAACTTATCCTTATGACAAATGAAATTAACGATTGGACCTTTCTAGACCACATCACTATCGCAAGAAGGGACTTCATGGAAGTTGTGCTTGAGGTGATGTCTAAGCATTGACCACAATTTTAACGAAAAATGAATTCTTAGAATTGGCATACTCCTCGGACCATACCGCTTCCAATTCAAATTCTTTTGTTATCTCATTTATATCTATCTCTAGAGAACTTATGAAAATCGCACATGCAAGCCAGCGTGTGGGCGTTTACACATGAAACTCCCACTTCTCGAATAGATTAAAAGTTTTATTTAGAAATCTCATCTAACAAACTTATGATAAGCAAGTGCAAGCAAGCCCGCGGTGGGCGTTTACTCACAGTCGTCTCGCTTTGTTTAGAGATCAAAAGTGGAGGTCTTGACATTTTAATTTAAAAATTAATATGTCGGGTTACTAACTTATCTTTTTATTCAAAAGGTTTGTCCATGCAGATCACGTAATCCTAGCATGCTTTTCTATAGAACTCGACATGTAAAACATGCTCATGAGTAATTCTAAAATATGCTTGATAAGCGCGATAAACCTAGCATGCTTACTATGCGCATCCAATTCGTAAAACACTTAAGGTTTGTCAGCGTAATATAAACATACATAACATACTACTGCATAATTTAAACATCCACGACATGCATATGAGCGATAAAATAAAATAAAGCGTTCATCGCGGCCCATTCGTGAAATCTGCACTTCATGTCTAATCTATTACATAGATTTACAAAGTCGAATTAAACATCGAAACAGGCCTCGCGTTGCGAACACGGACGGATTCAACAAAAACGGGCCTCGCGTGCATGGGCACGGACCGGAAAAATCTGGGTTGAAAACTGGAAGCGGGCCGGGTCGGGTCAATCTGTCTTGGACGGCGCTAGGGCAAAGCCGGCCCGCGTGCCCGACCAGACGCGCCGCCGCTTTGCCCGTGTTCCTCGTGGGCTTCCTCGCGATCATGAGGCGACCATGACCCGTCGAAAGCGCTGCGTGGCCACGATCGGCGCGAGCGTCTGCGAGAGGCGTCGTCGCCCGGTGACGAAACTTCGCGAGCGAATACGCTATGGCGCGGGTGTCTCGGCGAACGCGCCCGTCGCCCGCTAGCTCGCCTTTGCCGCGTTGCCTTGCGGTCGAAACTTCGCGACCGCTAACTTTCCCGCAAGGCGCCGAGGATCTCGCGTGCGAACAGCGCCCGTCGCCAGCGCCCAGTGATCGCCCTCGCGACCGCGAGCTCGCTCGCGAAACCGTCGAGGGACACCATGAGACTGTTTTTCCCCGTCGTTTCGTTCTTCGTTCTTTCGTCTTCGTTCTTCTTTACTGAGATAAGATTTACGAATAAAATCTAATCTAACCACGGATTTTCTCGTGGTGTAAAAACAAAATCCGACAAAATAATAAGCGAGCCACAATGAGCGATGGATCCACAATTAATAAAGCGCACATAATAATCAAACGTGAATTAATCCAACAGAGCGAGATTGATCCGGGCTCGATACCAATGTAGGGAAAACATATGTCTAGCCCTCCCCCGAGGATCTATCTTGGATATTTAATTCACCATACATTGATTATAATCCTAGCATCGTCTATTCGATTAATTGCAACACGTAGGGTTTTCTCGTGTTTACCTTTTGATCTATCGAGGTGGATCGAGCGGGATGAGCGGATCGAGCAGTCGAGACTCGTGCTTTGACCTTCCGGGTCAGATCCCGGTTGCCCAATCTCCAACGTCGAGTGAGGACGATCTATGGAGAATGCTTCGGAAAATCACCCAATTCACTCTATGAAAAATTTCGAGAATCCTCACAAGAGCTATGTGATGCTCGAAAATTGTGCTCTCAATTATGAAGCATTAGCCTCGACTTTATCTCATACCTTATATTTATAATGCACTACCTTAATCCCATATGGAAATTACCATAATCCTATATGGAAATTACCATAATCCCATATGGAAATTACCATAATTCTTTATGGAAATTACCATACTCGAGATTATTACCATACTCTCAGGATTATTTCCATACTCGTGATTATTACCATAATCTTATATGGAAAGGATCTATGCATATACCATAAATATAATAACATCCTTGTGGGATAAAGAGAATAAAATCTTGCCATAGAGAGATATAGGGACCGATTTTCTTGCTAAGCTATGGGCTGGATGGGCGGCCGAGGATCAAATGCAAGGAATAAAGATGGGCCTCAAATAAATTAATTATCTTATGTTCGTGAACATAAATTAATTTATAAACATTTATTCATGCCACTAGAGAATAAATCTTGACTTACCCTTTATTACCGAAGTTGAGTCGGGCTTGCACTTAGACATTACGAATCCCGTATTTAAGATATCGAGCGTCCATTAATCATTTATAGCAATCTGACTGCTTAAAATAATTAATAACTTCATTTCCTTAAGTAGTACCACTCAACCTTATTATTGTACTTGAGCTAACTCAACCTGCAGGGTTTAGTACAATAAACCTTTTGAGCTCCTTAAGGGGACGTCATCATCCTAAACGGATACGGTGACTCGTCTGAGATAACTAGCGTGACATCAAGATTGCCACCACCCAAGATCACGGAGAATCTTGGGTTAGAACATATAACCCTCACCCATAACAAGTCAAAGTGATGGACAGCAACTCATACTCACCTAATACCTTATCGAGGTTTAGATCATCGTAAGTCACCGAGATCTTGGTTCTTCACGACGGTCAGATAGAAGAACACATCTCACTGTGATCCTTCAATACGTCGAGACGCGTACCGGCGTAGACAAGTAACCAAGTCAAGTCACTTATCTATACATGACTATACCGACAACTCGTCCTCAAGTTGTCTCAATCGTGAAACTTTTATATCTCATTAAAGCTTGACCAATCATACG
This sequence comes from Salvia rosmarinus, assembly GCA_036937905.1. Classification (NCBI taxonomy): domain Eukaryota; kingdom Viridiplantae; phylum Streptophyta; class Magnoliopsida; order Lamiales; family Lamiaceae; genus Salvia; species Salvia rosmarinus. The sequence continues at coordinate 42,160,508 of CM072824.1, read as the reverse complement.
GACTTACGTGATCTTCTACACAATGTATGATCTAACATATATGAGATAAGGGGACACGGATATATGCAATCAAGTATTCAATTCGGATAGGAGATTGTAATAGTGGTAACGAGGAAACATTGTATACAAGCTCAACCAAAAGCTTTCAAAGATACAAATCCAACAATTTTGGGGTAACTATCTTATTGGTCTTGTTACTTTAGAGAGTTCTTAATGGATCTCTAATAGTAGTTAATCAATCTATAAAATTCTGATCTTATTTTAGGTCATTGGCGTCTTTCATCTTTAATTGTTTTGTCCTTTGTCGGTTACATTGTTTTCTTCTAAAGACACTATGTGCACGAGGAATATTTCTCTTTTAAGCGAAATTTACAAAGCGTACTTGACAAAATCGCCTGGCTCTTAAAAGTCGTAAAATGACCCTTCGATTTTCTTTATGTTCTTTCTCGTCCTTTGAATAGATAAGAACATCATCCGTAAGATTGAGATAAAATTATCTAGGTATGTGTGAAACACTCGATTTACGAGGTTCATGATCGAAATTTGGTGCATTTGTCGATCCGAATGGCTTAACTATTATCTTATAGTAACCATATCTTATTCAGAACAATTCATTTCCGTATTTCGGATACCATTCTTTAAGACCATATAATATTACATCATAATGCCTCAGTGAGGACTTTTCATACATTACTTACGAGGGTCGGTCTACCGAGCTGATTGATTACAAGGCGTCTAGCTCTTTTTACACTCAAAACTTTGACACTTCTTCACCATATTCATAAACTCTTCCAAACTACGTTTATTTTACATATTATAATCACATCATTTTCATCATAAACCATTATTTACATATAAGTCTTATAGGATCCTAGGATTCTAGGTCTCTGAGTGACCTTCGTCGGAGTCGTACTCCTCCCTTGGAAACTTGTCTTTCTCCAAGTACGTTTTTGTTTCATATTTCGATGATTATTCTCTTTCAGAGCCGAGGTCCAATCTAACTCCCATTTCTTCTTCAATACCATAAGTTGGTGTTACTTTTATCAGAAAGTATGGTTGGGTTGGTAGCGGTAATTCTCCTAATCCGCGAGGGCGATAAGATTTTGTCCTTTTGCCCTTCTCGTCTCTTTCTGGTACCATTGATGGCACAGTACGTGGGGCGGCGTTTGGAACATTAGGGTACAACCATTCCTTTATGCCGTGTGGTGTAACTTGCGAGGTCCAGACAAGTATTCTAGGTGTCGTTCCATACGCATTATATGTATACTTGAGCCTTGTTGACAAATCACAGTAAGTCTGTCCACGCTTTGGAATTTTATCATGGAAAATATTCTCTTGATACTTCTTTGCAAAAATTACGCCAATCATTGGCAAATGTCGAATCGTCATTGGGTACCATCCTCATTTGACACTCTATAGTTCTGAGTATCCATCGAGGTGCAAAATTTCTTCAAACTGCTGTTCTAAATTCATTCCTAGTTCATATTAAAAGAAATTGACTGCTGCGTGTGAGTTATAAACTTGTAGGCCTTGGGGTTAACTCTTACCCGTTAAACTCTCTTTTCTTGTCATCTGTAAACGGATATTTTTAGATAAATCCGACTTAATTTAAGCAATGGAGGGGATTTCTAAACAAGAAGGATCTCTTAATGAATTATACACCTTAAGACGTATATAACCTGTGGACTACTTGTGACACGACTCATGACACTTATCTTAATACTCATTTTACGTTTTACATCTTGATCGTATGTTGCCTTAAAGATATTCGCATAGGCGAGCGGTGGAGTCTTGATATTACGTGTGTGAAACCTCTAACGGAAAGGCTAGGCCCAGGTCACTAATCACATGAATGACAGCCATTTCCGAAACTTCTTGTCTCTAAAATTATATCTACGTTCCACCTAAATATAATGATCCAAATCATTGGATAGCACTTTAGGCGATTCAAACTTCAATTCTGAGCTTGAGCAACACTTGCGATGGTCAAAATTCTCGTATAGGTAAGGGGATTTTCATTTTCTTGATTCGCTTACCCTGAGTTGGGTTCTATCGCTTCTACGCATACTTGTGCGATGTTAAAAAGCGAAGCACCTAAATTGAACAAAATCTTATGGGTATTCTGAGAAATTTTCCTCACGCTTATCCTGCCTTTTGGTTCTGTTTGATCTGTTTTCGGTGCGAAGTATAGGCTTTGGTCAACGGTCTTTCCGTTTATTCAAGTAAGTGTCTATTTCATATGTCCTTGTCCTTTCCATTGGGACATCATGTTCCTTGCTATGGCCTACATTTGCCTCATTCACTTTATACTTCTCGGTATTAGTATCGTTATGTTTTTACTAATAGCATTCGTGGTTAGGTTTACATCAACTTATCCTTTGATATTGATATATTTTCATAACTAAGTCTCATCTTAGAGATCGTCATGTTTCTATCACTATCATTCATTCCTAATCCAAAGGTATGAATGATTTAATTCCCTTTTCATTTTATCGATCTTAGGAATATATTTCTCATATATCCTTACTTTAAACTCCTTAGAAATCCTTGTCTGATCGGCATTTAGTGCCATCGTTTGTAATATCCCCTTTTGAATATACGTCATTTCTTCTTAATCTTTTATTAATTCATCATGCAATTTCGCATAAGATAAAATTCTTTGTCCACTGGGGATGTATTATACTTTTGCCTTGACGTCAAATATCTTTACCATTTTTTTCGACATTTAATGGTTTCTTCATCTCCATATCAGAGATACTTAATACCTCACTTTATTGATCGTCACAAAAATATGGGGTAAGATTTACAATTAGGTCCACCTTAAGATCATTCCATGAATCTTTTCTGTGTTCTCTTGGATGTATTTCCTTTGCAAGATCTATAGAAACTATCTTGCTTGTTAACTATTAAGTTACACAAGCAAGCGTTTAGATGTCATTATAACTTAGGGTATTAAGATTCATTTCAAAATAATGAACTGTTTCCTTACTTGAAAGGAATTACCTTACTTATCAAGTCATAATATCTCGAAGCTTATATCATATCAGGAACTATCTAATTGTATAGCTCGTAATTTCTTCTGCTATTTTTTTGACTTTTGTCCATTTTCTTGAGCATGGTATCTGAAAGAAATCTTACTTCCGTTATACTTCGGTTTCCTACCTTCAGGACTAGAATCGTTATCATTGTCGTATGGCTTGGTAGGGTAGTACATTCGTACACCATAACTTAATTCTAAGCATTTCATTACCATGTCTTGACTTCGGAGTTATTTCCTCCATACTTAGTTCACATACTAGGGTTATCCTCGTCGTTCACACAATCTTGAGGATTATGATTCCTCAATCTCGTTATCTTTTGTTTAACTAAGTTTTAATTACTCGAATCGATTATGCTCAAGCATAATCTCATTGTCGAGTATAAAGCGAAAGATTTATTTTACGGGATGCTATCACTTTATATATATATTCTTTGAAAAGAATATCTTGTATGCATCTTTATTCTTTTAAACATGTCCAACCTACTAACGAGGTTTCAAAGACATCCAACTATCTTAAAGATAAGTTGTAATCGCTCTCGTCATGACATAATAAGGAAAATTCATATCCTACAATGTCATATACTTTTCTTTACTTTTGCTCCTCGCATTCAATGCTAAAGAGTATCTTATTCATAACTTTGTTATCATAATAGTTGTATGATGGTATAACTTCATCGTTATCATTCTTTGTTAAGCCCATCAAGGTCATCACATCCGTGTGTATCATAGGAAAATAAATATCTCATCTCATCGAGATTTTCTTTACATCATAATTTCTTGATGTCTATCACTTTCTTGGTCGAAACTTTTGGGTGGTCGTGATACGTCAACCTATTTCATGCCCGACATTTATCGCTTTACTAATTCCAACTTAATTGACAAAACAAGTCAACTTTTATCTTACTTGATGGTTTCAAAAATAGTGAAGAAGTTATCACGACCACTTACAAGAGGTACTATTTCACAATTGAAATAACATCTTTTTAATGATGGAATCAATATGTTCTTCAGACTTGAATGAATGGGGCTTTAGGGTCCAAAGACCAGAATGACGACTACTGAGATTTCTTTGGTCATATGGGCTGGCCAGACCCGTCACAATTATATTCTCAGTCACATAAGGCTTTGGGTTCAAAAGGACACTTTATGAATTTTTGAGTTTGAAAATTTTCTTCAGAAAAAGTGAGAAACTCGAATGAATTCTCAATTGGAACTAGGTCATAGAGTTAAACTCAATGACAGAAATTGGGTAACAAACAGAATTCTGAAAACTCATATACCCGTAATAGGTCATCAACAAAGTTCTCATGTATGTCAAGGTTCTACTTGTATTACTGAAAATCTTACTTTCTTAGTAACATTCTAGGATTCGTATCATACTATAACAGTCTTACTCTTTTCAAATCTTAGAACTATCTTCAACTGATTCTCATGAATTCTGGAGTAGGAATCAGGATTTGGTCCTTCATAAGAAATGAAGTACAGTGCATTAGGAGCACGTGAGCGAAAACCGTGCGTAAATCGGAGTTCACACGACCGAGAACGAGTCAAAACAGAATCACTGCGCGGTGCAGGAAATTTACACGCGTTCGCGCCGAGGTCATAAACGATGCGACACCAAGGTCGTGCATGCCGTTACCGATGCGAGGTAGTACAGAATATTGCCGACACCGGGTCGGACAAACTACCCCACGACATGTCAAAGGCGATGTTATAAATGCCGATTTGAAGTCGACGATGCACATGCCGATGTCGGGCGAGGTCGTACATGTCGAGTCGAACAATTTCGTATAAATCTTTCACTTTTCTTCACTCAAGATGGAATGAAGTTCTCAAATCCATCACTAATCTTGTTCTTGTAATTGAAGGAAATTCTTACTTCTATGTTCTTTCGTAGAAAGGGATCATCGTCTTATAAGGTCTACGTTACATTGAACTAGCATGCTCGTCATCATAAACAACTTTGAGATTGAGTAAAACTTGAATATTCCTCGTAGCTCATTTATGCACGCATTTATTTCGTTGAATTTAAAGAATTTAATATATCATATTTGACAAATCAATGTCGATCTCAATCATTTTAAAACATGAATAATCATAACTTTGTTCATAATAATGACCCTTATTACATTCGAAATTGAACATTTCATCTTTGGCATATCTTGCCAAAACTTTCTCATATCATTGTCATAATCTTTCTTATATCCTCCTTCTTTTCATAACTTCCTTGACAAATCATTTGTCACAACATTCATTCTCAACCTTTCATAGCTTTCATTTCTTTTGAAAGATTATTTCAATTATCATTCACTTCCGACATAATATTTCATTTGCGACTTTTGCGATAAATTTCACTTTAAATAAATTCACATAACATTCATTTCACTTAAAATTTATTTCACTTTCAAACTTTTCGTTTTCAAACCGAGAAAATAATTTCATAAACATTCGTCTTGGCGGGCTAATTTTCAAAACTTTGAAAAAGAGTCGTTTACCTCATTTCGGTTGAGCTTGATGTGATGGAGTGTTGAGCATTGTCGGTGATCTTTAGAAGTCTAATGACTCAATCTAGACTTAACCTAAAGAAGATTTTAGGTTCAAGAGCGAACCGCTCGATACCATTCTGTCACAAACCCCTAAATCTAAGTACGATTTAAAGGGATTGTAACTCTAAGCAGGGATAATTATCTGAGATTCCTTTTAACAATGAGCTGTAAAACATATATCAAGTATATTCTTGGACTTTAGTACATAAATTTAGGTTCTTGCAGCGGAAGACATGTGCATATGACGATGTACTATCAAGGTATAAACTTTTCAGCGACAACATTCATATTGCTCAACACCGCTCCGTCCATCATCGCTTCACCCGCACATTTAAAACAAACATGCGGTGAGTACAAGAATACACTCGGTGGACTCATGCCAAAATATTTTATCATTTGAAGATTACACTTCCACATCATGGTAAGACGAGGGTTTTAGTTGAAATGCCTTGTGCTTACTAAAATCATTCATCATTTCTCGAGAATCATCGCTGGCGGGCATTTTTCTGTATGTATGATCCGTATCCACTTATCATCATTTCATCATATCATCATAGTCGAAGTCGTGAGGAGGCCTCCTCTACGACCCGTGACCGGCCGTGAATTGTCCTTACGACACACGGTCACCTTAGGTATACCGTTAATCTGGCAGGTATAAGTCTTACGGCATAGGATCCGATATCGATTTTCATTCATAAGTTGGGAGCGACCCAACACATTCATATCATTCATTATGGATGGGATACATACACAAACATAAACATTTTGGCGGTAATCATGTAAACATTTTATCAGCAGTTGAAATAAGCATCGTAAATAAATATTTCAAAAGCATTTTATTTTTGAGTGAGTAAAGCCCACCGGACTATTGTTCGTCTTAAACTTGATTATTCGTCAACGTCCTAGGCCGTCGGCGTCCGCGTCCATATCTTTACGTAAAAGCGATGTTTTAGATGCGTCGTTCACGTTTCTCGAGACTCTCAAAGTCGAGAATAAACTTCGATATTCTATATCGATATAAACCGAATTCCTTAATGAATTTGATCGCTTTTCAATTCGTATTTCAATTGAATAGTTCTCGTTCTTGAGACCGTTGATCGTGTCGTTTTAACCTTTCCGGTTTAAGCGTTCGACGTGTTATCGTTTCTCGATATAAGGATTTCAATTATGAAATCTTTTCTTACTAATGAGGTTTCTTACCTAATTAGTACGCCTTATCACGTATTAGTATTTATCGAGCGTATTTATGACGTTGACTTTAAAAGTCGACAATTTTGACTTTCAATTGTAATCTCTTACTAATTCATGTTATAAATCGATTTCAATCGATTTCTTTTTATAAAGTCTAATTCTCGACTTGTCACGTAAATCGATGAACTTTATTAATATTTTCTTAAATATTAATCCATTTATCCATAAATCCTTATTATTCATTTATAACGTTATTAAATATAACGTTTAGTTATAAACATAGTGATCTAAGTTTATAAAATTATATAAATCCCAAATATGTCCAAAAAATATTTAGACATATATTATATTATTACTCTTAATTAAAAGGATTTTAAAAAATCCTTATAATTCCTTTAATGCTCTCAGTAATTCTCAAAAATTACCAAATGATTTCAAAATTTTCTAAATTCATATAGCGTATTATTATACACTATGGTCATTAATATGAATTAATATCAACCATATAACATAGGGGAGTTCTTCACTTAGTCAAATTTTAAGTGTTTGAAAATCAGATAAGCGACTTAAAATTAACCCAAGTGACGCGTGCTTTGACGATTCATAACTCTCGATTCAGAATACGTGTGGTCGCATAAAGATGCATTCTGAAACCTCTAAACATGTACTACAAGTTCTAAGAAGAATTAAATCCAAAGAGTCGTGGTTATGGAGATATAGGGTCTCAAAGTGGGCAACTCAAACTGACTTCTATACTTAGAAAATGTTTCCAGAATTTCCAGTTTTAGCTTAACGACGAGGGGTTTTGCGAGGCTCGTAACATTTGACTCACAATGCCAAAATGACTGCAGGCTACCAATTTCGAAGCCTTGTAACAAGAGCTACATATTTTATGAAGACCATACTGGAAAATATCTGACGCATCGAGAAATAAATAAGCCCAAAGTTGACTAGTTGGAATTGACAACATTCAAGTAGGTGACTTTGGGTCAGTGAAAGGTATACCTATAAGAGTTGGTTTGGGATGAAACTTTCCAGATCACAACTAGACATGGTAAGGAACATTTCTTATGAATAAACCCAAGTCCAAATCGGACTACAAATGGCTTGAACATCTCACGTAAAAGTCATACTCGAACAGCTTATTTAACATAGAAATTTACTAAGGCAGTTTGTCCAAAAGGCTTACTACAATGCGTCAACTTTAAAAATTCACCGAGAGTTCATTATAAGGAATCTGGGAATGCAACCAATCATATTGAAAATCCACTAAAGTCTAGTTTAATCCAGAAAAATCCTCACTCAATGATTCAAAATATATTGGGAGATAAAATATTTTACCACAAGCTATCACTCCCGTGACAGTTTTGTGCAGTTAACTTGTAAAATCTGGAATAAATAGTATAAATTTTTAGAAAATTCTGAAAATTTACATGAGTCTTCTAGACATTCTAAATTATGTTCATGCCAAATTTTTGAGTTTTATCATTAGCCAAACTCAAAACGAAGGCCACGGACCGTGGGTGATGAACACGGCAATTTCCCAGATTTGTGCAGTGTTTTTGAAAAATATAATTAAAATAGTAAATCAAGTTGGATTGACTTGAAATTTTACAGAGGCATACCAGACACATATAAATTCAACATATTAATATTTGACAATCATCGGACCACTTTAACTTAGTCAAATAAATTTATGAAGTTACTGATTTCGTGAGATAACTTCCAGTTTTGCAGACAAGATTATAGTTCACATGCAATCACATATATGTGTTCGATACTATTGAATTACCCACCTATACACATGCATGTATGATCTAGCCATGTCCAAGAATCATAGGATGTAGTTACCTCAGCCACGAAATTGGAAGAAGGCGAGAGATGGAGGCGGCGGAGCTCATGGCTTCGAGGTGTATCAATTGGCATCACAAGAGCTAGGAGCTTGAGTTCTTTCTTCATGGTGGAAATGGGGCTGTTCTTGGAGGAAGGAGAGGAGGGACGGCTGATTGAGGTGTGGGGTGTGTGTGGGGTGGTGTTGGAGAGGTATGGGGGTGTTGGGTGGTAGGCATGGGTGACATTTGTTAATACACTCCCATGCATCTACACTTGTCACACACATGCACAACACTCTTACACTCCTCTCTAGACACACACACACATGCACGATTTTATACATATATATATAAATTTCAGTATTTAATTGTTTAATTATGATATATAATTAATCACATTGCCATAATAGATACATGTAATAGTGGGAAGATTAACAACACACTTTGTTATAGCACTTAGAGCTCTCGGCTCTCACACTTGTAATAGGTCAAATTTTTATTTTCCATGCCATTAATAGACATATATATCATAACATATGGTTTAGATGATAATGAATATCATAGGATAAATTAATGGCATCATTTTATCGATAAAATCGAGTTCGAAAATTAGGGTTTTCGAGCGTTTGAAAAATTGGTCACTATCAAATCTTGATGATCTAGCATTGATTTAATGCCAAATAATACTGTAATAACATATGAAAATCATAGGAAATAATTTCCTATAATTTCTTGATCGATTAAAACGCTTTTAAGCTTCATCTCAAAACGTTAACGTTTGAAAACGCGTTGCAAAATGTTCATTATCGACTCATCTCGAAATGGTGCGTCATCACTTTATTAAATTATTCCATTAATAATGGAATTTAATTCTAAGCTTAATTGCTTAGAAAATATCATAATTTTAACTATCGATCTGCCGATCGATGTTAAAATAATACTGCCGATATACTTCATATACTTTTATTCCTTAATTCACAATTCTCAGTGAATATAAAATAGGATTTCATTCCTTCGTAATTAATCGAAGTCATTATTCGATATCATTCTGATTGAATATCTCAGCGAAAGCTTTGATTTACGGTTTTTTATCTACCGTAATTAGGCATTTAATTACATGGTATTACACTCATACTATCACGTAAGTAAATACTTAGAGATTAACGAAGTTCTTTGTGAATATTAACTCGACCTTTGAGACATAAGGATTGACATCTTATGTTTGAATCTTAGCTTACACTTTTCGACATTGTTTGGTTCTCTTAGTTAGGTAGGAGATTGTGTAAGTTATATAATCGCTATTAAGTGTCGAGTTGTCTTAACGCTCAATCTAATATCGTATTAGGTTGTCGTTGTTGAGCATTAACGTTGTAAGTCGGCTTTTGGTTTCTTTAACTTAGGAACTCACGTTTGAGTTATCCTATTATTAATAGAAAACCACAAATTTCGTCTAACTTCGATTCTCATTAATTCCTTCTTAAGTTATCGAAATTTATCGATTTCTTTTGGATTCTCATACATAAAGTACTGTGTTGTTTACGTTTGGGGTTTTGTTTGTTGGCACAACATAAATATAACCATTCAATATCATACAAAACATAAATTATACTAAAGCATTAGAAATCCATAATTCTAACATAATACCCAACTATTGTGTATGTGTGCATGAGTGTTCCATTCATTCATCATAATCACAACCATTCATTCTAAACTTATAGATTAACTATCATAGTATCATTCAAAATTCAAATCAAACTCATACTTAACCATTTTGCTATATTTTCGATAATTAGCAATAATTAGCATAAGTATCCAATAAATTTCAATAAAATCATATCATGCTTATATCATATACTAAACATAAAATATCATCTTATATCATACATTAAAATTAAAATATTCTCATTAATATATATATATATATATATATATATATATATATATATATTTGGTAATGTCTATATATATATATATTTGGTAATGTCTATATATATATATACTCAAAAAAATTATTCACTTCACAATATGTTTATATTATGCACTAAACATGTAACATTAACATTAAACATCAACTAATATTTATAATGTGAACTAAATGCTTGGAATTCTTTTGTCCTCACACATATATTACATATGTGTTCAATAAATTTCAACAATGCATAATAGGTTCATATTATTTCTAAACCTCATATATCATATTATTTTCAACAAATAAAATCAAATAAATCTTAAAATATATAGATATAGTTTGGTCCTCTTGGAAAAATAGAGTCTTGTCTCAATAATTTTAAGATTAATATATGATGTTCATATCATATATCAAACACTATACCTAAAGTATTTTTAACAAATAAAATCAAAATAATTTTTAAAATTATATATATATATATATATATATATATATATATTTCATTTTAACAAAATAAATAGGAGAAATAATTCAAAATTTACAATCTTTATTGTATATACTCCTAACACATCAACAAACAACAATATGAAATAACATTCACAAAAACATGTTTTATCTTCTATGAAAAAATTCTAACAAAAATAAAAAAAATACCAAAATGCTCCAAAATTCCCAAACTTTAAACACAATCTTAAAACACATTTCTAAGAATGTTTTATTCATGGCTTGAGAGCATTTGATGGCTCGAAGTCATGAAAAAATGAAGAACAAAAATTAGGGTTCTTCATGAAAGAATTCAAAAAAATCTAATTTTTTACTCCATTACAAATGAAGAAAATGATGAATGATACCTTTGTATGGTCTTAAAAATTATTTGGAGGGTGGGAATGGAGGATTTGAGGCTTGGGAAGGTGAAGAATTTGAAAAACAAGAGAGGATTTGTGTTCGAAGAGAGAGAAAGGAAATGCTACTGCATTTGGCAGCAAATGGGTTGTATTAAGCCTATAGGTAGTTCCTTGGTGGTAGTTGAGAGAAAGACTAGTTAAATTACTCGATTTGACATGTTAATATCGGTTCTTTAAGTTTTATCGCGCTTTCGATTGATTTCTCGGAACCTTAAGGTTTTATTTTCTTAAATAGCCTTAAAAAAACTTATTTCATAGTTTATAATAATTTCATAAAGTTTGGATTGCATCCGGTAACTCAATTCTGAATTATCGCGGAAAAGCAGCGTCCGACGATTAAATTATGCTAACTCGAATTTCTATCGAATTCTTGAGCTTTCATAATTAATTTGAGTCTTGTAAATCATTTCTTAATGATTTATACCCTTGGTTCGAATTTTGGTTCGTTCGGATCAGTTTAGCATTTTTCTGGTATATATTCCGGGCGTTGGTTAAGTTTTTCGAGAATTTCGTTCGAAATTGATTATTATGAACTCTAAATTCATAATAATATATTCCTCATGATATTGATTGTTCTCATTAATTTTCATGATTAACACGGTTAGAATTTGATCCGCTCGTGAATAGTACTTTTAAGCGGTCGAGCAAACATGTTGAAAATTTTAATTCTTTGGCTTTTACATGTTTTCATGAGGCGATTTTAGAAATGAAATCATTTTGTTGAGATTCATTCTAGATCTTTCATTCTATGTTCGGGCTATTCGTGAAACCCTAATCCGAGTTGGACTAGTCACTAGTTTTTTATTTCTCTAGTTTTCGATCTCCTAATCGATTCTAATTGTTCGTTGGTTACCTTAAACATAATTAAGGTCTAAGCACCACAAGTAATTGGTTTAACCATCACTAATAAAGTTTTAAATTTTTCGGTTATTACGGATAATTCCGATCTGACTCATATATATATATATGAAATAATTAAAATAAAAATTTATTATCATGAAAATTATGAGAATATTTGCCTTGAATATATAAAATAACCGCATTGTGATATGTATTGAAGATATAATGTTATTGATCGATCTTAATTTCGTAAGGAAATAAATGCAAAAAACACGAGGATTTACGTGGTTCGATCTATGAATAAGATCTCGTCCACGGGGAGAGAGAGTATTCGTGTATTGAATGTGTAAGCGATTAAAAGAGTGTGAATGATCTATTTAGTCTAATCTAGCCTCTGTTTATACACAATTATTTAGACTCAGATCTTAAACAGAAGTCTTCAAATAGGATTCGAGATCTGGATATGATCTTAATCCTATCCTTCTCGAACTAGGATTTATTTAGATATGGCCGAGCATACTGCGTTCCCCTCGGTTTTAGGGGTCTTCTTGGGCGAACTTGTTTGACGTCGACTTTACCTCATTGGGCGATGCTTGGGCACAGTAGTTGGGCGTATCTATCCTGACCCCCAAAAAGACGCAGGTTTGAGGTCGTATTGGTTTTGGGTTGTTTATGCCGAGGCGGGCGTGATCGATCGACTTGGTATGTGTCGATGTTTCTAAGTCGTATACGCGTTTGCGAGGCATCTGCCGAGGTTGTGTCTGTTGGTACTATCTCTTTTGTGGTATAAGTCGAGGTTTTCTGTTTGGCTTCACTGACGGGCGTTAATCCGGGTCTCTGGCCGACTTCACTGGCGGGCGTTAAGCCGAGGTCTCTGGCCGACTTCACCGCCGAGCGTTATGCCGAGGTCTCCTCATGACTTCACCCGTCGAGGCGTTATGCCGAGGTCTCTGGTGACTTCACCGCCGGGCGTTAAGTCGAGGTCTCTGGTGACCTCTCGCAGCCGGGCGTTATCCGAGGTCTCATGCGACTTCACCGCCGAGGTGTTATGCCGAGGTCTCTGGCCGACTTCACCGCCGAGGCGTTAGTCGAGGTCTCTGGTGACTTCTCCGCCGAGGCGTTATGCCGAGGTCTCTCGAGACTTCACCGTCGGTGTTATGCGAGGTCTCTGGGCCGACTTCACTGTCGAGGCACTAAGCCGAGGTCTTCGTTGTCTTCACTGGCGGGCGTTGAGTAGAGGTTTTGGTGGCCTCTCCCGACGAGCGTTAAGCGAGGTCTTCGTCTGTGTCACTTTGACGGGCGTTAAGCGAGGCCGAACACGGATTTTTCCGTCGTTGAGTACAGGACACGGGATACGATTTAATCGCGCAGGCGGTTGGATTCGATAAAGCGTATAATAGGGAATATCTTCCTTGATCGCCATTTCTCATATCACTTTGCTATTTCAAAATTTCGACTTCCAAACTTCCGAAAACGATAACCGCCGCCATTGTTGTCTCGGGTTCATCACCATCATCTTGAAAACCAAAAGTAAGTTATGGCTTCTCTTCTTCTAAATCTTCCGAGCTTCGTATCGTATACGTCAGGCCGTCGGATTCGCGGTGGTTTATGTCTTCACCTTTCGGGATTTTGGTAAAGTGTCTTCTTTTCTTCCATTTTAACAACCTCCGATATAAAGGAGATTGTCTCTCAATACCGTATTTCGATATAATTTATGTTGCCCCGTCCAAGACATAGGGCTTGTTCTCCTCCCAAGGGTTTGTCACTATGTATCGAAGACGCCCGGGGCTGGTCTTAGTATTCCTATCCTCGTGTATATGTCGAACTTCAACGGATGTTTGGCATATCACTTACAACTTACGCCATAATTCTTTTCGGCATTTGGTGGGCTAGGTGTCTATGCTATCGGCATAATTTTCCTTTCACTTTGGGGCTTGTTCTCTGCTTTTTTCAAGCGAAGGGTGGTTCGGGTGGTATTATTTATCACCCGTCGTGAATTCAGCGAAGATAAAGTCGAAGATCGCGAACTAGCGAAGAAGTTTTTCTTTTGTCGATTCGATGGATCTCTTGAGTTTATATGGCGATCGGAGAAGATCGCCCGATGTGGTGGTTGACGATATTGACGGTGGCTGGAGGAGCCTTTGGACAAAGTAGGTCTCGTGGATGAGGCCTTTATGAGGCCGAGCTCGCAATTGCGGGCTTAGCCACTTATGATCCCGCCACCGAGGTGGAGTTGGTGAAGGGTGAGGCCCTCCTTCTCTTCGTCCTTTGTTGCATGATTATTTGTGTGTACATGCGACTTCTTGTATTTATTTGCGGTGAACTTGATCGGGATAAGAGGAAGAAGAGGAAGGATTGACGGTGTCGAGCTCCTCATACTCTTTTGAAGGAGGTGAGCTCTTCTCCTCGATTTTGAAGGATGTCGAGGCTATCCACGAAGTGGCGAGGAGGCTTGAAGTCTCTGAGCCGCAGCCTCTTAGGCGCTTTAAGAGGTTAAACGTGCTATCCCGAGGCCGTGGTTGCTCGCCGGGCCGAGATGCGTCGTCGTTGGCTCTCGTGCTCCCTCACCTTTCCGGTAGCGCACTTATCCTTCTTCCTTGTGAGTAATATAAATAATGTATTCTTCCGACTTGTTGGGATTACGTATAGGGGTTCGAGATCGTGTCGGCCGAGGTGGCCAAGATGTCCGCGGGATGGCCCGGATGTCCGGTTTCATAACGGACTTCTTGAAAGAAGTCATTAGCCGGTTTGTGGGTGGCCCAAGATGTCTCGAGGAATTGAGGAGAGAAGACTCTCCTTGTCCAAGAGATTAGCGAGGCCGAGGCAAAGATCGGGACCTCGTCAAGCGAATATGGCGGATCTGGCGGCGATCGAGGCGGGCGGCCGAGGCGATGGAAGGCAAGGGCTGGGGCGGTGGTCGCGGCGGAGGCAGTCGCCTTAATGAAGGCGACTGGAGGAGGCTCGGCGTCGGGAGGCCGAGTGGCGAGCTCGCGAGGGAGATGCTTGGGCATTTGCGGAGGCTATTCTCTCTGGGCTTCTCGGGATGGTTGGTGATCGGTGAGGTCCTCGATAAGCGCCGTCTCGGATGCAATCGAAGATGTCACCGAGGACTACCTGTGGATAAATCAAGTATGGGTATGAGAATAGAGGATGATGTCTGAGGCGGGCCTATTTCGATGTCCTTGTCGCGGCTTGAAGGAGCTTCCGTGCTTGCGGACCCCGACTTCATCTTGATTACTGTGACCATGAGTCTGCTTCGCGCCGCCTGGACCGAGATCCCCGACCGACGCTCTAATGGCCGATCTTACAAAGGGGTGGGGGATCTTGCAATGGGGTTCAAGGCGAGGCTCCGTAGTTCTGAGGGGCCGGCCGGACTAGGCGGTTAGGCGTAAGAGGCCGAGGCTTTCCTGCTCTGGGGCGGTGAGTTGGAGCAGGCCGAAGCTTCGGAGGTCAGTTGATCCTCCTCTTTTTTTTTTTTTTTCAATGTAAATGTACATTGTTTACGCTAAGGGCATATTAATAGAATCACAAGTTTATATGAAAATACTTATCTTTTTATTCGGTTGTCGCTTTGAAATGTTTGATGCTTCTCCTTGGTTGAATCGAATTGAAGACTTGTCGCGTGCTCGGAATTAAAAGAGGCCTACTCCTCCATATAAAGGGACAATTGGGCCATGTGCGGAGTCTCATATCAAACATAGAGTGCCGGAGAGGCGTGTGGCGAGCTCGTGCTCGTCTTTTGAATTGGAGGAGTCGTTCGAGGTCGCCATGAGAAGCTAAATTAATAGGCGAGGAGCATGCCGAGTATTTAGGAGGCCATCCATCGAAATGGTGGATGACTATCTCGGAAGTTGAAGCCAAGGTTGTCGAGGTCACGCCCGTTGTGCGAGTACCGGCGTGAATATGGTCGGACCTCCTGGCAATTCACGGAACAGTACGGTGAATTAAAAAGGCTCGGAGGTATATACAAGACCGTCGTCGCTCGACAACCACAGCTCGATGAAATGCTTCGACGGGATGCAGAGGCCTCTTCTGCGGAGCTTCTCGATCCAGAATAAATGAACCGAATTTTGACGATCCGTGGATAGCTCGAGGCGTGCTATGGCCCTCGAGCGACGTGGATCCTCAAGGGGCGGCAAGGCGTCATCAGTGGCCGAGGTCGATCTAGCGAGCCCATAGTGTATATCGAGGACGGGTGAGGTAGGATTAATATGGATGAGTTGTTGAATCGCGATTTTCTAGGGATTGGCTCAGTTTTTCCCGGTCTCCTCCGCCCTCATAATATGTAATCTGCATAACTTATTTTTAAAATAAGAAAGATGTACTTGCTTCGTATTGACTTTATATTGAACTAAAGTAATATATGAAGTCTTGAAGGAATCCGTTCTCGTAGAAGGGTAGTTAGTCCTTGTAGAGAGTTCCGTCTTGAATTAATGATTTTTGCCGAGGTCGTCGGCGGTGGTCCCTTATTTCGTCTACATAGAGAACCGTCTTGAAATAAGCGAAGGCAATCGATCTCGTATGTAGGAATGGTTCTGTTTTTGCCGAGGTTGTCGGAGGGTGGTCCTTTATTTCCTACATAGAGAACAGTCTTGAAATAAACGAGGTAATCTCGTATGTAGGAATGGTTCCTATTTTTGCCGAGGTCATCGGGAGGGTGGTCCCTTATTTCGTCTACATAGAGAGGCCGTCTTGAAATAAACGAAGGTAATCTGATCTCGTATGTAGGAATGGTTCTGTTTTTGCCGAGGTTATCGGGAGGGTGGTCCCTTCAGCGTTTAAATTCATCCTCGTATGAACGCGAGGTAATCTGACCTCCGTCGAGGAATAAAATAATATTGAAGATTAATTATGCATTAGTGATAAATAAAACATGCACAAAAATAGAATTTTATTGATAGAAGACGACATAACAAAGTAAGACTCGACTCGATTAAACAGGGACCGAACAAGACTCGACCTTTGACACTTATGCATAATATCTCTTGAGGATGAATGATGTGCCATCGTTGGGTAATTGCTCACGGACAATTGGGCGAGCTTATAGGCCCTTTCTTTGAGGACTTCGTCGACCGGTGAAGTCCTTCCATGTGGCTTCCGACTTGCCGAGTGCACTGCAGCTTTCTTGACTTCATTATTTCGAGTACGAGGTCACCCACTGAATTGTCGGGTTTTAACACGGTTGGTTGTAATACCGAGCTACATTGCTTGTACCGAGCTTCCTCGATGTGGCGAGGTCTCTTTTTCTTCGAGTAGGTCCAGATCAGCTGTAGATTTTCCTCATTGCTTGGCGGAGAAGTCGATGAACGAGGACTCGGTACTCAATTTGCGGGATCCTTTGCTTGGTTCCATACACCAAACCTGTAGGGCTTTCTCAGTTCGAGGTCTGGGTGTTGCTCGGTATGACCATAAGACCGTGGTAAATTTTCCACCCAAGGCCCTTAGCTCGGTCGAGGCGAGTCTTGATCCCTTCACGATGGTCCTGTTGGTGACTTGATCGACCATTTGCTTGAGGATGGGCCACCGAGGTGAATTTTGTTGGATCCAAGCTCTTGACACCACTCTCTGAATGTCTTATCGGTGAATTGTGTTGGTTGTCAGAAAGGAGGATATGAGGATGCCGAGCGACACCTATGTTCTTCCGACGAAGTTGAGGCGTTCTTGCTTGTGATTTTGCCAAAGGCTCGACTTCCACTTCATGAAGTAGTCAATCGCAACAATTAGGAATTGGGTTGTCTGGTGCTTTACAAAGGGCTCACGATGTCGATCCCCATTGCATAAGCGGCGAGGGCTCTGATTGAGGTGAGTCGGTCTGCGGTAGCCTCGATGCGTTCCGTGGAGTTGACACTTGACACCTTTTCACAAGGTCAATTGAGTCTGGAACATCATTGTGAATAGTATCCCCATCTCACGACTTTTTTCGACAAGGCTCGGGTCCGATGTGACTTAGCATGATCGCCGTGCTTTTCATGAGCGTAATCGGCTCGATTCGGACCCAAGCACCTTAAGAGAGGTGGAGATATGACTTTCTGTATAGGACCCCAGCTCAATTGTATATCGATAGATTTGTTAAGGATCCTTCTAAACTTCAGCTTGTCTTGGGGTAGTTCGCCATTCTCCGTGCTCTCGAATGGGAGTCATCCAATGGGTTCTTCATCCGAGATTACGTTAACCTCGGCTCCGTCATCGGTATTGTCTATGCTACTTTGGACTTCTTCTCTTGGCGGACTCGTGAGCAGCGAGGCCAATTTACTTAAGATGTCATTTCATTGTTTGCTCCCTGGGATCGAACTATCTGAAAGTATGAGAAAATCCGTTGTAGGCTTTTTGTTTTTCAAGGTATTTCTTCGTCCTGTTGCTTTTGCTTAGATTTCCCCAACATTTGGCTTACTACGACACGAGAATCGTGTGAACTTGCGGCTCGTATTTGGAGATTTTGAGCTGGCGAAGTCCTGCGATCGAGGCTTCATACTCTACTTCGTTGTTCGTATTTTTGAATGTGAGCCGAAGTGAGTAGGTGATCTCTTAGCCGTCCGGGCCTAGGAGTAAGATTCCTGCTCCGCTACCCGTTTTCCCCGAAGCCCCGTCAACGTAGAGTTGCCAACACTCCTTTGGTATTTCATCCATTGGTTCGGCTTGGCCATCGTCTGGACTCGGACCGGTTTTCGTTTTCGACGGTTAGCCTCGGCAGAAATCCGCTGGGCTTGACCTTTGATGGCTGGCGGGGCGAAGGATATATCGTGCTCGCCTAGTTCGATTGCCCATTCGTGATTCTCCACGAGGCTTGAGCCGTCAATACTTGCAGTGGGTAGTCGGTGAGGACTTGTATGGGATGTGCATGGAAGTATGGACGTAGTCTCCTTGCGGCGTTACCAATGCTAAGGCAAGCTTCTCCAAGGGCGATACCTCGTTTCCGGTCTTTTAGTGCTCGGTGATGAAATACACCGGGCGGCGTCGTCTTCCTCTCGTACAAGATCGCACTTATGGATTCGTCCGGGCGGCGAGGTAGAGAAAAGGACCTCTCCTCTTCGGGACGGATAGAGTGGGAGTTTGGCGAGATAGCTCTTGAGATCTTCAAAGGTGGACTTGTGTACATCATCCCATGAGAATTTGGGGCCTTTTGAGTATCTTGAAGAAGGGTAGTTGTTTATCATGGCTTTTGAAAGAAAGCGGCTCGATCTTACTATCTGACTGTCGACTTAGTACGTCATGGATGGTCTTTGGCAAGTTCATTTCAAAATGGTTTGGACCTTGGGCGGGTTGGCTTTTAACCCTTCTTGTGAAACCCGGCACCCTAAGAACTTTCCGGCACGAGCTAACCGTGCACGCACGGGGTTCGATTTGAGTTGATTTTTCGGAGAAGGCCGAGGGGCGATCCGGAGGTCGGCTACATGCGGCTTCCTCCTTGCTTTTGTGACGATGTCGATCTCACGATACCTCCATATTACGACCTATGTAGGGCTTAAATATTTTGTCCACCATCCTTTGATAGGTGGCTCCTGCATTCTTGAGGCGAATGGCATCTTTTATCTGCAAAGACTCGAAGTCGGTAATGAAGGCCGTCTTGGCGGCGTCTTCGTCGTCCATCGGGACTTGGTGATACCTTTGTATAAGTCCAAGCGAAGACTTCGTATCCGACCAAGTCGTCGACCTTCTTGTCAATGTTGGGAAGGGATAGCAATCCTTTGGGCAATGTTTGTTGAGGTCGGTGTAGTCGATACACATTCGCCATCCCTCCTCCTTTCTTCACCATCACCGGGTTGGCTATCCGGTCGGATATTTGACCTCGAGCAAGATGCGAGCTTTTAACGGTGGTTCACCTCGTCGTGAATGACTTAGTTCCGTTCGTGTAAAAATTCTTTGCTACATCGAATCGGTTTCATGTTCGGTCGATGAGCGGTGAGTGATGATACTTGGTGAGACTCCGGTCATGTCGGGGAGACCAAGCAAACACATCTCGAATTCCGTGGAGTTGGATGATCTGGTTCTTTATTTGGTGCCTTGGTGAGACCAACTTTGACGACTTTTAAGGGCTCATCCTCGTGCAATCGACCTCTTCCGCTTGGTTATCGGGTGTACTTCTCGACTCCAACTCCTCGGGTTCCTTTAGTTGCTATGCACGTGGGTCTTTGGACCGAGGTCCCCGCACCTCGTAAAGGCAACCTCATACATTCATGGCTTGCTTTTGATCACCCTCGGATCACAACTGTTCCCTGCGGTGGGTATCTTCATTGTCGGTGGTGCGTTGAGCATACCTCCCTTACGACGTTCAGCCAATCTCGCCTAGTATGATGTTATATGGCGAGTGGGCCTTCACTACTTAAGAATTGCACCACCTTGGTGGAGCTTGTTGGTGACTTCCCCACCGTGACGGGTAGCTCTATTATCCCTTCCGGGCGCGTCTCTTCTTGGGCGAAGCTTGGTGTGGCGGCGCTTGTGCGGCTTCTATCCCTAGCTTGTCAAAACATTCCTTGAAAATGATGCTTACCGGCCTTGTCAATGTACACGCAACGTTCACCAACTTATTTGCGACCATCGCATGGATCACGGTGCATCATGGTGGGGTACTATTAGCAGGGTGCAGGGTCATCCTCGGAGAAGGTGATCGCCTCGTTCTTTCTCGAACCTCTTGTTGTTAGGCTCGCGGTTCTAGGACTTGGGCTTGACCTTCGTGGAAGACTTCGTGACTCCACGAGGAGCCCCATAATAGTGGAGATCACCCGTCATATTGGGACTCGTCATCTCGCCCTCATCGATGTCGCTTCACTTTTTGTGGGCGCAATTCCCCTCTTCCTTTGCTTTCTCTTCTCTCTCTCGGTCGGCTTGGCGACCTGGTGTTTGGTACTTCTTGTGGTCCATCTTGAACCAACATCTCTATCTCTCCCATGAGTTCTTTGCACTCTTGATGTCGTGCCCACAGTCTTCATGGAATAAGCGGTGTTATCCACAGTTGGTACCTCTTTCCTCCTGTCATCGGTCGAGGCTTCTCGAACAAGTTCATATGGAGTCGTGAATTTACGCCTCGGCCGTCAGCGGGGTGTATTGAGGTCTCTCCGGCGTCACGCGACCGAGCACGGACCTTATAGGCGATGTAATCTTTCAGGCGCTCACGGCCTTGGTTCCGATCTTCCTTCCTTCATATCTTCTTCCTTTTTCGAGGGCCCGCCTGTGCGCCGCTTTCTCTTGTCGACCTCATCCGCTTTGGCGAA
This sequence comes from Salvia rosmarinus, assembly GCA_036937905.1. Taxonomy (NCBI): domain Eukaryota; kingdom Viridiplantae; phylum Streptophyta; class Magnoliopsida; order Lamiales; family Lamiaceae; genus Salvia; species Salvia rosmarinus. The sequence continues at coordinate 42,139,036 of CM072824.1, read as the reverse complement.
CGGTTGGCTATCGCGCCACGACTCTGTCGCGATCACGGATTCGTGTTGACGATCTCTCGGTATAAGGCCCGGTGAAGATGCCGTTTTGGAAGGCCGAGATGACTAACAGTCGTTCACGTCTTGACCTTCAAACACTCCTTGTTAAACCTCGTCCTTGAAGTCACCGATGGACTCGTTACGGCTTTGCCTTATGGTGAAGAGGTGTGCGACGGCGTTTTGACTCCGCCTTCTAGAAGAACCTTCATGGAAGGCTGCCATCAGTCGCGATAGGGCCGATGCTTCCGTAGGTAGGTATCGAACCACTGCGGGCGTTGTCGACGAGTAACTCAGGAAGAGTTTACATATGAACCGAAATGAGGCGTTGGTTGATCATGTTGTATTGGAGCTGCGAGAGGAAGTTACGTGGATCCCTCGACCCGTCGTAGGGGCGATGCTTGGTACCGGTATTTATCAGGGAGAAGTGTTAGTATCCTGTTTGAGAACGGGTGACTATTTTCCGTACCCATCGAAGCCGTCCTCACGGAGATTGGGACGGAGTTTGACGTCGAACTCGTTTAGGTGACTCGGACCGACCTCACGGCGGCCATGATGCCTTTTCCGCGCTCGTCCTTGGAGCGGGGCGGAGTTCACGAATGGATTCATTACGGCGATCGGGGCGGCTTCGCGCGGTCACGACGTCCTCTCCCGCGTCGCTCGTTCCTTGCAGCGGTCGGTTTGGGCCCGACCTCTCGTTGTGATGCTCGTACCTAGATGAGGCTTCGGCGTTCTGTCTTGAGGCGTGGCCGACCACGTGCTTAGAGGTGCGGAGAAAGCTCCTTATTTTCTCGAGAACCCGCGAGCGGCGTCGCGTTTACTTATGAGCCGGATGTTCCCGGATTATTGCTGCGATTTCCTTCGCTATGGTAACTTTGCCTCCTGCGGGCGGGGTGTCCGTGCTCGTCGAGACTTTGGACATATCCTTGGGTTTTTAACTCGATTGGGCTCTTCCCGGCCGAGCTCGGCGTTCCTTTCGCCCGTCGGCGTTGTTGTTGCCGGCGGCGGTCCCGGATGCGTAACTTCGGTGTACTGGTCATGATTATTTCCACATAAGCGGTGGTTGATCGAAAACACAAAATTTCGTTTCCATAAGCGGCGCCAAATGATCGATCTTAATTTCGTAAGGAAATAAATGCTTAAGAACACCATGATTTACGTGGTTCGATCTATGAATAAGATCTACGTCCACGGGGAGAGAGTAGTATTCGTGTATTGAATGTGTAAGAAGCGATTACAAAGAGTGAATGATCTATTTCGTCTAATCTAGCCTCTGTTATACACAATTATTTAGACCTAGATCTTAAATCCGAGGTATTCTCTAAATAAGATTCGAGATCTAGGATAGGATCTTAATCCTATCCCTTCTCGAACTAGGATTTATTTAGATATGGTTTGGCCTGCGTTCACGGGTTTAGGGGTCTTCTTGGGCGAACTTGACGTCGACTTTTGTATTGGGCGCGATCTTGACGCGCAGTGGTTGGCCATATCTATCGATTATAAATCTGATTACTTTATATAGTGATAACTATGAAAACAATTATACTAAATATATAAAGTAAATATATTATATGTATAAAGTAATTGTAATTGCACTACGATAATATATTAAAAAGTACATATATTATTATTATTATCATAATATGTAAATATTCTAACCGTTCTGCGTATAAGAGATTTTTATTGAAAACCAATCATACTCCCTATAAAGTTTTTATTGTAAAGTGTTCCTTTTTCCGGACAAGCTGTACTTCGATTTAGAAAATTAGCGAAAACCGAAAAAGATTTAAAACATTGAAAGGGACATTTGGCTATAAGATTATCAGAAAAGCAGAAGCACCGGACTTATCACATCTAGACAGATCTGATTCAGCCTATATAATTTTTTCATACCCTTTATTATGCATTGAAATTTTTAGGTAATATATAATCCCTCTGTCCATCAAAAATCAAGCACATATTTTAATAAATTGTAATGAATATAAAGTAAATGAGTATAAAAAGTATGCTATTGGGATTATAAATAAATATATTAATGGATATTGAGTTTAAAAAAGTGGACCATAGGTGGTTTTTTTGTAAATAAGTAGATAGGTTTAGAGTAAAATTATAAAATTGATGTTTCTAAATAAAGAAAATGAATATTTTTCGTGGACGGACCAAAAAGAAATTAAATATATGAATTTAATGAACGAAAGGAGTATCATATATCAACGATCATTCTCCGCTATCAGATGCATCACAATGAAATTAAAATAAAAAAGTAGATTTTGTAAGAAAATAGATAAAGCCTAAAACCGGAGCAGGCATTATCTGCTTCATGGAAAAGCAATCAAGATAATTATGTCCTCATTTTCAGCATCAATTTTCAGGTGGAAATCTGATTTTTAATACCACTAGGCACCAACTAATTTTGTTAATTACGAGAAAAAAAAGATTGGATGTTTTATTACTCCCTGGATGTTTTTTAGATATAATTATTTAGGAGAATAGTATAAAATAATTAATTAATAAAATATAAATATAAAAAATATAAAATGATTAAAATAATAAAAAAATAGATAGGATCCATATCTTTTGAAGATATATAATTATTTCTTAAATATGAAAGAAGCAAAGTATTGCATTTATATACTGAAAGTAAAATGGTTGAAACTTGTATATAATATCTCATGTTAATACTATTTGAATCTCTATCTGAATTATTTACTTGATTGCATATGTTGTCTCATTATCTCATACAAAGTTAGATCATATAGTATGTAGAAGATCGCAGAAGTCTGTATGATTGGTTAAGCTAATTAAGATATAAAAAGAATCACAACTGAGACAACTTGGGGACGAGTTGTCAGTATAGAGACTGCAGTATAGATAAAAAGTAACTTGACTTGGTTGCTTGTGTATGCTGGTACGTCTTTACGTATTGATGGATCACAGTGAGATGTGTTCTTCTATCATTTGTCATGAAGTCGTAGGTTTCGGTGATTTTAGGTTGATTTATACCACGATAAAGTTGTAGGTGAGTATGAGTTCTTACCATCGCTTTGACTTATTATGGTTGAGGTTACATGAGATAACTTAGATTCTCCAGTATCTTGGGCGGTGATAGTGTTTATATGTTATGTTAGTTACACATGTCGAATCAACCATATCCGTTTAGGATGATAACGTCCTCTTAATGAGCTCAAAAGTTTATTGTACTAAACTACGCAAGTTGAGTTACCCCAAGTACAATAATAAGATTAAGTGGTACTACTTAAGAATTAAAGAGATTAATTATTTTAAATAGTCAGTCTATAAATAATTAATGGACGTGTGATATCTTAAATACGGAGAGTTGTAAGTCTAAGTACAAGCCTACTCAACTTTGATAATAAAGGGGTAAGTGAATATTTATTCTCTATTGGAATGAATATATGTTTATGAATTAATTTATGTTATAAATTTGAACATAAGATAATTAATTCATTTAGACCCATCTTTTTCCTTGTATTTGATATATGGGTGACCCGTCAAGACACATTGCTACCTATATTTTAATCGACCCCTATAGAATCCCATGAGGATTCTATTACGATTATATATTATTTATTAATATATCTCTTATATCTATATAGATATTATCGATATTATTGGTTATCAAAGATAATTATTCTAAATAAAATTATCTTGGGGAAGAAGATAATTATTGTATTTATTGTAGGGAATCGGTTATCTGCTCTCCGATGATCTATCTTGGATATTTAATTCATCATACATTCATTATATACTAGCATGTACCTATAGTTAATTGCAACACGTTGGTGTTTACTCGTATTTACTGTGAATTTCTCGGATAAAGAATTATCAAGATTAGTGCTTTGATCTTACGGGTATCCGTTTGCCAAAACTCCAATCTTGAGTGAGAGTAATCTATGGAGAATGCTCCAAAATTCACCTTTTCTTCCTCTCTTGATTTTGAAAAATATCGAGTTGGAATAGTTAGTTTGTGATTTTCTCTCACATTATATTTATAATGCAACCCTAGAATCCTATTAGGATAGAATCTCTGCATATCTAATAAATACAATCATATCTTTTCAGATAAACCATATCTAGAATAATATCCTTTGATATATAATGATATTAGATAAAATCTATCTAGATATAGGAGAATTAGAACATAATTCTAATGGGACTCTACTAGGGATAGGCAAAAATCTCCAGCAACAAAGGCATTGATGGGCGACCCATGGATCAAATCTGAGGAATAAAGATGGGCCTAAATGAATTCATTATCTTATGCTCGATCCATAACATAAATTAATTCGTAAACATTTATTCATGCCACTAGAGAATAAATGTTGACTTACCCTTTATTATCGAAGTTGAGTCGGGCTTGCACTTAGACTTCTGAATCCCGTATTTAAGATATCGCATATCCATTAATTATTTATAGCTTTTAGTCGCTTAAAAAATTAATCTATTTAATTCCTTAAGTAATACCATTCAACCTTATTATCGTACTTGGCTAAACTCGACCTTGAAGTTTAATACAATAAACATTTTGAGCTCGTAAGGAGATGTCATCGTCCTTAACGGATCGGTGACTCGATTCGGTAACTAGCATGATATACTGGCACCGCCACCACCAAAGATACGGAGAATATTGAGTTATCTCATGTAACCTCGCTCATAACAAGTCAGTAATGGTCAATAACTCTTCCTCACTAAAACCTTATCGAGGTTTAAATCGATGTAAAGTCACCGAGATCTAGATTCTTCACGATGATCGGATAGAAAACTTATCTCATGTGATCCATCAATCGTCGAAGGCGTAGTAGCATGAACAAGCAACCAAGTCGATCACTTCTTATCTATCTGCTGACTATCCGACAATTTGTTCTCAAGTTGTCTCGGTTGTGATCCTTTATATTTAATAATCTTAACTAATCATATAGACTTGTAATCTCCTACACACTATGATCTAACTTATGTATGAGATAGATGACACACATATGCAATCAAGTAAACAATTCGGATATACGATTGTAATAGTGGTTACATGAAACATTGTATCTGAAACTCAATCATTACTTTCGATATGCAAATCGACATTTATTAGATGAGCTAGAATCATATCTCTTTAAGATTTTAGGGAGACACTATAAATACAAGGTAGGAGAAAATCAAATTATCCTATGCATTATAGTGATTTTGAAAATCACTAAGAAGCACATAAGGGCAAAAATTTACAAGTGTTCTCCATAGATTACTTTTCACTCGGCATTAGAGATCAGTATCCAGCTTGATTCGAAAAGATAATTATATCCTCATATTTAGTATCGATTTTGAGGTGGAAATATGATTTTGAATACCACCAGGCACCAAATAATTTTGTTAATTACGAGAAGAAAAAGATTGGATGTTTTATTACTCCTTCATCTTAACCAAAGATTGTTTGTTATTTTGGATACAATTATTTAGGAGAAAATAAAAATAATTAAATAATAAAAATAGGTAGAAGAAGATTATAAAGTAATTAAAGTAATAAAAATATAGATAAGACCTATATTTTTGAAGATACAATTATTGTAAACATATAAGCATACGATAGTACATAATTAATAACAACAATATTGCAACCTTTTGATTAAACAATATTGATTAAAACCTCCAATTGGTTAAGGAATCTCGTATGTAAGTCACACGTGTGGATGTTTACATGAACCCCTCGACAAGACTAAAGTAAAATTTTAATCGTTTAATTTCAATCCATGTCAACTTATCCTTTTGACAAATGAAATTAATAATTGAACCTTAACTAGACCACATCACTATCGCAAGAAGGGACTTCACGGGAAGTTGTACGAGGTGATACCTAGCGATGACCACGGTTTTAACGATGAAATCGAAATCTTAGAATTGGCATACTCACGCGGACCATAGCGCTTCCAATTCAATTTCTTTTATCATCTCATTTGACATATATCTCTAGAGAACTTAAGAAAATTGCACATGCAAGTCACGCGTGTGGACGTTTAAACATGAAACTCCCACTACCGATAGATTAAAATATTTTATTTAGAAATCTCATCTAACAAACTTATGATAAACGATGCAAGCAAGCCAGCGTGTGGACATTTACTCACAATGTATCATTTTGTTTAGAGATTAAAATATGGAGGTCTTGGCGTATTTAATTTAAAATTTAAACATCGGGTTTCTTGCTTAGTCTTTTTATTTCAAAAGATTTGTCCATGCAGATCACGTAATTCTAACATGCTCTTTCTAGAACTCAACATGTAAAACATGCTCGTAGAATTCTAAAACATGCTTTAAAACGCGATAAACCTAGCATGCTTGCTAAATCTGATTAATCACGAAAACATATATCCATATTTATCTCGTAATTAAACATTCATTGCATCTTGCTGCATAATATAAACATATCGACATCTATGAGCGATAAAAATAAAACAAAATTAGTTCATTGAGGCTAATCGTGGATCTTATGCGTCCGCCGCCTAATTTATTACATAAATTTGCAAAGTACAAATCTTCATTTTTCTTTGAAATAGGCCTCATGATACGAGCGCAATTGGACTTGTCAAAACTAGATTTAGTGAAAGATCAAAGCGGGTTGGAAGCTTGATGATTTGGGTAGGGTTGGAAATCTGAGGATTAAGTCGGGTTGAAGCAGGTCGGGTCGGGTTCGGGTTGGGTCGGTCGGCCAGTGGGTGGGCCATACTGCTGAACTGCGCTAGGGCATAGCTCGTGAGCGTGATCGCTCACTTTTATAACACTAAAAGTGTAAGTATATAGGTAAGTCGAGTATCGTATTCTGAGGGATTGTATCACGAAAACATAGAAGCTAGCTCAGCGATAATTCATCATTATTCAAGCACGAAATTGGGTGAGAGGTTTAAGGGCTTTAGAATTTAATCCAGCAAAGGTAACCATGCGAAATATAAAATAAAGCGATAAAATCACGGATGATAAAGCAGATAAGCAAGACTAACCCTAGGGATACATTAATCCTATCCACAACGTATGTTTATCTGTTTCCTATTAGCCAATTTTAATCCGAGACAAGATGGAAGATCACATATATAACCAACAACTTGATTCTGACGATTCTTGTTGTAGATTACTAGTTTTCCTATTACTGTTACATCTACAGGTGAAAACAAGCAACTCAAACAGATCACAAAGAATAAGCTTCTACGGATGTTCCTATCTCACTCGACTCAAGGTTTATCCATATCATGCTTTAAAGATCGATTGACAATTAATACGATTCGTAATTAGCGGCAACTATATATGCATCAAGATTGATCGAAATTAACACATATAAATAAGCACCAAGAATCATGAATCAAATGCACGGAAGGTAAATAGAGATAACGAGAATCACAACATATAGGATCGGATCATGCAAACCCTAGGATTAGAACAGAAATTACCTAGACATAATTAGCGGAATAAAATACGAATAAAACATAAAAGCAGAAATTAAATGCATAAAACCGGATAATAGCGTTGGATGAACAATGGTTGGTCTTGAATCCAATCCCAGTGAAAAGCGGAAAAGCGATCGGACAAAGCGTTCGATCGATAACAAAGCGATAAACTAAACTAGAACAACGATAAACTAAAGCTAGAGCGGAATTAAATCGAAATAAAGTGCAAAAATATGAAAAACTAGAAAAAACTGAACAAATTCGTGCTTAGAGAGTTGGGGGCGTGGGGAGCAAGCTTGGGGATATATATAGGTAGAGAAAACCTAAATCGCGCCCATAAACATTACGGACGATTTCTGTGCCCGTCCTCGCGGCGCGAGGTCGATCGCTAGCTCTGCGCGACTTCAACGCTTTTGCTCCGTTCTCTCGCGAACTCCGAATTGCGATCCGTTTGCCTATGGACTCCTATAGAGATGCTCTTTAACATTGTAAACTTTTCACATCCATATTTTCATATCCATTTCATCATCTTTGGTTACATCTTTGCTTATGCATCGATTATCACTGAAAAGCCTACAAAACACCAAAGAGAAACCCCAAGAGCGATATCTTCCAAAAATAGCTAAAAGCATAAGATCGACTATATAAATGCATTTAATAGATCTATTTCATCTTGATATATCATCAATAAGCAGTAAAATGCGCATTTATCACACCCCAAACTTGAAGCATTGTTTGTCCTCAAACAAAAGCGAGCAGAAAGACACAACGAAAGATCAGCAGGCGTAGCAGAGGATAACCATTATAAGCCTCGGAAACATCTCAGCGCTAAAAAGATTTAGCGCACATGGCGACATTAGTCAACTCAACACAAACAACAATTGAAGGCAAAACTCATTTAATTCAACCTCGCAACGACATGTGTGTAAAATATAGAGGATACACTCAAACTCGTAAAGAAATTAAGGCGTGTATACACTCACGGATTAATGCAATGCAATATCTTACCATAGGCTTGCCATTTCTCTAATATCTCCACCGCGTCAAATGAGTTCAAATTAGGATAAAAAAGGTCTTTTCATAGGTTATAATGTAGGCACATTGGTTAAGGTAGGGTAATATATGGCTAAGTGACTCAAAAATATTCCAAGCACCCCCATTTATACTTTTCGACACATATGGACTTTGTCCATTTTCCTCTTCTTTCCCAACGTGCTAAATCGACGTTTTATGCCACAGAAGGTACCTATACTTTGATTAAAGACCATTTATGCTCAACACACATAGTGAACTTATCATTGCTTTTTTCTTTTCTTTTCTAGAGCTTATAGGGTTTATCATTCACAACAAAGGTACTATTCTTCACCATAGATGTACTTCTAATAATAATTTTTCCTTACCATAACTACATCAAAATTTGAACCCTTTTGATTCTCATATCCATCCTCACCTCCTATCATCCGTTAATCGAAGAATAAAGTCTAATAACGGCTCGAAAGAAGGCGACAAATGATAGATATTCTTGGGCTATTGTTTGGGTGAATATGTGGTTAACAAAGATGGCTTTTATCATTTCCAAATTTGAAACACATATTGCCGTCTCGACCGAAAAAGCGGCAAGTTCTAGAAGAGAATCACATGCATGATATCACACAATTAAAAGCGTATTAAGATGTTTATCGGTGAAGCTCAAGTCTCACGGGTTAAGCAAATGGTGAAAAACAACAAGTTTAAGCAATCTCAAGTCGTTCGTGCGTCGTTTTTAACATATCATGTGCACTATCATTAAATTTCACAAAAAAATTCTATCATCATTGGCCATATAGATTAAAACACTTCACTTAACTCGTTGATCGTGAGACACAACACGAAAAGAAAGACAAAAACATGACAAAAAGCAACCTGAAACGAAAAACAAAACAAAACACAAAACAAAAAGAAAGCGTTGGGTTACCTCCCAACAAGTGCTTAATTTAACGTATTTAGCTAGACCATCACATACCTTGTTCAATCCGGCGTTACGGTAGCGAACTTCCTTCCAAAATTGTGAATTCCTTGTATTTGCATTCACCGTTGACCACCACCGGCGTGGAAGTGCCCCAAACTTGGATGATTCACTCGGAGTTCCATGCAGAGTCCACTTCTTCTTTCGCGTTCTTATCGGCGGTCGATTGCCCTCTAAGTATCGACATGTGTAGCGGCGATGAGTCGTGATCAAATAGCGGTCTCGGGAGGAATATGCAGCGCGAATAACGGCTATTGGAAGTTCTTCGCGATCGACCTCGCGACCGGGTCGGTCGCTAAGCGTGTCGATTGATGTGGCCTTCGTCATCGCGGTTGGGCTAGCGGGAGGCGACAGCGCGAAGTCTCGGCGGTCATTGCTGATTGCTCATGGCCGAGCTTCGCCGTCATGAGCTCGGTCGCAAGTTCCTTTGCAGCCCACTTTCACCTCGTCTCGCTCGGGATGATTACGGATCCTGCGGCTAGTGACCAACTGATTCTCCATTACTTTCATGTGTTCGCTCATAGCCGTCTGATAGACTCTAATCGTGTAATTTTACGGCGGTCGCTTATAAATGAATTCCATGTATCGCCATTTGTTGTATCGGCTCTTCCACTCGGTTTCTTGGCCTCTTGAATCATTACATTACGAGCAGTGAAACCTCCAGGATGTTCTTGAAAAGTAATGGGGTTGGCATACAACAGATTATGATGATCTCTGTTATGCGGGTTGTCGCGGATTCCATCCTCCTTGGGCTGATTCGGTGGGAGGTGGATACATGTGATTTAACGACTGGCCTCTTGAGCGAGGACAAGGTCCCATGTTCGTCATTTAGCGTTCATCTCGGTATACTTGGCGGGGCTGCGCTTTGCTCGGGGCACTCCGTAGTTTGGAAACGCCATAACTTGCGACCGCTTCTCTCGTCTATTCTCCTTTGAGAGCTTTCGATCTCGGGATCTAAAAATATTTCATGAGGTCCACGATATCTTGTAAACATATACTACTTGTGAAAAGAAATTAGAGCTCTTGCAAAAATAAAAATAAATAATAATATAACTTGAATTAATAAATCCAAATCGTCAAATTATTTCTATGCAATCTTAACAATCCCGACAGCGCCAAAAATTTGATCGCTACTTTTATAACACTAAAAGCGTAAGTATATAGGTAAGTCGAGTATCGTATCCACAGGGATTGTATCACGAAAACATAGAAGTTAGTTCGGCGATAATTCATCATTATTGAAACACGAAATTGGGTGAGAGGTTTAAGGGCTTGAATTTAATCCAAAGCAAAGGTAACCATGCGTGATATAAAATAAAGCAATAAAATCATGGATGATAAAGCAGATAAGCAAGACTAACCCTAGGGATACATTAATCCTATCCACAACGTATGTTTATCTGTTTCCTATTAGCCATTTTAATCGAGAAAAGATGAAAGATCACATATATAACCAACAACTTGATTCACGACAATTGCGGTGTAGATTACTAGTTTTCCTTATTCTTATTCGTCTCTAGGTGAAAACAAGCAACTCCAAACAGATCACAAAGAATAAGCTTCCTACGGATGTTCCTATCTCGACTCGACTCGAGGTTTATCCGTATCATGCATTCGAGATCGATTGACAATTAATACGATTCGTAATTAACTTGCAACTAGATATGCATCAAGATTGATCGAAATTAACACATATAAATAAGCACCAAGAATCATGAATCAAATGCACGGAAGGTAAATAGAGATAACAGGAATCACAACATATAGGATCGGATCATGCAAACCCTAGGATTAGAGCGAAATTACCTAGACATAATTAGCGGAATAAAATACGAATAAAACATAAAAGCGGAAATTAAATGCATAAAACCCGGATAATAGCGTTGGATGAACAATGGTTGGTCTTGAATCCAATCCCAAGCGAAAACGAAAACAACGGAAAACGATCGGACAAAGCGTTCGATCGATAACAAGCGATAAACTAAACTAGAACAACGATAAACTAAAGCTAGAGCGAATTAAATCGAAACTAAAGTGCAAAATATGAAAAACTAGAGAAAACTGAACAAATTCGTGCTTAGAGAGGTTGGGGCGTGGGAGCAAGATTGGGGATATATAGGTGAGAAAACCCTAAATCGCGCCCGGAAACATTCTCGACGATTTCTCGCAGCCCGTCCTCGCGGCCGCGAGGTCGGTCCTTAACTCTGCGCGACTTCAATTGTTTTGCTCGTTCTCTCGTCCGAACTCAATGCGATCCGTTTACCTATGGACTTCTATCGAGATGCTCTTTAACATTGTAAACTTTTCACATCCATATTTTTCATATCCATTTCATCATCTTTGGTTACATCTTTGCCTTATCATCGATTATCACCGAAAAGCCTACAAAACACCAAGAGAAACCCCAAGGCGGTATTTTCAAAAATAGCTAAAAGCATAAAGATCGACTATATAAGCGCATTTAATAGATCTATTTCATCTTGATATATCATCAATAAGCAGTAAAATCGCATTTATCGGGCGCCCGACCACTCTTCACCCCCTTTGCACTTTGCGTCTATCGTGCATGGGCGTGGTGAGCCGCGCGCAGTCGCGTCCCAGCGCCGCCTGCTACTTTATCATCTTTCGGCGCCGTCTGTAGCTCCCCATCGCCCATCGACTGGTGACATCATGCGTTCATCGCGCGCCCGCATGCGCTGGGTCTACCCGTGCGCATCGCACGATGGACGCCCCTGTGACTAGGCGCTGATGTTGCGCCTGTCGTCTGTTTGAGCACCGAGAGACGTGTAACCCCACCTGTCGATCTGTGCATCCGTGCGTGCTTCATGTGCCGAGTCTGCCCACGCGTTGTGCGCGACGGGCACTTTCGCCGGAGTGGCGTCGCCGTTCTTCTTCTTTGTTTTAATGCGCATGCGGGCGCTATGCGCATCGGGTCGCATAGTGCCTGCCGTCGCCCGTCGCGTGCTGCTACCCGTACGCCTCCCGTCGTGCCGCACTACGGGACTCCATCATCTCATCTTGTCTCGTTCTTCATGTTCTTTATCTTCATTCTTCGTTTTCTGGATATAATTTACAAAAATAAATTACGATCTAATCACAGTTTTCTCGTGGTGAAAAGCGATTCAAACTAAAAACAAATAATTGAGCCACAATGAATAGCGGATCCACAATTAATTGTAGCGCACTTTATAATCAAGCGTGAATTAATCCAGCGGTCGAATCTTGATCCCGGGCTTTGATACCAATTGAAGGAGATCTTATTTTGCTATGCTCCGATGATCTATCTTAGATGTTTAATTCACCATATATTTATTATATTCCTAGCATGCTCAATATAATTAATTACAACACATAGGTGTTTACTCGTATTTACCTCACAATTTACGGGATAGCGGATCAATTGCGTACTCGACTTTGATCTTACGATCAGATCATGGATGCTATTCTCGATATTGGTGAGAGTAATCTATGGAGAATCTTGCAAAATTTAGTCTCCTATGTTTCTCTTATGATTTTGAAAATCACTATTGTGTCATAGGATCATCTAATATTACGTCATCTTGTATTTATAATGCATTCCATATAATCCTATTTAGATATGATCATTGCATATCTAATCAATACAATAATTATCTTGATGCACGAAGATAATTCATATCTATAATAATTATCTCTTAATATCTAATAATATCGAGATAATATCTATCTAGATATAGGAAATGTATTAAAATAATACATTAATCATATCAGAGTCCCAGTAAGACTCTCATAGGGGAGAGGAGCGAAATTTCATGCAATTTCGGGCATGATGGGCCGACCAAATCAAATACAAGGAATAAAGATGGGCCTAAATGAATTAATTATCTTATGTTCAGCCCGAACATAAATTAATTCATAAATATTTATTCATTCCATTGGAGAATAAATGCAGACTTACCCTTTTATTATCGAAGTTGAGTCGACTTGTATTTAGACTTACTGAATCATCGTATTTAAGATATCGTGCGTCCATTAATTATTTATAGCACTCATTGCTTAAAATAATTTATCTCTTTAATTGCTTAAGTAGTATCACTCAACCTTATTATTGTACTTGAGGTAACAACTCGCAACGTTTAGTACAATAAACATTTTGAGCTCCTTAAGGGGACGTCATCATCCTAAATGGATACGGTGACTCGATACAGGTGACTAGCATGACATAGAAGTACTACCACCACCCAAGATGCGGAGAATCTTGGGTTATCTCATCTCACCTATAACAAGTCAAATGATGGTCATGCTCATACTCACCTAAAACCTTATCGAGGTTTAGATCAATGTAAAGTCACCGAGATCTATGTTCTTCATGACGGTCGGATAGAAGAACCCATTATGATCCATCAATACGTCGAGGCGTGCGGCATGACAAACAACCAAGTCAAGTTACTTCTTATCTGTACTGCAGCCTATATCGACAACTCGTACTCAAGTTATCTCAACTGTTATCCTTTTTATATCTAAACTAGTTTAACCAATCATACAGACTTCTATGATCTTCTACACTCTGTATGATCTAACTTTTGAATGAGATAATGAGACAACATATGCAATCAAGTAAAAAATTCAGCTAGGAGATTGTAATAGTGGTAACAGGAAACATTGTATACAAGCTCAACCATTCCGCTTTCAGTATACAAATCCAACACTTAATTAACCTAAGAACTTGGCACGAATCACAAAATTGAGAAGATCTTATTGAGGCGTGTACAATGTCATGTCTGCTCCTATTAGGCACGACTCGTAGGATTTATTTGAAATCGCCACCTAAAATGACAACTAAACCACCGAATGGTCTCATAGAGCAAACTCCTTCATATGATCGCATAACATCCTTTAAACTCCTATTGAGTGCTTCAAAATAGTATCTATCGTCATCGACACCTCATCCCAAATAATGAGCTTAGTCCATTTAAGTAGTCCAATTAGTTAAGCTATATGGTTTGATCTTTCTACACATAGAGTTCTCATCGTAACATAAGGTATACCAAACAGGTGTGCGGATCCTACCTTTAGGAGAAGAAGTGAAGTTATACCACTTAAGGCAACGGGAAGTATGATATCGCCCCTTCCATGCAAGACCGAGCATAAGGCCTTCCAGATGTATGTGTTTCCTGTACCACCATGTCCATACAAAAAGAAATTTCCACCCTCACCACTATCAACCGCAATCATTATCTTCTCATAAACTATCTTTTGCTCGTCTATTAGAGATAGATATAGCTAGCGTGCTCTGTCTTCATTAGGGATGGCAATGGACGGATCTGGACCGGATCGACTAGGTCAGAGATCGGATCGATTTTTGCTTGGGTCGGATCCGATCCGGATCCATTGAGTCAAAAAATTAGATCGGATCGAATCCATAAGATCCGCGGGTCCAGGTCTGAACCGGATCCATATGTTTTCGCTTCTAAAATAAATTCCAAATCAACAATTCACAATAATACCATAATAATCCAAATATACAATAATACTATAACAATTATTTAGAATTTCTACAATTATCATTATATTGGAAGATGTTTTATCACTCAAGTAAACATATATTAAAGGAACAAATGAAAGATGCATATAATAATTGAGATGATTACTAAAATTTGAAAAGCGAGATGCATATTGTATAAAAATATTGGAAGGTTGTATAAGATCATTTTCAAATAATTAGAAAGGTTGAATAAACACCAAATCATGTGTCTGTATGTACAATATTAAATAAATAGTATTACTCTATCTTAACGAGAAAAATGTATATTACTATATAACTTATAGTATAAGTGAATATAAATTTCAACGACTATAAATAAAACAATCATTTATTTAATTAGGATGAAAAGTGCTTATATTTTTACTACACAAAGAAAGAAAACATCTGACTAAATAATATATATATTGGCGGATCCGGCGGGCGGATCGGGACCGGATCTGGTTTCAAAAACTAAATCCCGGATCCGGATCAAAATATGAGGGTAGGATCGGATCCGATCGGATCCATTGGGTACAAATTTTGAGGATCGAGATCTTTGAAAAATGGATGCGGATCCACGGATCCGGACCGAGTCCGGGATCCATTGCCATCTCTTGTCTTCATTACTTTTATGCCTTATGACGTCTCTTCCAATATGAACAGGTTTTCAGCATCACATATAATAGTTTCCTTTGGTATAAGCATGCCAAGAAAGTGAATTAGACTGGTTGAGTTAGCCACAAGTAATTTTTCAATTTCAACGAAAGTTAAATTTTGTAACTGATCATCCGTTAGCTGCAAATCTGTCCAAATAAAGAAAATGCCATGTTGTTTACAGAATAATGTCATTGTTTTAATGATAAAACTTGAGTAATCCTACAATAAGTATATCCAAATGCATTATTTTTAGGCTATTTTCATAATGGCATCTCTTATAATTTAACATAAGAGATTATGTAAGACCACGCATTCTGTAGCAAAGATTAGCTCACGATTAAGAGCTTAATAAGAAAGGCATTGCGACGCAAGAAAGAGTTGTTTAAGTTAAAAGCTTTTATGTTAAGCTTTGAGTCGGCGAGATAGAATCGAGATAGATTCGAGATAGAATCTTAGAAAAGATTCTAAAGTCATTATTAGCATGAGAAGCTCTAGATTTCAAGAGTCACGATATGATAAGATATGTGTTCATAGAAGTCTAGATTCAGTCATAGATTTGAGTCTTTACCCTTTTGATATCTTTGTTTGATGAATAAACTCGAATCGAAGCAATTGCTCAAAATGGTTTTGAGACCAAAATATTTTGAATAGTCGAAATATGATGTTTATTTTAGAAAGAAAGATTTATGAAAATTCCAACTTTCTAGCAATTTCTATATTTCTATTGGAATTATTTTGAGAATTTATTTAATATATTTCGAATGAGGACATAACGTCCCTAATAAATTGGGCCTAGCACTAATACGTTGTAATAAGCCCAAATGACCATCCAAGCTTATGAGAAAAGCTAAGGATAAGCTTCTAAGATAAGCTATGAATAAGCTTATTAGATAAGCTATTAACAAGCTTATGGAATAAGCTAGAAATTTCTAGAAAAAGCTAAAGCTTCCTAAGCAAGCTTGTAATAGTAAAAGGATTTATATATATATGTTTAAGCTTCCAAAACACACCTTTTCACCATTTCTTCCCATAATTCTCGAAAACACACACTGCAATGTGAAAAAAATTCAAACTCATTTCTCGAAGATCTAACAGTTGGATTTACGATCCGTCTTCGCACAAAGGTAGATCTACACCTCTAGAACATATTTATGGTTTAAAATTTGAAATCATGAACTTTTGATGCTCAAACTTTCGGTCCTTTTGGCTTTGTTTGAAGGAGCATGTTTTTCGATTATCTCTTGATATTACGTTAGATCTAGCACCTATGAGTTGTTTAATGTTGAATTTTCAAGCATGAGTTCATTCCTTGGAATCTTTGGAATTTTTAAGAAAATGAGGAAGCCTAGATCTTGAACTTATGTTGTTGATATGTTTGATATGCTTTCATATATGTGTTGTTGGGTTGATATAAACATGTTTTGAGCAAGAAAAAGCGATTAAAATCGAATCCATGTGAAAACCACAAAATGACCGAAATCTATGTCTCACATAAGGTGGGATTTTGATTTTATTTGATCATTTTGACTTCATATTTGGATTCTATGATATGAATAAAGCTTAAAATGATTTATTCGGATTTTTCGGCCAACGTATTTCAAAGATGAAAATTTTAGTTTGACGTCAAGTGGATTTTCAATGATAAAGCTTTAATCTTTTGATTTTTATGATTGATTGATGGTCTTTGATAATAGATGAGTATGTATAGAGGTTCGTTTATGTTAGATAACGTCTCACATGATTTTTCACGTTGGTCATAAGTTATGTTTGTAAAGAGTTGTTGGTTTGTGATTAAGATTAGATGGCTTAAGTTGTTGATGAGTCCTCTATGCTTGTTTAATCATATGAGGCTTAGTTAAGTCTTATTATATGTTTAGATGTTAGAGGATGCAATGACCCAAGTGTTTATAGACTATAGAGTCTTGAATATTAAGAAGTTATAGTCGTGTTGACGACTTAGATAAGATAAAGAGTTTATCTTCTTGTTTGGTTCCTGGTATGATTATACGCTACTCTATGTTAATGAAGTGCCAAGTTCAGAGAAGAAAGAAGAGAAGGACAGAACGTACAGTTCACCTGAGTGATTGTTGCCAGGTGGGTAAAATCCTTCTTAAAAATGAGAAATGATATGCTTTTGCATACAAAATGATATGATATGCATTTTTATGTTAAGTTGACTGACTTGTCAAGTTTTTGAGCATGATGCATGATGTATGTTGCCTATCTACGAGAGATGGACGATATCGGCCCTATCTTTGACGAGTTGCCGCAGAGGTTTGTGTACAGAGTGATCGTGAGCTAAATGGCCGATCACGGTGTTTGATAAGGCCTACTTAACACAAGAGTGCGTGATATGGTTAATGAATGAGATAATGTCTGCAGACGCATGTTTAATGTTGCATCTTGAATATATGAGCATGAAAGCAAGTAAGTTTATTTCGAAGCATGCACGGTTATTTAATTGAAAACTCACGTGTTTGCAATGTTATGGCAAGTCAATCTTATAGCTCTAAGATCAATGTTTTAAATGTTTTGGCATATACCCAATCGAGTGCATCTAGTACTCACGCCCGCATATATTTCTAAATGTGCGGGATGAGTTCGAGAGGATCTTTGGAATCGAATGTTGTCGCAGAGGAGCTTCTCTAGATATTTCGTCTCATGATGGTATTATTAACTGTTGTTGTCATGTCTTGATTGCCCAGTCTTATGTCATCATACATGATTCTCACCACACTTCTTGTTGCGAACTTTGGCGCTTTACTCGTTTGTCTTTTGATACTTGCCCAAATGGCGGTTTCGTTTCATTGTTGAGATCTTGACATCTACGTTATGATGTCGACTTCCTTCTATGAACAAGGATTTCTTTTGAATGTCTAGAACCGCTTTGTTGGATACAATATTGTATAAAATGTTTGAAGTTATCGATGAGTCATGCTTTATTCTAGTTAACCAAAGATCCTATTTTGGTGAAAGCATGTTTGAGTTCTTACATTAATTGAAAAATTAGTTTAACTCGTGATATCGGATCAATGTCGCATTTGATCTTAATTATCTTATTCGATTATTAGTCCTCGGTAGTTGTTATCCTTGTTCGATTACTCTTTGTGGTTCGAGGACCTAAAATCATCCCTTGTCGATTCCATTCTACCTCTCTTCGACTATAAGCAGTTGATTCTTTCGTGATGAAAGTTGATGCTTTCTGATTGTTGTTAATAAAATTATTGGTCAAAATTGTCAAAGTTCTTCTTACCCGTCACGACCCTAATTACTTAATTAATTACTTGATTAAGTAAGCGGGGTGACAGAATAATATCAGCGGTTTTGAATTATGAACTTGTGAATCGCTTGTGAATCCTTGTAAATCCTTGTGAGTCTTATGCGACTTGTGCACCTTGAGCTGTAAATTCTTTTAAATTGATTATGAATTGAGAATCTAAGTTTATAGAGTCGGTTGTTCGACTCTATTTTGAGAGTATGAAATTATAAAGTCGGTTGTTTGACTCTATTTTGAGAATATGAATTTATGAAGTCGAGTTGTTTGACTACTGTTTTGAGAATCGAGTAATAGAGTCGATTGTTCTTAAGAAAGCTCAACAATTGATTCCATCATCTCTAGCTCACCGGTGAGCTTATGATTATGATTATTATATATCATAATTGAGCATGTGCTTCATTGAATGAAGCGAGTTGATGTTTTTCGCAAGTATTTGAGCATTCTTTTATCTAAGATAGTAAGGATTGTCCGAATAGCTCGGAAAGATACGACTCGTTTGTCACCATCGCAAGGATCGAGGCGCTTCTATCTGTTTATGCCGGTGAGCAGCTTACATTGGGCGAATTTTTCGCTCAATCCCATCGCTTGTGGAGAGAGGAGGCATCTGAGCACGGCGTATCGGGACTAGAAGGAATACTCCGATTGATTTGTTTATTGCCTGAAAAGTGGCAAGATTGGGCTATTCTTTGTTGCCATTGATTACATTGAGCTGGTTTTGTAGCTTACGAGTAAGTGATTTTCCCGAACTCTAGCTACCATCGCCTCAATATTCGTATACTTGAGTCTTCCTTGGTTCATTTTTCCCCTGTTGCTGATTTTATTTCAACTCTTCGTTAGCTCCAGTTGGCTGGTGTCCTTTCCTTTCGTTTTGATGATAATGAGGATCTTGAAACCATTGATGTTGATTCTTCTATTCTTGAGTATGGCCTTGATACCTTTACTCTGAGATAGAGTCATCTTTACGGATACTCGTTTTCTATACCGAGTCATTGTAGATCCTACACATTGATTATTCTTATCTCGATTCTTGAGATGTTTTCTATTAACCTAGATTGGTAGAATTCAGGTCTTTCACATCTCTTGAGATCTCTACATCGATTAAGTCTATTCCTTTTCTCATGTTCCCGAGACTTCTCCTTTAGAAGTCCCAAAGACACTCAAGCTAGTTTATTGACACCTTCTGGTGTCTCAAATTCTTTCATGTATGAACATGAGTTTTACTAGTTGTTGAATAGCACAACTACACCCCTAGATATCGATCCAAATGCCTTTTGTGACCGATCACGATATCCTTTATCTTGGAGTAGTTCCTTGTACTCATTTCCGAGCGTGCTATTGATCCACCATCACTTGAGATTGAGAAAGATGTAAGATGCTAGACTCCAATGAAGCCGTTGATGGCGGTAAAATGGAGTAGAAAAGATTGAAGAACGAGATAATGATGATAACAAAGATATAAACGTTTTGTGGGCGAGTGAAGCTAGTAGCGACAAGAGTGGAAGCTGGCAGTTTGTAGATAGTATGGATGTACATATATGTATATATGTATATATATATATATATATATAGACTAGTGATGCCTATAGGTACCTTGTGATACGGTAGCATGCTAGAAAGCCCTACCGGATGTGTTTTGCCCCGATACCAAAGCCTCATATGCACGAAAACCTTCGATTTGCAAAGTCCTCCCGACTTTCGTAAATGTCCTCAAAGAGGCAATTTTGTTCACGATATATATGATCATTACGCTATCCAAATTGTGTTATTTCATATTATAACCTCGGGATAAGCAATTGTGAAGATCCTTGAGATATGCCGCATTTGGATATTCATTCACAATACGATATGCTACCTAGGAGAAGAAATCTTCAATCAAGAGAAGGAACAAGAAAGTGCAAAATTCTCCTTAAGATTCAATTGCACTTTCACCTCCTTAAGCGGATCATAGAATTTGAGCTTTTACGTGCAAAATCCTCCATCTTTCAATGGGTGATAGTTCGGTGATCTTTGAAGAATAGGTTCGTTTTGAATAGCGAATTTTCAAGTTTTGGAGTGCTCGATCGAAAGTATCTCCTATGCATATCCTTCTAGTTAAAGGGTATGTAGATTCCTAGTGGGAATCACGTCGAAAGTTCTTTCTCTTGAGCAATTGGAGAACTTTACATGGTAACAATTCAAGGAAGAATTGTATGAAAAGTAAATACCTTGAAGTTACATAAGCAGAAAGAGATTGAAATTACGAACACGGAGCAAGGCGGAAGGCGTGGCGGTATGATAGTGAATTACGTAGTCTAGTCATTGTTATCTTCTTTTAAGGTTGAGACAGATGAAAAATAGCGGAATTATTTCGTGCTAGATTACGCCAAGAAATCGAGAACCATTTTGGTAAGCCAACCTCCAACGTCATATGCGAGCGTTAAATCATGCATTGGACATGGAGATGGAAATTCTACCGATAAAGTGATGCGATTCAAATCGACCTTTTAGATTCAAGCCTCGTCAAGATTGCTTCTTCGGATCGAAGTAAGGGTGGGAGAATAAGACCTTCCCAATTAAGAGGCGATGGCGAGCCGAGTCGGTTTATCTTGTGAGATAATTTTTCCCAAGTCGATCGAGAATGCGGACGTGCCCGGATGTAACAGTACATTCTGGGTTTGCGAAGAGGAAGTAACAATCTATATGCATGTGGACAAGTGGGCCACTATGCAAGTCAATGTTCGAACCGTCGAGAACAACTAGTGTCGAGAGAAAGCACAATCATCGAAATAGACGTAATCAATGAAAGCCGTAAGTGGATATCTAAAGTTGCCGTTTTGTCATATCGAGATGCCGCTACAGCAACCGCAACCGCAACCGCAACCGCAACCGCAACCGCAACCGCAACCGCAACCGTCGTCGTCGCCGTCACCATCGCCGCAACCATCGTCGTCGCCGTAGCCGCAACCACCGACGCCTTGACCTCACCAACCTCGATATCAAAACGTATACGCTCTCTCTTAAAAGCAACCTGAGAAGAATGCCAGCAACTTGGCAGGTATGGGTACATTGAAAGGTGTACCTATCAAAATCCTTTTTGATGCAGAAGCTTCGTATTCTTTTATTCCAGCATTATGTATAGATGTTCTTAAGCTCATCAGCGAACGTGCCATACAAGATTTCAATGTGCTTACCCGTTGAGTGGAGCTACCATTATCATGCATGTGTGTTCTAACCTAGATTTTGAACTAGGATCCCTTAAGCTTAGAGCGAGATCGCTGCAGTTGTTGCACATGAAGGACGTGGATCTTATATTAGGAATGGCTTGGTTGACAGAGCATTATGCAACGATATGATGCGAGCAAAGAGAAATAGTGTTTCAGCCACCAGAAAGAGAACCTACCTGTTGTTATGGTATTGAGAAGAGAATAAGCCATGTTCCTATGATCTCACCATGTCGAGAAGCTAATGAAGAACGAGGAAGAATGTGCTTACCTTGTATATCCGAATGTCGATGTCAAGTCCGAGAAGAAGGTAGGAGATGTACCTGTGGTTAGAGAATTTCATGATGTTTTTCCTGAAACATTACCAGGGCTACCTTCGGACGCACAATTAGAGTTTCTCCATTGAGTTAGAACCGGGATCAAGACATGTTTCAAAAGCACCTTATAGAATGGCCCCAAAAGAATGCGGTGAGTTAAAGATCCAATTACAAAAGCTTTTGGACCTAGGTTGTACTCGACCTAGTGTATCTCCTTGGGGCGCTTGATTCTGTTTGTCGGAAAGAAGGATGAAACTCTAAGGATGTGTCTTGATTGTAGAGAGTTGAACAAGTTAACCTTCAAGAATAGGTATCTTTACCCGTGATCGACGACTTGTTCAATCACCGAAAGGTGCGATGTTTTCTCAAAGATTGACCAAGTCGAGATATCATCAATCAAAGATTCGTCGAAAGGACATAGCCAAGAGGCGCCAATGAGCGCTGTATGGCCACTACGAGTTTGTAGTAAGGCCATTTGGCTTGACAAATGCACCAGTGTGTTTATGGATTTGATGAATTGTGATTTCCACAATTACCTCGATAAATTTGTTTTGGTATTTATCGATGATATTCTTGTGTACTCGAAGAACGAGTAAGAACACAAAGAACAGTTGAGAATCGTTCTACAGGCGTTGAGAATAGAACGATTGTTTGCTAAGTTTAGCAAATATGAGTTTTGGATAAGGGAAGTGAATTTCTTCTATCAGTACAACAGACGGAATCAGAGTCGACCCCGCTAGAGTTCAAGCGGTACGCGATTGGAAATCGCCGACGACATAGACAGAGATTCGAAATTTCTTGGGTTTAGCAGGATATTACCGAAGGTTCATAGAAGGATTCTCCAAAATTGTGAGACCTATGACTCAATGCCTTCGAAAAGGAATTAAGTCCTAATGAACCCAAGAATGTGAAGAAAGTTTTCAAGAGTTAAAGAACAGATTAACTACACACTACTACAAATATCACTTTTCTCTACACTTATAGACTACGCTTTCTCGTAAGCGTAGTCTATGAGATATGACTACGCTTTTTATCAGCGTGGTCTATGTGCTATTTTTTCGAAATATGTACTACGCCATACTTAAACGCGTAGTCTATATGAACTATTAACCACGCTTAAAAGCGTAGTCTATGTGCGTGTTTTTAAAAAAAGCGTAGTCTATATAAATAAATTTAAAAAAAAAAATCAATCCTCAACAATCTAACTCACGACTGTGAGTTAGTAAGAAATAACTTAACCATTTTCATCCACCCCAATTTCAAGATCCAAAATTTCCACAAACCCCAAATCCCCAAATCACACCATCTCTTCAAACCTCCGCCATGGACAGGCCACCGCAATCCGCCTCCTCCGCCCACCTCCGCCACACCACCACTACCCAAATCCTGCGCCACACCATCATTGTTTTATTCCCACCTTCTCACCTTCGTCTTCTCTCCTCCTCCTCCTCACCTTCCGCCTCCAATGTCGGGCGCCCTCATTACCTCTCCTCCTCATCGACAATGACCCTCCTTGCAATCTCTCCTCTCGCCTCGATTTCTCCCTCCTCCCATTCCCACCACCGCCACCATCCCCCTTCCGTCACCACCGCCGCGCCTTCCTTCACCTCTCCCGTTGGAACTCTCGACGACTTCTTTCTCCGGCGATTCCGATTCGATCTCTCCTTGTTCCATCCTTCCGCCGTAAAGCACGTTGCCAATTCAACCTTCGTCATCCTCTCCGATTTCAATCCGGATTACAGTTCTCGATTCTGTCATGGATAACGAATTTCTTTCCCAAAATGGTAAAACTTGGCGTAGTTAGTTTTAAACACGTATTTAGGAAGAATGTCACTTTAATAGATGAAGAGGATACCAAATTTGTAGAGAGCAGGTTGGATGATAGTAAAGCGGTGTTGGATTCGATTTATTGATCAAGGTTTCAATTGGGGAATCGGGATGTATCATCTCTTCTTCCTAGTCGCGTTTTATCCGCCGCCCTACGCTTATGTGGTGCTAGCATTCATCGTTACATACACATGGGGAAATGGGATCATCTTCCTCAAAGTGGTGGAAAATTTCTTTGGGAATCAAAGATCCTTCCTTGAGCAGTTTGGGATGGATCAAATCGGATTGAAGCGCTTCGGGGTTTGTGTTGATAAAATGGTCGTGAGGATGCTCTAGCTCACCGGTGATGGGGATTTTCTTCTTTGGTGAAATTGAGGATCAAGATGTGTTCTTCAAGGTGTTCTTGAGAATGAAGTTCATGCCGTTTGCTAATGTGGCGCCGTGGGTGATCGGGCATGAGTGGGTGATCGGGCATGGCGGTTAACTGCGCCACCACCGCTTCACACTTTCCTCTCTCCATTGTCATCCGCCGCCTCCCATTCTCTTACTGCGCCGCCTCCGCCTCCGCTCGGTGAGTTTTCATTTTATTTTCAATTTTTTTATGTTAGATATTACGTCACTGTCTTCATTCACAGTATATGCTAAATTTTTTCCTATTTATTGAGCATAGTTATTTGTGGTTTGCTATTTTTGCACGCTTGATTTGGGTTGACCGATTCTTGGATTTAGAGTGATGAAACACTTGTATTTATTATGTTTTTGTTGTTCTCAGAGGTTGTCTTTGGGGAGGGTTTTATTCTGCTTTCCTTGTTTTCTATATCCGAATTCCTTTTTTTGTTTAGTTTATTTTAGTAATTTGAAGTTAATCAATGCTTTTGACCTTTTGGGGTATGATCTTTTAATTGGCAATTGATATTTATGGAAGTTAAGGATAGTTGAAGTTTTCATATTGATTTTGTTTATTTAGATTTCCTTGGAGTCTTTACTTACCATCTAAGGTGTGTCCCACGAATCACCCGAAATTTCTCATTAATGCTATCATGGATTTCATCTGCAACTTGCATTGGCTATTAATGAATTGGAATAAATCCATCTCGTTTTGGTTGCTTGGAACATAGTTAGGAAAGGGATTTGGATTTTATTGCACTAATTGTGATTTGCTACTTTTTCTGCTTTCTTAAATTTCTTTGAAATTGACCTCCATATTTCTTCTTCAGAAGCTACACTAGAAACATAGTTATGGGATTCCTAAATTTGTCAGATGTGCTATCACCGTATCTTGGCCGTAGCAGGGATTATTTAGCTCAGTATCATGAAAATAAAGAATCAATGTTTGGTATCCTACATCCATCTTGTAGGTGCAGCCCCTTGTTGTGTGGAACTCTTTATTTCAAGCTCCATAATTTCCTCTGCATTTGTGTATCATGTCATGCTATCTAAATCGCTTTTCGGTTTATGTGTATTCAAGATATTATTTTTTGTTAGGTTAAAGTACCGGTTTGGGTGGATGGCAAAGAAGTGGGCGAGTTTGTGGGTGTCGATTGCACGATTTGGCAAGTCCTTGAATCAAAAAGAAGCGTGCCAATGATCGCCCTTTTCACACGCAAAAGGTGTAAGTATAGGGTGTTAAGTATCGTATCCACGAGATTGCAATCCGAAAACACGAAGCTAATTCAGCGACAATTCATCATTATCGAAGCACGTAATAAGGGTGAGATGTTTTGGGGCTTGAAATTAATCCAAAGCAAAGGTAACCAAATGTAAATATAAAATAAAGCGATAAAATCACGAAGATGATTATAAAGAAAGACTAACCCTGGGGATGCACCAATCCTATCCACAACGATGTTTATCCCGCTTATTATTAACCGCTTTAATCCGCATAAGACGGAAGATCACATATATAACCAACAACTTCGCCATTTACAATTATGCGGCGATTGATTACTAATTTTCCCTATCACGATTCGTCTAGAGGAAAATAAGCAACCCAAAATGATCACTAAGAATATGCTTCCTACGAATGTCCTATCTCGCCATTCGACTCGCGGCTCATTCGTATCATGCATTCGATAACGATCGACAATTAATACAGTTACGTCATTAACCGACAACTAGATATGCATCAAGATTGATCAAAATCAACACATATAAATAAGCACAATCGAATCATGAATCAATGCCCGGAAGGTAAATAACGATAGCAGAACTCACAACATATAGGATCGAATCATGCAAACCCTAGGATTAGAACGGAAAACTAGCCAGACATAATAAACTAATGAAATACGAATTAATCATAAAAGTAAATTAAATATATAAAACCCGTAGGGAAGCGTTGGATGAACAATGGTTGGTCTTGAATCCAATCCTGCGAACGAACGGAAAACAAAAGAAACGATCGGACAAAACGCTCCGATCGATAGCAAACGATAAACTAAACTAGAACGACGGAAAAACAATACTAGAATTAAACTAAATGAAGATTAAAGACTAAAAGTGTAAAAACCGAGGAAAACTTAAGAAAACGAGCTCTGGCGTAAGGGGTCTCTGAGGCGCGAGTGGGGTGTTGCCATATATAGCACACCCCAAAACCTAATTTTCCTTCGCCGCTGTCTCGCGACCACCCTTCGCGGTCGCTAGGTGTGGTCGCGAGGTAATCCTCGCGCTTTTCTCGCCCGCGATCGCCTCTGCGCCCGCTGGTTGGTTCACACCGTGTCTAGCGGTCGCTAGAAGTCCGATCCGTCGCGAGAAATCGTCCGATGCTTTCTCGCTACCTGGGCTTCGCTCAGCGGGCACATTCTCGCTGATCGCGGTATCTTTGGTTCTCGCAGCGTGTTTCCTAGCGGCCTACCTAGCGACCGCTAGTCGGTCGCTAGAAACACGCCAGATTGTGTGTTTTGGCTCGTGCGTGGCTCCTTGCTTCGATTTTCAACATATAGACCTACACAACACCAAAAGAACACCCAAGAGCAGTCTTCTAAAAATAGATAAAACATTAAGAATCGATACATAAACGCACATTAAACGAGCTAAACTCATCTTCAAATATCAACTAAATACGTGTAAAATGCGCGTTTATCAAACCCCCCAAACTTAAAGCTTTGTTTGTCCTCAAACAAAAACAGAAAGGAAAGACAAACGAAAGATCAACGAGCGTAACAAAGAGGATAACCATTCTAAGCCTCCGAAACATATCACCGCTCAACAACATTAGCGCACGTGACGACGTTAGTCCACTCAACACAAACAACAATTTACGGCAAAAGCTCATTTATTTCAACCCTCACAAAGGCATGTGTGTAAAATATATATAGGATACACTCAAACTCATAAAGAAATTAAGGGCGTGTATACACTCAAAGATCAATGCAATGCAACATCTTACCATAGGCTTGCTGCTTTCTAACATCTCCACCACACAAATGTGTTCAAATGAGGATCAAAGAGGACTTTTCATAGGTTATAATGTAGGCACATTGGTTAAGGTAGGATAATATATACTAAGTGACTCAAGAATATTCCAAGCACCATCATTTATACATTTCGACACATATGGACTTTGTCCATTTTCCTCTTCTCTCCCAACGTGCCAAATCAACGTTTAATGCCACAGAAGGTACCTATACTTTGATTAAAGACCCTTTATGCTCAACACTCATAATGAACTTAACATTTTTCTTTTCTTTTCTTTTCTAGAGCTTATGTGGTTTAACTTTCACGAACAAGGTACTATTCTTCACCACGTATGTATTTTTCTAAAATAAACTTTTCTTGTCATAACTACATCAAATTTTTCACCCTTTTGATTCCCATATCCATCCTCACCTCCTATCATCCGGTTTAATCGAAAGAAAAAGTCTAATAAAGGCTCAAAAGAAGCGCACAAATGGTATATATCATCGGGTTAGTGTTTGGGTGAATATGTGGTTAACAAAGATGGCCTTTATCCTTTCCAAATTCGAAACACATATTGCAGTCTCGACGTAAACACGGCAAGTTCTAGAAGATAATCACATGCATGATATCACACAATTAAAAGAAACTATATCAAGATATGTATACAGTGAAGCTCAAGTCTCACGGGTTAGCGAATGGTGAAAACAACAAGCCTAAGCCATCTCATGTCATTCATGCGTCATTTTCTAACATATCATGTGCACTTATCATTAAATTTCACAAAAATTTTCAATCGTCATTGGCCACATGGATTAACACACTTCACTTAACTCGTTGATCGACAGACACGAAAACGAAACGAAAAACAGAAACACGACAAAAAGAACAACACAAACGAAAAACAAAACACGAGAACAAAAACAAAGAAAACGTTGGGTTACCTCCCAACAAGTGCTTTATTTAACGTCTTTAGCTAGACCATCACTAACCTCGTCAATCGGGCGTTTTAGTAGCAATAGACATCTTTCGACTTGTGGAACCTTCTAAACTTGCATTTACGGATGACCACCACCGACTATGGAAGTGGCCCTCCAAACTTGAATGATACACTCGGGTTCCATGCCGAGTCCACTTCTTCCTTCTCACCTCTTGACGGCCGAGTACCCTCTAAGCGAGGCGTGATCGCAGCAGCAGTCATGATCGAGCAACAATCTTCCGGCTTTTCAACGCGTCGTGTTGCTTGATGGCGTCGTATGGAAATTTTGAGCTCCTCATCGTTAACACGAAGCGTGAGGTTTCCTTCCGCACATCAATCAACGCACGACGATTGCTAGAAAAGGTCTACCAAGGATTAGTGGTTGTTGTTTGAATTCGGAATATCAAGAATAACAAAGTCAGCAGAAAAACAAAATCCCGAATTCTTACCAACACATCTTCGACGATACCTTTTGGATATGTGACTGACCGGTCAGCCATCATCAGTGAAATCTTCGTCGGCTTCATTTTTCCTAGGTGTAGCCTGTTGAAAACGTTCAACGGCATCAGATTGATGCTCGCCCCCAAGTCGCATAACACATTTGGAAAATTCTGCTCGGCGATCTCGCACTCTAACGTGAAACTGCCGGGATCCTTCTGCTTCAAGGGAGCTTCTTTTGCAAGACGGCTTCAGACTCTTGGATAGGAAATTTTCTCAAATTTCCCAAGTTTCTTCTTACTTGCAAGCGCGTCTTTTAAGAATTTCATGTAGCGGCATGTTTATGCAACGCTCAAAGAGAGGCAAATTTATCTCAACTTTACGAAATACCTCTTTGAACGAGCAAATTCCTCGTCATATTTCGACTTGACAAGTCGACTCAAAACAGGACGGAGGAATATACGTGCGAGATTAGCCTCCAGGGGTGCCTCGCGGTCGACCTCGCGACCCCTGGGATGGTCGCGAGGAGTATCTTCAGTCGCCGATCTCCTTGTTCACAGGCGAAGCTTGCGGGCGGTCGCCATGAGCAAATCTGGCGCCGCATGCTTGGATGGCTCATGATCGGTCTTGTGGCCTTTCGATCTCAGGCGTCAGTGGACAAAATCGGGATGGCTCGCGATCGGGCTCATGATCGCGAGCTTCGATCGCAGTTTCAAGGCCGAATGTTCTCTTGCTCTTCTTTCTCGTAGGGATCGGGTAGGCTCGTCCACCTCGTCTGAATGGCGAAGCATTTACTCTTGGGTTCACCTCCGACATTACTCGGAAATTGGCCCGTCTTTTGTAGTGCATTCACTTGTACGGCAATTTGACCGATTTGAGCTTCAACATCTTTATGTGTTTCCCCATGGCAGTCACGATCGACTCCAAGTGATTTATCTTACGCGGTGTTGTTGATGAGCAATTCGATTCGTTGCCAATTGTTGGTTGCTTACAACCAACCGCTGCATCATGTCTTCGAGACTTGGCTTCTCGGCTCTTGAATCAAATTCGAGTATTGAAGCTCTTGAAGGTTGTTGGAAATTTGAATGACTCCTCGATTGATGTGGTCGGCGTTCTGCGTCTCAATCGACTCTTCAAAAGAGTGAACTTCTTCATGAGGTCGTCATATTTGAATCATTCTCAACAAGAAATGCTTTGAACGATGGCGTTCTCTCCGTTGGCCATTGATAGCTGTTGGCAGCCATCTCTTCTACAATACGACTTGCCTCGCCGGTAGGTCGGTTTAATAAGCAGACCACGTGACGCATCTACCATGCTCCTCGTACGCCATGTCACCCACCGAGAAGCAGTGATTTGTTGCTCCTTGGAGAACCCGTGTTGTGGACATCGTCTCAATAGATCTCTGAATCTCTCCCATGCCTCGAATAATGATTACGTCGTGGTTACGCAAAAATGAGAGATTTCGCAATGATCTTCTGGCGCTTTCGCGGTGAGTATTTGAAAGAAACTTCTCACAAAGTTTCCCAAGTGTCGATGCCATTTCGGTCCAAACTCTTGAACCAATCTTTACTCGGCACAGCCGAGAAACCGAACATCTTGATCTGGATTGTGTCTTGTGGCACCCCATTCACTTTGATGGTGTCACAAATGTCGAGAAACGTCTCGAGATGCGCATTCGGTCTTCCGTGACCTCCCCCAAACCTCCTTGGACCATACCGATCGTACGGTTTGAGCTCGAAATTATTGCATCACGTGCGGGCCCCAACCGCCTCCTTGGAACTGCTCGGTGGGATGTCGATACATGTGGTTCGAGGTCTTCCTCCGAGCAGGGGACAACGATTCCATATTTGCCATCGACGCCGCATCTCGCAAAATCACCAAGCATCGTGCAACTTGCTCGGGAGGAATGCCCTGCTTTCTGGGATTGGCTGCCATTGCGGCTGCCTCTTCTCTCGCCCTCTTCTCCTTGGAGAGCTTTCGATCTCGGGATCTAATAATATTTCGGAGGTCCCCGAGATCTTGTCGCATAAACCACCCGAGAAAAGAGAATTTAGCACCGACAAAAATAAATAAATATAATATAATATATATAACTTGAATTAATAAATCCAAATCGTCAAATTATTCCTATGTGATCTTAACAATCCCGAACGGCGCTAAAATTTGATCGCTCCTTTTCACACGCAAAGGTGTAAGTATAGGTGTTAAGTATCGTATCCACAGAGATTGCAATCCGAAAACACGTGGCTAATTCAACGACAATTCATCATTATCCGCAGAATAAGGGTGAGATGTTTTGGGGCTTCAAATTAATCCAAAGCAAAGGTAACCAAACGTAAATATAAAATAAAGCGATAAAATCACGAAGATGATTATAAAGAAAGACTAACCCTAGGGATGCACCAATCCTATCCACAACGATGTTTATCCTGCTTATTATTAACCGTTTTAATCCGCATAAGACGGAAGATCACATATATAACCAACAACTTCGCCACGACAATTGCGGCGTATTGATTACTAATTTTCCTATCACTACGCCTCTAGAGGAAAATAAGCAACTCCAAAATGATCACTAAGAATATGCTTCCTACGAATGTCCTATCTCGCCATTCGACTCAAGGCTCATTCGTATCATGCATTCGATAACGATCGACAATTAATACAATACGCTATTAACCGACAACTAGATATGCATCAAGATTGATCAAAAATCAACACATATAAATAAGCACAATCGAATCATGAATCAATGCCTGAAGGTAAATAACGATAGCGTAACTCACAACATATAGGATCGAATCATGCAAACCCTAGATTAGAACGGAAAACTAGCGACATAATAAACGGAATGAAATACGAATTAATCATAAAAATGTAAATTAAATATATAAAACCCGTAGGGAAGCGTTGATGAACAATGGTTGGTCTTGAATCCAATCCCAAGCGAACGAACGGAAAACAAAAGAAAACGATCGGACAAAATGTTCCGATCGATAACGAAACGATAAACTAAACTAGAACGACGGAAAACAATACTAGAATTAAACTAAATGAAGATTAAAGACTAAAAGCTGTAAAACCGAGGAAAACTTAAGAAAACGAGCTCGGGGCGTAAGGGGTCTCTGGAGGCGGAGGGGTGTTGCCATATATAGCACACCCCAAAACCCTAATTTTCCTTCGCGCGCGTCTCGCGACCACCCTTCGCGGTCGCTAGGTGTGGTCGCGAGGTAACCGCTGCCTTCGCCCACGATCGCCTCTTGCGCCCGCTTGGTTGGTTCGCGACCGTGTCAGCGGTCGCTAGAAGTTCGATCCGTCGCGAAATCGCCCGCTGGCTTTCTCGCTGGCTTCGCCATGGCACATTCTCGCGATCGCGGTATCTTTGGGTTCTCAGCTGCGTGTTTCCTAGCGGCCTACCTAGCGACCGCTAGGCGGTAGCTAGAAACACGCCAGATTGTGTTTTTGGCTCAAGGCTGGTTGCTTCGATTTTCAACATATAGACCTACACAACACCAAAAGAACACCCAAGAGCAAGATCTTCTAAAAATAGATAAAACATTAAGAATCGATACATAAACGCACATTAAACGAGCTAAACTCATCTTCAAATATCAACTAAATACGTGTAAAATCGCGTTTATCGCCCAACCGCACTAAACTTGCTCTTGCAGCACCTCCCGATTGTTGTAGTACACCTAGAATAAGGTCTCTCACTCTCTCTTCCTTCCAACTGCTTAATCTACCTTCACCAAAACGAGTGTCATGTGGAAGTGTCACAATGTTTTACCGGGCTTTCAAGAGTCATATACATACCGCGATTAATCTTTCCATCGCTTTGTGTTTCTAGCTTGCGGTGAGGTTATCTTGGTACACCGGCCATTGCGCTTTCACCAAAGGAAATGTTGTCAAGACGCTGGGCTTCGCTTACTCATCATAAATAATGCGAAAGGTTTTGCCTGTTCTGCCAAAGGAAATGTAAGATAAACATTTCAATTCTTTAATATAATCATTTTTTCATACAAGAGTGCTAATATTCTATTTTGAATTGTTAATAGTTTCAAAATCGGTCTTACTCTCAAGAGGACATTGATGAAGTTCGCGTTGAACGGGCAAATTTCATGTCGCTCACATATAGTCTTGTGATGTTTTAGTTGTAAGTTATCGATCTTTTCAATTATTTTGTCTCGTGATATGGGGATACGGTCTTATTGTTTTGTTATGTGATGTGCATAGTATTTTTGTATGTGATTTTGTAGCTATAATGAAAACATATTGTATATTTTTGTATAGTGATTTTGTAGTCGTAATGAAAACAGATCAGATATTTTTAATAGTGATTTTGAACGTAGTCGCAAGTATATTTTAATCTCATTTGCTTGTGCGTTATTAATTGTATTGTGTTTAAATAAAGAAATTAACTACGGTTGAAATTGAAAACCGTAGTTGTTATTAAATTAGGCTACGGTTGTGATAGAAAAAGTAGTAAATTTGGCATTAAAACCATAATAAATAAACTCAAAACCGTAGTTAATATATAGACCACGCCGTAAAGTCGTAGTGTATGTGCGAAATTTTGTGTAGTGATGTCGGGTATAGACTATGCGTAAAAGCGTAGTCTATGTGCCAAAGTGTAGTCTATAGTGGTATAGACTACGCTCGTAAAGTCGTAGTGTGTGTGCGAAATTTTTGTGTAGTTCGTCAGATAGACTACGCAGAAAAGCGTAGTCTATGTGAGAAAAGTGTAGTCTATAGTGGGTATAGACTACGATAAAAAGCGAGGTGTGCGCTGGCCTATTTTTCTCACACCACTTTTCTCTACACTGAACGCATTACATAGACTACATATAACGCGTAGTCTATACCGATTTTCTAGTAGTGACGATGCGGTTTGGGAATACCGCATCGAACAAAGGGTATACTCAGACACCGATGCATCAAAAAGTGGACTAGGAATTATCCCGATGCAAGAAGGAAGAGTGATAGCTTATGTTTCACTATTAATGAAACTTCACGAGCTCATATATCTTACACACGATCTAGAGTTGGCAACGTCGCTCATGCTCAAGAATTGGAGACATGTTTTGTATGGATCCAAGTGTGCGATCTTTATTGATCACAAGAGCTTGAAGTAATTCTTCGAGCAGAAAGACTTGATCATGTGCCACGGAAGATGGCTTAAATTGGCAAAAGATTATGATTTTGATATCAAGTATCTCCCCGGAAAAGCGAATGTTGTCGCTGATGCTTTGAGTAGGAAAGGCCAAATCCAGCTAGGATTCGTCCTTACTCAAAGAGAGGAGTTGATCAAAGAGTTTGAAGAGATGAGTTTGCAAGTGGTGCTACCACCTGAATCTACGAAAGAGATTATAGCCGCCCTTGTTGTTACCCCCGATTTGAGAGCAAGAATTGTGAAAGCTCAAAGACAAGATCAACAGATAGAAAAGCTACGAGTTAAGATCGAAACAGAAAGGTCAGAAGAATATCATGAAGCTGGGGATAACGCAATCATGTTCAGAAACAGGATTTGCGTACCCACTGATGATGATTTAAAGAACGAGATTATGAGTGAAGCTCATAACACGCCCTACACTGCACACCCAGGAAGCGCAAAGATATATCGAGATCTAAAGCAAAGGTTTGTATGGGTAGGAATAAAGCGAGATATAGCCTCGTTTGTTGAACGATGTTTAGCGTGTCAACAAGATAAAGCTTTGAGCCAGCGGCATGATAAATTGTAACCACTAGAGATTTCTCAGTGGAAATTGGGATCACATAGCCATGGATTTCGTGATTGGTGTACCCAAATCAAAGCGTGGTAATACAGCTATTGGGTAATGATCAATCGACTCAAGAAGCGTGTTCATTTTATCCCGATCTCTATTACGTAGGGAGCTAACAAGTTAGCTCGATTTACGGCCGAGAGATAGTACGCTTATGTGAGAATACCCGTCCAAATCACCTCGCACGGAGACTCCAAGTTTACATCTCATTTTGGACGAGTTCTCAACAAGAGATGGGTACAAGATTGAATTTCAAGACAACATTTCATCCGCAAATGTATGGTCAATCCGAAAGGACCATTTAGACGCTAGAAGATATGATCGAATAGGATATTAGATCAAGGCGATCAATGGGAGCCGAGTTCTACCATTGATTGAATTCGATTCTACAACAGCTACTAAGCAACGATTGATAAGGCGCCTATGAAGCCCTTTATAGCAGAACGTGTAGATCACCGCTTTGTTAGAACGGTTAGAGAACGAAAATCTCGACCGTGTTTATTGAAGAAATGGTCGTAATCGTAGGACGATAAAGAAAAGAATCCAAGAAGCTCAAGATCGCCAAAAGTCCTACGTAGATAAAATACGCACGGAGCTAAGCTTCAAGATTGGAGAAAAAAATCTTGAAAGTATATCCTTCCAAATGAATACATCGCTTGAATCAAAGGAAAGCTCAACCAAGATTCATTGGACCGCATTTAGATTCTAGAGAAGATTTGGTCACGCTTACGATTAACATTGCCTTCAAGTTTCGGCAATGTCCACAATGTGTTCCATGTGTCGCAGTTAAGAAGATATGTGTTTGATCCAAAACACATCATACATCAAGAGAATATTATTCCTGAACAAGATCTAAGCTACAAAGAGAAGCCATAGCGCATCTTAGATCGAAAAGAACAAAAACTAAGGAATAAATCAATTCCTTTAGTTAGAATCCAATGGAAGCATCATGGTTTAGAAGAAGCGACATAAGAACTAGAAGATTAGATGAGAAATAAGTACCCTGAGCTTTTTGCAAAGGTACTAAATTTCGAGGACGAAATTTTTGTAAGGGGGTGAGAATGTAATACCCCGCATTCCTGTAGCAAAGATTAGCTCCTGATTAAGAGCTTAATAAGAAGGGCATTGCATCCTTAAGAAAGAGTTGTTTAAGTTAAAAGCTTTTATGTTAAGCTTTGAGTCGAGCAGATAGAATCTGAGATAGATTCGAGATAGAATCTTAGAAAAGATTCTAAAGTCTTTATTAGCATGAGAAGCTCTAGATTTCAAGAGTCCTGATATGATAAGATATGTGTTCATAGAAGTCTAGATTCCAGAGTCATAGATTTCAGAGTCTTTACCCCTTTTTGATATCTTTGTTTGATGAATAAACCCGAATCAAGAGCAATTGCTCAAAATGGTTTTTGAGACCAAAATATTTTGAATAGTCAAAATATGATGTTTATTTTAGAAAGAAAGATTTATGAAAATTCCAACTTTCTAGCAATTTCTATATTTCTATTGGAATTATTTTGAGAATTTATTTCATATATTTCGAATGAGGACATAACGTCCCTAATAAATTGGGCCTAGCACTAATACGTTGTAATAAGCCCAAATGACCATCCAAGCTTATGAGAAAAGCTAAGGATAAGCTTCTAAGATAAACTATGAATAAGCTTATTAGATAAGTTATTAACAAGTTTATGGAATAAGCAAGAAATTTCTAGAAAAGCTAAAGCTTCCTAAGCAAGCTTGTAATAGTAAAAGGATTTATATATATATGTTTAAGCTTCCAAAACATACCTTTTCACCATTTCTTCCCATAATTCTCGAAAACACACACAAACACACACTGCAATATGAAAAAAATTTCAAACTCATTTCTACGAAGATCTAACCGTTGGATTTACGATCCGTCTTCGCACAAAGGTAGATCTACACCTCTAGAACATATTTATGGTTTAAAAATTTGAAAATCATGAACATTTGATGCTCCAAACATTCGGTCCTTTTGGATTTGTTTGAAGGAGCATGTTTTTTCGATTATCTCGATATTACGTTAGATCTAGCACCCATGAGTTGTTTAATGTTGAATTTTCAAGCATGAATTCATTCCTCGAATCTTTCGAATTTTCAAAACGAGAAGCCTAGATCTTGAACTTATGTTGTTGATATGTTTGATATGCTTTCATATATGTGTTGTTGGGTTGATATAAACATGTTTTGAGCAAGAAAAACGATTAAAATCGAATCCATGTGAAAACCCTAAAATGACCGAAATCTATGTCTCACATAAGGTGGGATTTTTGATTTTATTTGATCATTTTGACTTCATATTTGGATTCTATGATATGAATAAAGCTTAAAATGATTTAT
This sequence comes from Salvia rosmarinus, assembly GCA_036937905.1. Lineage (NCBI taxonomy): Eukaryota > Viridiplantae > Streptophyta > Magnoliopsida > Lamiales > Lamiaceae > Salvia > Salvia rosmarinus. Next base: position 42,101,824 of record CM072824.1, on the reverse strand, counting down.
TCGGATTTTTCGGCCAACGTATTTCAAAGATGAAAAATTTTAGTTTGACGTCAAAGTGGATTTTCAATGATAAAGCTTTAATCTTTTGATTTTTATGATTGATTGATGGTCTTTGATAATAGATGAGTATGTATAGAGGTTCGTTTATGTTAGATAACGTCTCACGTGAATTTTCACGTTGGTCATAAGTTATTTTTGTAAAGAGTTGTTGGTTTGTGATTAAGATTAGATAGCTTAAGTTGTTGATGAGTCCTCTATGCTTGTTTAATCATATGAGGCTTAGTTAAGTCTTGTTATATGCTTAGATGTTAGAGGATGCAATAACCCAAGTGTTCATAGACTGTAGAGTCATGAATATTAAGAAGTTATAGTGTGTTGACGACTTAGATAAGATAAAGAGTTTATCTTCTTGTTTGTTCCTGGTATGCTTATACGCTACTCTATGTTGGAAGGGCCAAGTTCGAGAAGAAAGAAGAGAAGGACGAACGCATTCACCCGCCGAGTGATTGTTGCCGTGGGTAAAATCCTTCTTAAAATGAGAAATGATATGCTTTTGCATACAAAATGATATGATATGCATTTTATGTAAAGTCGATCGACTTGCCAAGTTTTTGAGCACGATGATGATGTATGTTGCCTATCTACGAGAGATGGACGATATCGGCCCTATGCCGGACGAGCCGCCAAGAAGAGGTTTGTGTACACGAGTGATCGTGAGCTAAATGGTCGATCACGGTGTATGAGAAGGAGGCCTACTTCTCAACACAAGACTGCGAGATATGGTTAATGAATGAGATAATGTCCGCAGAGCATGTTTAATGTTGCATCTTGAATATATGAGCATGAAAGCAAGTAAGTTTATTTCTAAACATGCATGTGTTATTTAATTGAAAACTCATGTGTGTTGCAATGTTATGACAAGTCAATCTTATAGCTCTAAGAGCAATGTTTTAAATGTTTTCAGCATATACCCAATTTAGTGCATCTAGTACTCATGCCCCGTGATATATTTCTAAACGTGCGGGACGAGTTCGAGAGGATGTCGAATCGAATGTTGTGCGTAGGAGCTTCTAGATATTTCATCTCATGATGGTATTATTAATCTTGTTGTAGGGGAAAACATATGTTAAGCCCTCGCCCGAGGATCTATCTTGGATATTTAATTCACCATACATTGATTATATTCCTAGCATGCGCTATTTAATAAATCGCAACACGTAGGGTTTTCTCGTGTTTACCTTTGATCCAAGAGGTCGGTGGAACGAGATGAATGGATCGAACGGATCGGACTCGTGCTTTGACCTTCCTGGATCAGTATCCCTTGCCCAATCTCCAACGCCGAGTGAGGACGATCTATGGAGAATGCTTCGAAAATCACCCTTGCTCTCTACACTATTTTCGAGAATCACACCCTTTCTCTCAAGAGGACGAAAATCTTAGGTTAAATGCGAGGATTAACCTAGACTTCATCTCATACCTTATATTTATAATGCACTACCTTAATCCCATATGGAAATTACTATAATCCTATATGGAAATTACCATAATCCCATATGGAAATTACCATACCCCGTGATTATTACCATACACCTGTGATTATTACCATAATCTTATATGGAAAGGATCTATGCATATACCATAAATATAATAATATCCTCAGAGGATAAAGAGAATAAAATCTTTCCATAGAGAGCATAGTGGACCGATTTTCCTCCTAAGCAACGGGCCTGGATGGGCCACCCTGTGGATCAAATGCAAGGAATAAAGATGGGCCTCAAATAAATTAATTATCTTATGTTCAAATGTAACATAAATTAATTTATACACATTCGATCATGCCACTAGAAAAGAATGCCGACTTACCCTTTATTACCGAAGTTGAGTCGGGCTTGCACTTAGACATTACGAATCCTCAGATTTAAGATATCGAATGTCCATTAATTATTTATCTAATCAATCGCTTAAAATAATTAATATCTTTAATTCCTTAGCAAGCACCACTCAACCTTATTATTGTACTTGAGCTAACTCAACCCGCAGGTTTAGTACAATAAACCTTTGAGCTCCTTAAGGGACGCCATCATCTTAAACGGATACGGTGACTGACATGATAACTAGCGTGACATACAAGATCGCCATCACCCAAGATGCGGAGAATCTTGTTAGAACATATAACCCTCACCCATAACAAGTCAAAGTGATGGACAACAACTCATACTCACCTAATACCTTATCGAGGTTTAGTCATCGTAAGTCACCGAGATCTTGGTTCTTCACGACGGTCGAAAGAAGAACACATCTCACTATGATCCTTCAATACGCCGAGACGCACCGCATGACAAGTAACCAAGTCAAGTCACTTATCTATACCGCAGCTTATACCGACAACTCGTCCTCAAGTCGCCTCACCAGAAACTTTTATATCTCATTGCTTCGACCAATCATACGTACTCGTGATCTTCACACACCGTATGATCTAACTTATATATGAGATAAGGGGACACGATATATGCAATCAAGTATTCAATTCAGATAGGAGATTGTAATAGTGGTAACAGAAACATTGTATACAAGCTCAACCAAACTGCTTTCAAGATACAAATCCAACATTGTTGTCATGCTTGATTGCCCGTAGTCTTATGTCATCATACATGATTCTCAAATACACTTTTGTTGTCGAACTTTGCCTTTACTCGTTTGTCTTTTCGATACTGCCCAAAGGACGCTTTCATTTCATTGTTGAGATCTCGACATCTCTCGTTATGATGTCGACTTCCTTCTATGAACAAGGATTTTTTTGAATGTCTAGAACCGCTTTGTTGGATACAATATTGTATAAAATGTTTCGTTATCGATGAGTCATGCTTTCGAATTCTAGTTAACCAAAGATCCTATTTTGGTGAAAGCATGTTTGAGTTCTTACATTAATTGAAAAATTAGTTTAACTCGTGATATCGATCAATGTCGATTTGATCTTGATTATCTTATTCGATTATTCGTCCTCACCGTTGTTATCCTTGTTCGATTACTTTTGTGGTTCGAGGACCTAAAATCATCCCTTGTCGATTCCATTCTACCTCTTTCGACTATAAACAAATGATTCTTTCGTGATGAAAGTTGATGCTACAGATTGTTGTTAATAAGAATTATTGGTCAAAATTGTCAGAAGTTCTTCTTACCCCACGTCACAGCCTAATTACTTAATTAATTACTTGATTAAGTAAGCCGGGGTGTGATAGATTAAGAGGCCAAGAAATAACCTGGTTTTGAAGACTCTTTACTTCATGTGAAGGATGCTGTCTAACAATAATCGCCAAGTTTGTTTCACACTTCCTTGGGAATTAACATACTATTCAAATGAGTAGAGTCGTAGTGGCGATGTAGGTAATCTCCAGCCCCCAAGAACTTGCCTCGATAATGCCTTCGATGTACTCCCTATTGTCGCCTAACAAACTCATTACATAACATGCCTCCTCAGAACTTTCTTTCGCCTCCCATTCACCATAATGAAAATCCTCATGACATGCCGCATCCCCGACATGATTCAAGAGTATCCTAAGATGGTACATTCTCTTAATAGATGGAGGAAGATGGAAGATGCGTCCTACGACAAAACCTTTTTCTCTTTTCGCCCATTTTTTTATTAGTAGCATTCCGGACGTAGTGCAGGGAAACTCGTTGTTTAACCATTTTCGAGCTTCAACATCTTTTTTTATTAATTTCCATCTATTGTAGGAAATGTGATTCTGCAATAGTATTTTTGACCAAGACATTATCAATGTAATTGCCTTCTTTAAACATACATGTATGCTCTCCTTCCAAATGAAAAGACAAACATTCCACATGGGTATCCGATGGTGAATTGAAACTCAAATATTCTCCACATCGCCTCACATGCATACATGTATCTACAATCGATGTACTCTAATTTCATCATTGTTTGTATTGTTTATTCTGCACCCATCATATCACCGGCCCATCGATGTACTTGAAAAGATACTTTACAGATCGCTCCTAATTGCAGACTCAACATCGATGTGGGATACTATCCTCCCAAATCAATTTTCTCCTACCAAATATAAAATATATCGGCATTCAAAAAATAATTAGATGTTGCAAGTGAAAAAATACAACTGCTCATATTTAGAAGCTTAAATTAGACTGCAATATGTTTCAGAATGTATCGACAATCATCAAGAAGTAATTAAAAGCTTCAATTTGATTCATCAACTTTATCCATAAATCCATCGTATAAAACTTTTCAAATACTAAGTGTCAAAGACGCCTTCAAAATCGAAAAGGAAACTGCTAAAGGTTGTGTATGAGATGTCAAATTAATACCCAACTTCGTAGTTTAATTTTGTAGTCTATCCTAAAGTTCGCTCCTCAAAATCAAATTTCAACAAAATTTCAAATAAATCATGGGTTTGTATATCGATTATTAAATTCAAATAGAGGGTATAAAAGGTGGAAGTAGAAAACTCATAAATTATTAGGAAAAATAGGTTATCATGCTTAAATACACCATTTTTGTTGATTTTTAAATTTTTCCACACCAACTTTAAATTAGTATAAAATACATGGACTTAATGGTTGTTTTAATTTATCAAGATTATATTTTTTGCTCGAATTAAAGTTGACATGACAGTCCAGTGGTATTGCTCTAATCAAAACGACGATGTTTCGTTCATGAATTTTTTTTAAAAATCAAAATTAATTCTTTTAAGACACATCGCCATCCCCCCCTCTCTCTCTCTCTCTCACACACACACACATATTCTAATTCATACCACTTTCGTTGATCAAAACGACATCGTTTCAATTAGACGAGTATCCCGTCAAAGCCAACTCACTCGATTTGTGTCATTGGATTGCCATGTCAGCTTTAATTCGGACAAAACATTTAATGGTAATAAATTACAACAACCGTTAAATTTGTGTATATTTTTACTCCTAAAAGTTGTGTGCAAAACCAAACCAAAAACCAACCAAAGTTGATATATTTTAATATCAATAACTCAAAAAAAATTATATATAACTAAATATAATGTGGAATTTTATTTAATAATAATTGATGACGTGGTATATATATAAAAAAAATGTATAAGGAACTGTATGTGGTAACCCGGAAATCTTTTAGTATTAATCAAAGCCTAATTAAGTATAATTAGGGGCTTAAAAACTATTTAATTCATAAGAATTTATAAAGATGTGTATAATAGATTATTTATTGATAGAAATTTGATTATTTCTTAATTGAGTAATATGAGATTAGAAAACATAGAGAATATTTAGAAATGAGTTTTATTATGATAAAATGGAATTATGTGATTATTAATGTGTGTTTAAATGAAAAATGTTATTAAATATAAATTATGTTATGGAATGCATTAATTATTTTATATTGGAATTTTCTTATAAAATGAGATGAATTATTGTTCAAGCTATTAAATGACTTGAATAAATATATTTTATTATTATTTCGTGATAAAAGAATTATTTTGTATGATTTTTGAAATTTAAGAAGTATGAGTATAATTATTTGAATTTTTACATATGAAAGAATTTAATTTATGTTATATGAATTTAATTTCAATCATGGATATAATTTGTTTTGTAATCTAATATTTGTTAGAAATATAGTTATATATATATAAGGATGTTAAGACATGACATTAGTAATATTAGGAGTGTAATTATAAATTTTAGAAATTTGTGTTAAATTATAATGAAATGAATACAAAATTAAATTTAAATGCTAATAAACTCTCTAGAATTTTACAAATAACATAAGATCATCATCCTCCTTATTTCTTCCTCAAAGTTTTAGCTCTCACACACTAACACACACCAAAAAATTTATTTTCAATTTTAATTCATATTTAAGTGGGGAATTAGTGGTAATTCACTCCAAGGAAGGTAATTACCTTGTTTAAGTTAAGTTTTTGTGATTTAAATTGATAAATATGATCTTCTTATGTCTTGTAATTTTCGAAAATTTGGAAGTTTAAATTAAGGTTGATTTGTTTAATTGTTGTTATGTTTATTGATTCAATTATGCTTATGAAGTATTAATCACATGATCTATGGTTTTAATTCTTTTATTTTCCTAAAGTTGGTAAATTAAAGTATTGAATATGAACCCTAATTTTTGCATGTGAAGTATGTGATGTGATTTAGTTGAATTGAGATTAGATATATGTTTAGGAATAGAAATAAGCATCATATAATCAAAGAAATGAAAAATTAAATCATGTATGCTTAATCTTGAAATTTTCGAAAATAATGAGTTGTAGGAACTTAAGGATTTTGATTTTATTTGATCCATTTGATATGATATTTGGGATCTAGAGTATAAATAATGTATAGTATGAATTTATAGGAATTTAATACATATATATATATATATATATATGTAAAACCGAAAATTTAAAGAAAAAGGGCAAGGAAGAAACTTGATGTTCTTGATATTATTTGATTAATTTGATATCATTTTTGAGATGTAGAGTATGAATAATGCATAAGATGTATTTATAAGAATTTAATTCAAGCATATACATTTATCCCTAAATTTTCGAAAATGAAGGGGATGTCATGAACTATGATTTCTTGATTTTATTTGATGTATTTGATATGATATTTGAGATCTATGATAGAAATAATGTTTAAGTTGAATTTATGGGAATTATTGAACATATATATTAAAAGATGAAAAATTAAAGTTTAGTGTAAAGTTATGATTTTATGTGATAACTTGATTGAGATTTGAAATGATTATGGAGTAATGATCATTGATGATGAATAAGTATAAATGTGAGTTATTTGATACTAAGTGAATTTTAGATAATGAAATATTTAAGATTTCATCAGAAACATGGTTGAAGGGCATATTGTAATAATGATGTAAATGAACGAGTTCAACTTGTTTCTAAATTCCTAAATGTATATTTAAGTATATGGTGATGAATTGGGAAGTTTGGGATGAATTTGACGAGTTTTGATCGATTTTGCGATTCATATTATAAACGCATCTCGTCGAAATTTCGTAGAATTTGTTTATTAGTAAGACGCTTTGAAATTTAATCGGCAAACTATCGATAAATAGTTAAATGAATAAGGAAGGTTACTAAATTCAATAATAATTTTATATTACATGAATCAAGTGGGGCAAGGAAGGACGTGAAGAACGAACAAATTGAAAAAGTTGAGTAAAAGTCGATCGCTATCCAAAGTGGCAACTCTTAACTATCTTTAACGAAGCATTAACGAATTGTTTATTTTCAAACGAAAGTGAATGTTTTGAAAATAAGTCGACTTGCCTATTTTAGCATATGAATTACGCCTATCTACGAGATCATGGACGACGCCGGGCTTGGCCGGATAAGCTCTAAGCACGAATCGTGTACACAAGGGCGATCGTGAGCCTCGGGACCGATCACTGTATCGAGAGTGAGGCCTATCTCTGCACCTAGAAAGAAGCGAGATATGGTATCCGTGAACGGAGCCTACGGACCTACACGGAAAGATTGTCGGCATAGCATGAGATAGAATGATAAGCATGCATCATGAAATGTTTTATATGTGAAAAGCTAGCACAGTTATTTCACTAAACCCTCGTAGAAGATAAGTGGCAAGTCAATTATGTTTTACGGCGCGCCCACCGAGTACTTTTGGTGCTCACGCTCGCATATGCTTTCCTATATGCAGTGTTAAGCGAGGAGATCATGCGAACGGACACCGAGCTAGGGCTTTGATCATGTATATAGATATTTTATCACGCCCGAGTTATGTTTTCATACACAATTCTCGCCTACCCTATCTCACAGTATACTCGAATTTTGGTCGATATCGATGTGATACCATTCGAATGTCCTCGAACTTGATATACTTCATGTAAATAGATGTAATGGTTGTTGTTGATGATTTTGTTGGAGGTTGGGAATTGTTTCATTGGGTTATTGTTGTTGGTCGATATTCGGGCTATCCTATTTCAAACAAAACTCGCGAAATTTTTATAAAATTTTGATAACCTAGAATTTAAGTATCCCTATTGAGAGACTATGATCCAAATCGTCCCATAGTCATAACTTGTCTATTTAATCGCTAGTTAATTAAGTAAATAATAGTGATTACTTGATTAATTAGTTAATTAAGTAGGCAGGTCGTGACAGAGTGGTATCGTAGCAAGGTTCGCTCGCACCTGTTGGTTTATTTAGCCCAGCCTCTATTTGAAAAGCCTTAAGTCATAAAAATCATAGAAATTGAAACATATGGTGATGCTCAGTGATCCAAGTCCGCCTCCAAATTTTAGCCAGTATGAAAATCTCAATATTTTGATGATGGAATGAAAGTGATGAAGGAAATGTTAAGACGGAATATCATGGAACGGCTAAGTGTAGATATTTGCTCATTTTTTCTCGAAAGTTATAAACTTTATAAGAGGATGGCGAGAACTCAATAATTCCAAAGAAGATCACTGCTAGACCTTCACGAATAGGAAAATGGATGATGTTTATAAATTCAAGACCCCTGTCGTCGATATAGATCCGTGTTAAGTATGAAAGGTAGTTAGAAGGTATGGTGTAGCGATTTAGACGGGTGCCCAGCTAGTGCGCCTTATCTCTCGATGATGTGGATGGGCCTCTGAGGTTGCCTAGATTTTGTTCGTCCGATTTGGAGAAATTCATAAGTCTAGTACGGAACAGTTTCATATATCCAATATTCCTTCATTATTTAATTTATTCTTTCAACTCAACCAGGTCGACATTCATCGAAATTAGTTGATATTCTATTTTCCTGAGATACCTAAATGAACCTGAAAGTGTTGAACTGGAGTTGAAAATGCAGATACAGATCCAGTTGTTGGTCCTAATTACTTTCGGGATTATCTGTTGATTGTATAGAATCTCGATCGACTTTTCGCATATGGATCTGTATGATTAATCTTTGTATAAGAACCTTTTCTATTTGAAATTTCTTTTTCTACTTTAGAAATGGTGACAACTTTCCTATCTGCTCCTCGATACTTGTAAATAGAAAATTTGTACTCAATGGGCACCTCTAACCTTCAGCCTTTATCCACCCGGGAGATGATTTTTGTGTGTCGTGGATGGCAAAAGACTTCGGAGAGCTAGCACACCTTACCTCACCTCCGATATCCCAAGAGTTTCGTAAGAGTTAATGGAAATATTAGATGTAAGAGAATCAAGAATTATGTGCGATGATGATATTAAAGTGGCGGTAGGTAGTAAAGGGGAAGGTCGGCCCGTATATTCCTTGAAGACAATTTTGTTTTGCCTTGTATCATCAAGAAGGAAAATTTTTCTATATGATAAAAGGGTGTGAATTTTAATGAATCGTTATTCATTCTCGCTTAATTACTTTTATGCTTAACCATTTGATCAGAACCCTATTTGTGAAGATGTTGTTCTTTTGTATTGATATCTTGTTAAATATTGTGAAAACTTTCTATTTTCTTAAATTATAGAATGCCTCCAAGAAGAAGAAGTGAATCAACTTCAGTAGAAGCTCAACAAAGTGCCACAACCCCACCAACTGAGCATGCCCCTTCACCCCCTAGAACTACAAGAAAAATTTCTGAATTATTTCTCAAACAAAATCCACCAACTTTCACTGGGGCTGGCGATCCTGCCGAAGCAGAAGAGTGGGTCAGATCCGTAGAAAAGATTTTCAGATTTTTCAATGTTTGGATCATGAGTGTCTTCTGTGTAGGTTTCTTTTGAAGGACCGACTGACATCGTGGGAATCTCGCCGTAAAACATTTACCGTAGTTTAACATGGGAAAGATTCAAAGAAGAGTCAGATGCTAAGTTTATTCCCGCAGCCTACCGGAAGGTGAGGAGATCGAATTCATGAATTTAAAGTAGGTTCTAAGACAAGAGCGGAATATGACAGAATTTTGTGTTTCTAGACGGTATGCACTGCATGTGGTGGAATCATGAGAAGATGGCTGAGCTGTTTCATTAAGGACTCCAACAAGAGATTCAGGTCGTGTTAGCTGCACAACCTCCTCTCGACGATGTCAAACGCTAAACCGAGCGTTAGATATGGAAATGGAATTGCAAGCTGAAAAGTCCGAGCCACCTGCCTCAACTCAGACTTAACTTTCCTCAAAGACTGAACCAGCAGAGCAGAGATTTAAAAGAAAAAGAAAGTGGGAAAACAAGAGTTTTGCAGCAAAGATGCCTTTCCAGAGGCCTGGTCAACCGTCAAAAGGGTCGCTAGACCGCCATTTCAAGGATTTTCTCAACCTCCTCAAGGCCAACTCGTAGTGCCGATGTCCCCAATGTGGAAAGCTCATTCGTGGATATGCCGCTTGGGAAGCAACAATTGTTACACTTATGAACAATTCGCCACTACTCTTTAATTGTCCGAATCGCACTAATGTGCCGAGGAATAATGGATGAAAGACTCCTTTAAAATCCACCCAACCTCTCGAAAGCAATTGTCGGACATTCTTTCCAACCCCAATTGCAGCACCGCAACCTTCCGCACTATCACCCAGATAACACCCCAATTCGATTCAACCTCAACCCTTTCAAGTGCAAACCCTCGAGCTTATACTATCCATCGTAAGCAACCAAGAGAGCTCCGTGAATTTAACAGTGTGGACGTCCGAATGGCGCATCTATCCTTATTCTTTTGATATTGGAGCCTCGCATTCATTTATTTCATCTCGCATGTGTAATCGCTGGGCTTCCCATAAAACAAGTCGGATCAAATTTTAATGTGTTCACCCTTTAGGCGGTCACTTTAGTTAACCAAGTATGCCCTAACTTAGAATTTGAGTTAGGATCCTTAAAGTTACAAGTCGAATCATTGCGCTTATTACCGATGAGGGATGTAGACTTGATCCTAGGGATGAATTGGTCGACTAAAATTTTGCTAAGATTCGCAGAAAAGTGAGATAGCTTTTCACCACCGAAAGAACCCACATGTTTCTACGGGATAGATGAAAGAATAGACGGATTCCATAATATCCGCTTTGCGTATGGAGAAGATAATAAGATGCAAAGAAAATCATGTTTATCTAGTATACCGAATGAAAAGGATAAGATGGAAAAGAAAATAGAAGAGGTACCTGTGTAAGAGAATATCCAGACGTTTTTTCGTAGAAATTGCCAGGCTTACAACCGGATAGGCGCTTAGATTTTGCGATAGATCTCGAACCCGATCGGCACCGTGTCGAAAGCTCCTTATCGAATGGCACCAAAGGAACTTCAAGAGTCGAAAGTTCGCCACAAGAACTTTAGACATGGGTTTTATTCGACCCAAGGCATCGCCATGGGAGCACCATCTCTTTGTCAAGAAGAAAGATGGTACCTTAAGGATGTGTATCGATTATAGTGAGTCAATAGATTAACATTAAAGAATAAGTACCTCTCCTCGAATAGATGATCTATTCGATCAACTTAGAGAAGCCCATGTGTTTTCAAAGATCGACCTGAGATCCTGATATCATCACCAAGGTTAAATCGTAAAATATACCTAAGACAACTTTTCGACGAGATATGGCCACTACGAATTTGTGGTGATGCCATTTGGGTCGACAAATGCTCCAAATTGTATTCATGGACTTGATGAACCGAGTATTCCATGAATACCTTGATAAGTTCGTTCTAATATTTATTGATTATATTCTAATCTATTCGAAAAGCGAGCTGGAACATGAAATGCATTTAAGAGTGGTGCTAGAAAAGTTGAGAACGGAAAAGTTATACGCCAATAGGGTCGATTAATCCCAGACGGGCCTGCACCCTACCCGAAATTATCTGCACCGATCCCGATTTTACCAAAACCAATACCGAGCTGCACTGCTTTTGTTTAGTCGGCACCTAATACCCGCCTCGGCAACCGGATCGGGTAGTAGGGTATCCAAAATACCCTGACTCAATGCTATGTTGGAAATGGTGACCGAGACAGAGTTATGGAGAGCTGGAGTTTGAGGCGGCCGCAAAGGCGAATGCCGGGGTTTCGAGCATGATGGACAAGTGGGTCTCTCGAAGAACCCGATGTAGTTACCATTGGGGAAATTAGGGAGTGAACTGAGGCGATTTGGCGATTCGGCTATTTTGTTACTAAAAATAAGAGGAGAACGAGATGGTCTGAAAGAAAGAAAGCAATTTATGAATACTGATTTGAGTTCGAGTGAGATAAGTGAAAAGAGACGAGAAGATGAAGGAGTGGTTGAAAAATTAAATGAATTTAAGAATAAAAAGAAGAAAGAGCACTCTAAAGTGAAAAGAGACCGAGAAGATGAAGAAATGAGTGGTAGAAAAATTAAATGAATTTAAGAATAAAAAGAAAAGAGAATGGAAGTATAAAGAGAGGAGAAATAAATTTGACGACAACTCATCACATGGGAAAAGGGATGGGGTGGGTGATATTGCGGTTAACAAGAGTCAGCTTCTCATGTCATATGTCATGTATACACCTTTCACAAGAAACGATGCATATGATTTATGAAATGCGGTATTCTGGGTATACCTGCTTGATAATCAGTATACCCGATACCCGATTTTTAAATACAAACTACCCGATACCGACCGACACCCGATAAAAGGATTATCGGCACCAATTACCTTGGCCGGGTCTGGTAATACCAAACCCAAACCCTGTTAGTCACCCCTATACGCCAAGTTTAGTAATGTGAATTATGGCTCGAGAAGTGAATTTTCTCGCCACATCGCTTCGGGAAGGAATCAAAGTTGATCCGGCAAAAGTGCAAGCAAGGCTAGAACGGAAGACCCCATCGACCAGAACGAGATTCGCAGCTTTCTTAGCCTAGCAGATACTATAGAAAATTCATCGAGGATTTTCAAAATTGCTGAGACCTATGACGAACCGTCATGGAAGGGAGTGAAGTTTCAAAGGACCCAAGAATGTGAAAGTAGCTTCCGTGAACTCAAGGACAAGTTGACGTCTCGCACAAATGTTGATAATACTGATCCCAATAAAGAGTACACTCTTTATACGTATGCATCAAGAAAGGAATCGGGGTGTCTTAATGCAAGATGATAAACACGCATTTTACACGCCTATTATTGATATTTAAAGATGAATTTAGATATATAAAGTGCGCTTATGTATTTGATCTCAATGCTTTTAGCTATTTTTGGAAGATACTGCTTTTGAGGTTTCTCTTTGGTGTTTTGTAGTTTTCAGGTGATAATCGATGCACAAGACATAAAAGCAACCAAAGATGATGAAATGGATATGACAAGTATGGATATGAAAAGTTTATAATGTTAAATATTATCTCTATCGGAGTCCATAGGCGCAAACGAATCGCAATTGGAGTTCTGACGCGTAGAGAATGGAGCGAACAACGGTCGCAGCAGAGCTGGGCGACCACCCGCGGCCGCGAGGATGGCCGCGAGAAATTGCCCAGATTATTTCAGAGTCATGGTCAGGAGCCCGCCGCGAGGCGTGACTGCTGGACCCAAAAATTAGGGTTTTCACCATTTCCTATAAATAAGCCACGCCTCGCCTCAACGTTACCAAATATAAATTTAGACATTTTTCCTCAGTTTTTCATTATTTTCCATTTATTTTCATTCTAGCTTTGATTTAGATTGATTATATCTTTAGTTTTCCATCATTCTACATTAGTTCTACGGTTTGTTATCGATTTGGAACGTTTTCGTCCGAACGAATTACATCATTTTCCCGTTTTCTGCTGAGGTTGGGATTTAAACCCAACGATTGTTCTTCAGACGCTACATCATGAGTTTTATCAATTTAATTTATGTTTTTATGATTATTTCGTATTTTATTTCGCTAATTATGTCTAGCTAATTTTCTGCTCTAATCCTGTGGTTTGCATGATTCTATCCTAAATGTTGTGATTCCTCGCTATTGTTATTTACCTTCCGTGCATCGATTCATGATTCTTGGTGCTTAATTATATGTGTTGATTTACGATCAATCTTGATGCATATCATAGTTGCCGCTAATTACTTAACCGCTTTAAGTGTCAATCGATCTCAATGCATGATACGATAAGCTTCGAGTCAGAATCGAGATAGGAACATTCATAGAAGCATATTCTTTGTGATCCTTTTCGAGTTGCTTATTTTCCTCTAGACGAATAATAATAGGGAAAATTAGTAATCAATCGCCACAATTGTCGTAATGTAAATTGTTGGTTACATATGTGATCTTTCATCTTGTCTCGATTAAAATGGTTAATAATAAGCAGGATAAACACACGCTGTGGGTAGGATTAGTGCATCCCTAGGTTAGTCTTTCTCAATAGTTATCTCTTTGATATTTTATCGCTTTAGTTTATTTTCTAGTTGTCACCTTTTGCTTGATTTAATATCTCAAGCCCTAAACATATACAAACCAAATCAGGTTGATAATGATGAATTATTGTCGAGTTAGCTTTGTTTTCGTGTTACAATCCCTATGGATACGATACTGCTTACCTTATACTTGTGCTTTTCGTGTTAGAAAAGTGAGTTATCAAATTTTGCGCCGCTGTCGGGATTGTTAAGATCACATAGGAATAACTTGACGATTTGGAATTATTAATTCAAGTTGTATATTATTATATTTATTTGTTCTGCCAGAGTTAAGCTCTCTTTTCTCCGTGTAGTTTATGATCACAAGGTCCTGTGACCTCCCCGAGCAAACTTTGACCCAAAATCGAGAATTCCCACAGGAGGCGAGACGAGAAAGAAGAAGGCAAGCAATGGTAGCGAATCCGCACAATGGGGGTATTCCTCTCGAGCAAGTTGCACGTCTGCTAGCCGATTTTACAGAGATGCAGCGCCAGATGGCGACCATGGGACTCATTGTCCCTGCTCCTGAGGCAAACCTCCTACTGAGCAATTCCAAGGAGGCGGATGGGGGCCGGAAGTTAATGCAAACAATTTTGAGTTGAAGCCGGCCCTGATCAACATGGTTCAAGGGGAACAGTTTGGAGAAGGAGTCACAGAGGATCTGAATGCCCATCTCGAGACATACCTCGGCATATGTGACACCATCAAACAGAATGGGGTGCCACAAGACATGATCCGGATGCGATGTTCAGATTCTCTCTCAATGAAAGTGTGAAGGATTGGTTCAAGAGCCTGACCGAACCGGATAGATAGGGGAAACTTTATAGAAGTTTCTTTCAAATATTTTCCGCCAAGAAAGACATAAGATAATAGCCGAGATCTCCCATTTCACAACAAGGAGATTTAGTCATTATTTGAGGCATGGGAGAGATTCAGGGCCTATTGAGAAAGTGCCCACAACATGGATTCTCCAGGAGCAGCAGATCACACAGCTCTATAGTAATGACATCAGCATACGAGAAGATTGTAGATACGCTTCGGGGACGCTGCTGAATCGCCGAGTAGAGGAGGCCACCGATCATAGAGGAGATGGCGGCTAATAGTTATCAATGGCCGATAGAGAGAACGCCAAATGACCAAAGCAATTCTTCAGAGGTCGACTTAAAATACAACGATCTTATGAAGAAGTTCACTTTCAAGAGTCCGATCGAGACAAAGGATGTCACCATATCAATCGAGGAATCATGGGGAAATCAGGCATACCATCCGAACAATAGGAATCATCCTAATCTATCGATGCCAACTCCAATCATTTTCAACAACCTCCAAAGAAGTCACCGCATGTAATGGTATGATTCAGAGTCAAGAAGCGAGCTTAGAGGAGTTGATGCAGCAGCTGGTTGTAAGCAACCAACAACCGGCAACGCAGCGTAACTCGCTCATCAAGAGCACTACTCATAAAGTTGCACATCTAGAATCCACCATGACAAACCATGGGCAAACACCAAGATAATGGAGAACCAGATCGGTCGATAGTCAGCACAATGTAACGCATACCAAAGACGGCCAATTTCCGAGTAATACTAAGTGAACCCTAAGAATCGTTGCTTTGCTATCTAGTTGAGAAGTGGAAAAGCGCACTGAATGACCCGGATGAAAAGACGAAGAAGGCGGAAAGAATGAGCACTCGCGATCGAGCTCATGATCACAACCCTACCGCGAGACATCACGCGTCCAAGCATTGAGGAGCACGCGAGCGAGCCCATGGTCGAAATGTGACGACCGATTCTCAAAGAAGTACGGATCATATGGATCGCCACCGTATGATAAATGCAATGGATATATATATAATTAAACCAATACGATTAACCAATCAATTGCGAATAAATACATAGATCGAAGGAATAAATCAGACGATACCACCTCAAGTCACAAAAGGACTCGCTAAAAGGTTCAAGGTTCAAATATAACCCAATCAGACGCAATTCAAGGAACGAGGTACGACCTCAAGTTCAATAGCGAAGCAAATAATACCATAATCAAATGACACAATAAAACATCGTAGTTAGGCAAAGAATAAACGTGTGAACATGTATATGACGATACATGCTCAAGGTTCTAGAAATCCTTTCAATTAAAGCAACACACTACTACCACTCGCACCGCCGCACCCATCATCAATCCTCGCTCAACCCGCACATCAAAAACGAGATGCAGGCTAAGTACAAAAGTACTCTGGGACTCATCACGAAAATATTTTCTTTATAAAAGTTATAGAATCGCCCACAATAGCACATGAGGATTTTAGTTAAAAGACTACGCCTATCAAACATTTTATCATTTTCCAAAAGCGTCAGCCCGACTATTTCATACGTTGTTCCATATCTCGATCATTCATTCATTCATTCCATTCACAAGACTATGGAGTTGGCCACTCACACATAGTCGCCGCGACCGTCGAGGTAGCTAACCTTAACACACAATCACATCGTACACAATCCGAGTTAGTCCTTAACTAAGTCTGATCCGATCGTTACCCTTTTTTAACGCTAGGACCAACACATTCACATACCACATCGATATACCAACCTCGATAGGATCACAACAAAACATAATCATTTGGCAATCAATAACAGCTCATGCAATAATATTTCATAAAGCTTTTGTAAATCATGCTTGAGGTATGCATAACATTTTGTTTCAAAAGAGCTCACCTCAAGAATTGTCCTTCTCGAGTACCGCTAGCGATCCTCTCGTTGTTTTCGCTACGCCCACGCTGACCTTATCAACGTAAGAAATATAATTTAGTACGCCATTCGCTTCTTTTGGTAAGATCATTAAGATTCGACAACTTGATATCTTTTAAGTATTAGAGTTTCGGTTTTAGGATTTTAGTTATCGATACGACTCGCTTAACAATCTATATATCGCCTATTGTGTTCGCCTCGCCATGACGATAAATGACATTTCGACGTCGATACTTCCTTCCATCGATGTTTCTCCACGCCGTTTCGCATAATTTATGAATCTTAAATTCATAGCTAATAGTCATCATTTGTTAACACGTATCAACGATTTCGAGCTCCAATACCTCATTCGTCACTATCATTTTCTCGCCGTGTTTCTCGCCTCACACGTCCCATATATTCTATCAGAGAAACTCATATCTATAGTACACAACCGATAAAGGTTTCTTGTAAATCAATCATCTTCTAACAATCGTTCTATAAATTAAAGTTGCTTAAATAATTAATACTTTTTTTTCTTCTCAAGCATCTACTTGACATAATCAACTCATTAATATTTAATTAAATCTCTAATTTAATTAAATAGATCCATAATTAAAGCCTAATTAAATGGATCAATTAAAAAGTCTAACAATATTCGATTAATCAATCAAATTAATTTAATTCATCTTAGATATCCACTAATTAGATTTATTTCAATCATACATTTGTAACAAATTACATAAGGTCCATCTCATTATATAAGTAAATCACCTAAAAGAATAATCCTCAATTATCCTTTAACATAATTAATTAATTATGTTATTCAATTTCTAAAATTAGAATTTATCCAATCTAATGAATTTAATTAACTCACTCTAAATAATTTATATTTAGATTGTTATTTAGTTAATTAAGAATTAATCTCAAAATTTAATTTCTAAAATTAAATCTCATACTTAATTAATAAAGAATTTATTCAATCCTTAATTAAATTTTAATGGATCATAGATGATTAGTTCAAGTCCATTACCAAATTAAATTCTTAGCCCAATATTTAAAATAAGTCTAAGCCCATTTTAAATTCAATTCAAGAATCCATCTTTTATTTAATTTCAGAGCCCATATTTAAATTATTTTTGTCCAAACTTGGCCCATTATCTCAAGCCCAAGGATATATATTTCTCAGCCCAATGAATTAAACTAACTAAGCTCATCTCTTCTTTCAAATTTATTTAACAATTCATTCAAAGGCCCATATCAATTTAATTTCCGTAGTCCAACTAAATTCTCTACCCAACGACTTAAGGCCCAAACACGCTTAATATACATGGTCCATCTTCTATTATTATCTTCGCCCATAATCACGCCCAACAACAATTAATTTCGCCAATAATATTTAATTCAAAGCCCATTTGTTCGGCCCAAACAATAAGGCCCAAACAATTAAAATAAAAATACAAACCCTAACTTTTCTACCCCATCACCGCCCTCCCAATTTGGATCACTCTCTCTGGCCCTCACACACACACACACACACACGAAGACGGATCGCCGCCCATAGCCGGCCGGCCCATGTCGTTTGGCCGGCGAGGCGCGCGGCGACGCGCCACCTCTCCTCTTTCCTCACTCACGCGTTGAACCCACATATACAAGAATATTTCCCTCTCCTCCTCCTCCATCTACCGCCACCGTGTCTTCATCTCCGCCACACGTCACGGTCGAAGAGCCTCGCCGCCGCGACCACCGCACTCTCCTTTTCTTCCCTCTTCTTTCTCTCTATTCTCTCGCGGACACACACACGCCGCACACATCTCTCTCTCTCGAATCGCATTGTCGCGCTGCCGATTCCGCCAAGATGTCGTCGCGTCCGTCCCTGGCCGTTTAATCCTCAAGATCCACACACACGCACACACGCATCGGGTGGATCTACCCATTTCTTTCTAAATTTTGTTTGTAAAAGAAAATTTATCTAACATTTTCCTTTCGCTCACAGGATTGCAGGGCTGCCGCCCTTATTTCCCTCGTCTCCGACGAACGCGTCACCGATCGACTAGTTGCACAGCCACCGCGATGGCCGACAGCCGACAACTTTAGTGACTCGGCTCAACACTATAATTCTAGGTTCAAAAGCATTCCTTGTGCATCTAGAATTTTATTTGTTTGTTGTTGGATTTGGGATATGTAATATGAGTTTAAGTAATCTAACATCTATAAATGTATGCGTAGCTTGTTATTGATTCAGAATCGAAAGAAGAAATATGAGGATTGAGAGGAAGTTTTACCTCATGCTGTCTCCTTCTTGCTTTGAGTTGTGCAGATTGGTAGTGTGAAGAGTGTGTGGTGTGGTTAAACGTGAGAGAAAGAGGGTAGGAAAAGAAAATGTGTTGTCGCAAAGTCCTCATAGATTTTTAGGAGAAATTACGAGGTTTGATAAATGATTATATAGGACAAGGTGGGGAATATTGGGTAATATAAAATGATGAGTATGTAAGGACAAGGTAGAGGATTTTGGGATATGGAATGATGTAGTTCGACTAGACAATTTATCCAAAGATAAAATATCTAGCTCGGTTTATAATCGATTTATGTCTCGATATTCTTTAAATTTTCTCGCTCAAAATAAAAATCGAAATGTCGACAATTGTAAAATTTAATAGTCGCCTAAATTCAAATCTCGATTTAGCTAAAGAAATTAATAATCAAGTTTTCAATTTCTGCATTACATTCCATCACCTTAAAAAAATTTCGTCTCCGAATTTGCTAACTTGGGAAAAGATCCGTATTTATCATTCATAATGCATCCTAATTACCAAGTTGTTTCTTCTTGTCTATTGTCGCCATAGAACCTTTTCTACCGGTATTTTCGTTTCTTTTGTTTTTGGATATGTCACCCAAAATTCTCGTAGTAATTCTACATAACTCATATTGTCATCGAGGACAATATCTGCTTATGATATTACATGACCGGGTCATATGTGTACTATCTAAGTTGTGAAACCCGAACACATTGTATACGCTCCCAAAGCTTAGCGGTAATGTCACCAGAAGTTATTGGTACTATCATTTCCAATATTTCATAGGGTTCTACGAAAACGTGGTCACAGCCTCCCTTTGATTTTTTAGCGGGTCTATCTCACAATCATGATCATATTTCTCATAAAGTCGGGTCCTACTACTCTTCTTTCTCCCACTTTATCCCAGTAAAGTGGTGATCGATATTTCTTTCCATAAAGCGTTTTGTATGATGTCATTCCAATAGTTACTTGATTAATTGTTGTATGCGAATTCCACAAGTGGTAACACTTGTTCCAAATTTTCTCATCTGTCCAGGACAACAGCCCTCAATATATCTCAAGCGCTTGATGGTCCTCTCGATTGTCTTTCCGCTTGTGGGTGGAACGCAGATCGAAATGCAATCGAGTTTCCAATTTTTGAAGCTCGCCCGTAACTGATGTAAATTTCAATCTTATCGTATATGATAGTCCTCGGGACTCTATACAAACGCATTTATTTCTCGAACATACAATTATGCTAATCTACTTGATCCATATATTATCGGAATTTGTAGAAAATGCGCGCTTGGTTAAACGATCAATGACGACCCAAATAGCGTATTTCCTCTTTGTGGATTTGGGTAGTCTTGCAACACTATCCACGGCTATGTTATCACATTTCCATTCCGTATGTCCAAAGGGTTGTAGGTTCCATACGATCGCCGTGGAGTGTTTTCACTTGTCGACACGCCAAACAAAGTTTTACGATCAAGCTACGCCTCGCCTCATTATATCCCACCAAAATTTTCTTTGAAATCTCGATACATTTTGGTGCTTCGGGGGTGCAGTAAGACATCTCACGGCTTCTCTCAAGATCTCACTCTTAAGCCCTTCGCCTTTAGAAAATACACACTGCCATCATATAGCAAAACATCCTATGTTGCCACTCAAAATTCTTGTGGTCATTATTCTTGATTTTGGCTCGCATTTCCTCCACCTTATTGCTCTTCATCGAGCTTCCAAGATTCGAGTTTTAAACTGGATTGCAATCAACGCTGTAATACAAAGATTCTATCGCCTCAGCGGCTCTATAAATTCGATGTTAATACTCAAATTGCTTATAAGCATCTCCTCACGACCGAGGAGGCATTCCAAACTAGGGTGAGATTTGCACTCAAGGCATCGCCACAACATTAGCCTTTCCTCGGTGGTAATTGATGCCACAATCGTAATCTTTCACCGCTCTAACCATATACGCTGCCTCATGTTAAGATCTTTCGCCAAAGAAATACTTCAGCCTTTATGGTCAAGATAGATCTCACATCTAACTCTATAGAGATGGTGTCTCCAAATCTTTAAGGCATGTACGATCACGCTAATTCCGTGTCGCATGAGGATAGTTCAACCCATGTAGCGTAATCGCCTTGAAGCATAAGCAATAACTATGCCTTCTTTGCATCAGAACACATCCTAGCCCATTCTTCGAAGCATCCGTGTAGATTGTGTACTCCTTATCCGCTTTGCATCATGAGTATAGGTGCTATTGTCAAGAACTCCTTCAATCTCTCGAAACTAGCCTCACACTCGCCATTCAAGTGTACTTGATTCATTTTCTCAACAATTAGGTCATAGGTCGGCTATCGTTGAAAATCCTTCGATAAATCTTCGATAGTAGCTCGCAAGTCCTAAGAAGCTCCAAATTTCATTCGGTTCTTTGGTGGTTCCCATTCTCGAACCAGTATTGATCTTCATGGGTCTACTTTGATTTCTCAATGCACACAATGTGACCTAAGAATGTCACTTGCCTAACCAAAACTCACACTTATAAACTTGGCAAGAGTTGTTTCGCCTCAACGTCATAAACACGCCCTCAAGTGCTCTTCGTGTCTTGGTTATTCTTGGAGTATATTAGATATCGCCTATGAATACTAAGACAAATTTGTCTAAGTATGTGTGAAATACCCTATTCCAAAGGGCATAACGATGAATTCAAATGACCATAGCTTGTACGGAAAGTCGCTTTAGGTACATCTTCTGTCTAATCCTTAGTTGATGGTATCCCGACTTTAGATCTATCTTTGAAAGGACTCGCCCCCTTGTCGATCAAATAGATCGTCAATTCGGGCAAATGATACTTATTCTTAAGAGTTATCTTGTTTAACCTCGATAGTCTATGCACATTCTCGTACCATCCTTTTCTTCACAAAAGGACAGATGCTCTCCATGGAGATACATCGATCTAATGAAACCTAACTCCAAGAGTTCTTGCAGTTGATTTTCAATTCCTCAAGTTCCTTTGGTGCCATCCGATGGGCTTTCACACGTGAATGTAACTCGTTCAAGGTCGATCGTTAGCTCGATCCATCGATTTGGCGATAATTCGTAGTTCATCCGAAACACATCGATATTCCTTCACGATCGGGACATCTTCTATCATTCTCTCATTCTAATCTTCCTCTTGGAGATAGACGAGGTAGGTGTGGTTCTCTGTCTTGTTCATCAATGCCCTTGCTTATAGCGCGGATATGATTGGGACTCTTCTTCCCATGTTGATCCCGTGAAGTCTATAGGTTTCTTTCCGAGATGTTGGAAAGAAATCTTCCTTTCATTGCAAGGGATAGTCGCATTATGTTCGGCTAACCAATCCATCTCTAGGATTATATCCATATCTATCATAGGTATGACGTGAAGATTATATGTCATGACCTGAAGTAAACCTAGTCCAAGTTCTAGGTTCGAGCATGTGTGGGTTACCGTTTTTATCCCTCCCATCGAGAAGATATTTCATGATTTGTTTAGCACGCTTAGGACCTAATCCTAAGTTCTCTACGATGCTTCAAAGAATAAAAGAACGCGAGGCGCCAAGATCAACAAAGAGGATAACAGCAATTGGAGGAGATTCCATACCGCCAAGTTTCCTTGGTCCTCGCGGCTCCTACGAAAATTCCCTTCTTGGTTGAGGTGTAGCCCTAGTTTGCCGGGGGTTGCTGTTGTTGATGATGTTGTTGTCGCTCGCCGTGTTGATATGGTCGATTGATCTTGCCAAAGATCGGACCGGTTTTTGTTGTCGAACGGTTAAGCTTGAATAGCGCAGATTTGTTGGACTCGATCCGCACATCGGGACGGCCATTCTCTCATCATGCATCCCTCGACAATCCTCGAGTAGTGACCCTTTGGACACATTTGAAACATTCATCATTTGTGAACATGTAGACTCCTTTGTGACCCTATGGCACTTAGGGCATATGGGGAGTTTCACGAATATTTAGTTTCCTCCGCCAGGCGCGGTACTATGGTACGCCCATTGCCTTGTTCGTGCCTAGATGGTACCTTACTCCCTTGTCATGGCCTTGTGTCGGCCTCGGCCCGATTTGATCCTCGACCTTGGTGGGTCCTTCCCACTTTCTCTTCCACGATCTCCTTGGTGATTCGTGGACGACAACCACAATCCTATCCTCGGCAAGGCGGCCTCAATGTCCAATGTTCTATTAAGGGCTTCACGATAGGTCATATTTCCATGACCAGCTAGTGACACTCTGATCTCATGATAAAGTGATGCAACCTAAAGTTCGTTGATTTTCGACTTGGTTCGTGTTCCCAGTGAACCAATTACAAGAGCTCGAGCAAAGCAGTTCAATTTTCAGCCTATATAAAGGCTTGTAAACTCACGAAATATAAAGCTTTGATTTCAAATTTATTAGTGAGTTTTCTTCTCTTCAAGAGCTCTTCGAATTTCTTTTGGTTTGCCAAGAAATTCAATTATCGACTTATCGACGAGGCATCCATCCCTCGCTCATGTGTCATTCATCGCTCCCGTGTTGTCGAGGCGAATTGCTCTCGGGTCGACTTCAATGTATTGAGTATACATCCCATCTATTTGTCGCTTATTTTCACATTTGATTCTAGGTTACGATTCGCCAATTTCAACCGATTGGCGAGGATCGCATCACGTAGTCTCTTCGTAACCTTTCACCTCTCTTCGCCGTTGTCAACCGCTGAGACTCATACCGCGATATCTCGCAGAATGCACGGTCTTAAACTATGACCGTGGTCTTTCCTTGTCGTAGATTGTAGAACTCGTGTTCTTTCTTCTTACGGTAGCTCTTAGGAATGTACTTCTTGTACACTTCCTCATTGAACTCTTTCCAGGTGTAAGCTTCTAGTTCCTCTTCATATAAGGTCTTTCTCTTCGCCTTCCACCAAAAATCGGCGCACCAGTCATTTACAAAGCAACGCATGACAAGCGTGCTTAAGAGGTGCAATGAAGGAATTTAAGATTCGCTCTAACGCTGAATCCACGCCCGCATCCACGAGATTCCCATCCTGCTGAAAATTGGCGGATTCTCGCTCATGAATGGCTCCTCAATCCTTCTTGCCGGTGGTGGTGGTGTGTCCTCCGTTCAAGTGTTACATCGCAGCTTTCTCCTTCTCGACGGTATTCTATCATTCTTAAATATACGCAATCAAATATCTTCTTATACCATCCATCAAGATCATACATATCTTAGCGATATGTATATATAATCATACGCTGTAAGTCAGCACATTGTCGAACATCCTATAATACGACATCAAAACTAACGGCTCTCACGAGCTATCACCATATCAAATCAAATGCCTCACGAGGATTTTCATCGAATTTCGAGATCTACCAAAGAGGACAGTACGGAGTATGATGCTCTAAAACTAATATCAAGATCCTCCACGCATCTAATCACTGTATGCATAAATATTTAAACGCCACCGAGGTCATCAAAATAAGAGTTCGTGTCGAAACGACTTATCGCTTCCGCACGCATCACAAGATATACAAAAGTATATAAACAAAACACTATCTAGTCTTAAGAACTAGATCCATAATCGCCTGTGTGTAAATAGGGCTCAACTTGTCAAAGTCGACCTGTAGTATAGGTACTATCAACTCCTTTCATCTCATCGTCCGCAATCAGATCCTCCTCTCGGTCTTACTCATCTTTCACCTCATCATCGAACGTGGAGTCACAGTTCAATTCAAATAACTCTAGCTTCTTCCATAATAGTTAAGTCTCGACTGATCTCACCCGATATCCTCATAGCATCGGCTAGAAACGAGAAGAACAAGACGGTATAAGCTCCTCTCACTGCCCCGCAGCTAGGGCCACATGAATCGTCAATCTCACAAGATCGTGGTATACGGGTCCCAGATGAGGTAACGGCGGTTAAACAGGAAAACGCCGTAGGTAGAGATGAGTCTTGGCATGGAATGATCGACAGAGGTGGTCCGGGCGAGCAATGACGGGCTCGAATCCTACTAGCGGTAGGACCGTAAAGGATTTGTCGAGGACGAGAAGATCCACCGAATATGTTCCCCGCCACACCTGACAAGAATACAAGTTTATCGATGCTGCTGGGTACCTCCTGACGAAGCCACTCATGATTCTCATCATGCCAGGTATATTCTCGCTCAGGGAGATACAGTCCGCAAGGTGCAGCTCCTTATACCATGAATACGTAGTTCAGGTGGCTGACGGAACGAAACAAGGCTGCCTCAAGATCGAAGCTCTCTCAGCGACGATATATGTATTCAGCTGATATCTCGCGGCATACCCCTGCCAATCGGGTGGCGCCTCAAGAACCAATGAGTACGTCGTGGTATGATGTACCACGGCATGTGCAGCAGCCTAGTGACGTACGAAGTGAGCCAAGAACTTGCTGACATCGTCTCCTTGGCACATCTAGTAGGAATGGTAGGAACGTACAACCTCCTCGTGTGTGGCTCTATAGGATAAAAGCGCCTAGTCGTATAAATTGTCCAACCATAATCTTATATCATATATTCCTAAGTTCTTTCAAACTACTTTCATAGTTTGGCTTTGAAAGAGACCGATGGTCTCTTAGATAGAACAGACTTTCAATGTTTAGCCTTCTGCAAAGGCTATGGTCACCATTTCATCGGGTTACGAATTCCTTATTTCCATTCGAATCATAACATTCGATCATATGCCTCCCGCAATACACAAAATTCTATCTTTCTTTTATACATACTTTCTTAACGTTATGCTTTGATTCTTCGTTATCGCCACGATAGAAATAAGACGATAGTGTTCGAGATTCCTTCACATAGAGAGGTTGTGATTCATAGCAAGACGAACCTCCGCTACAATCGCCTCATCATCATAGACTCGTCGCTGTCATCCTCGATCCGTCCGTATCGGATTCTTATAATTTCTATGTTCTCATTCTTCCTTAGTATTCCGTTCAATCGGGGATACCTTATGTTCTCATACTAAGTTCGGTGCAAAGGGGTCATGCATCTTAAGAGTCTATGTTCTCATGGGGAAACATACTCATTTACATTATGCCTCTAACATATAGGAGTAAACGCAACTCATAACATATATTGCGATAAACAGGTATTCTCATATCATTCCTTTATCGATCTCCCAGAGTTTTCAACTCTTTTCAATCTACAACCAGTTATTTTGAAAATAACTTTTCAATTTCAATCATTCATTTTTTTTTCCAAAATCATTGGAAACAACTACATTTGAAATTTTTGAGACTTTTCTCCTTTCAAACATATTTCAACCTTCAAAACAATGCGACTTTTGTAAGTCCATTTCACATTTCATAAACTTCCATCATTTCAAAACAACTTTCACCATTTCAAAGCAACTTCCACAATTTCTAAACAACTTCCAATTGAGATAATTACATTCTTCCTCGCTGAGGTGACGACAATGGAGCAGCAAGTGTAGTCAATTACCAACAATTTCAAGACTCGACTTTCAACTTAGATTCAAGGAAAGTGGTTTCTAGGTTCAGAGCTAATGTGCTCGACACCACTTTGTGACGACCCTACTTCTCAAAGAAGTACGGATCATATGGATCGTCACTGGTATGATAAATGCAGCGGATATATATATAATTAAACCAATACGATTAACCAATCAATTGCGAATAAATGCATAGATCGAAGGAATAAATCAGACGATACCACCTCAAGTCACAAAAGGACTTGCCAAAAGGTTCAAGGTTCAAATATAACCCAATCAGGACGCAATTCAAGGAACGAGGTACGACCTCAAGTTCAATAGCGGAAGCAAATAACAATCATAATCAAAGGACACAATAAAAACATTAGAGTTAGGCAGCAAATAAACGTGTGAACATGTATATGACGATACATGCTCAAGGTTCTAGAAATCCTTTCAATTAAAGCAACACACTACTACCACTCTGCACCGCCTCACACCCATTATCAATCCTTGCTCAACCTGCACATCAAAACACAGATGCAGGCTAAGTACAAAAGTACTCAAGGACTCATCACGAAAATATATTCTTTATAAAAGTTATCGAATCGCCCACAATAGCACATGGAGATTTTAGTTAAAAGACTCACGCCTATCAAACATTTTATCATTTTCCAAAAGCGCCAGTTCCCGACTATTTCATACGTTGTTCCATATCTCGATCATTCATTCCATTCACAAGACTATGGAGTGGCCACCTACACATAGTCGCCGTGATCGGTCTAGGTAGCTAACCTTAACACACAACACACGTGTACACAATCCGAAAGTTAGTCCTTAACTAAGTCGATCCGATCGTTACTATTTTTAACGCTATGGACCAACACATTCACATACCATATCGATATACCAACCTCGATAGATCACAACAAAACATAAACATTTGGCGTCAATAATAGCTCATGCAATAATATTTCATAAAGCTTTTGTAAATCATCATTCGAGGTATGCATAACATTTTGTTTCAAGAGAGCCCACCTCAAGAATTGTCCTTCGAGTACCGCTAATGATCCCTGTTGTTTTCGTTACGCCCACGCTGACCTCACAACGAAGAAATATAATTTAGTACGCCATTCGCTTTTTTGTAAGCATCATTAAGATTCGACAACCTCGATATCTTTTAAGTATTAGAGTTTCGGTTTTAGATTTTCGTATCGACACGACTCGCTTAACAATCTATATATCGCCTATTAGGTTCGCCTCGCCATGACGATAAATGATATTTCGACGCCGCATTCTTCCCTTCCATCGATGTTTCTCCACGCCGCTTGCATAATTTATGAATCTTAAATTCATAGCCAATATTCATCATTTGTTAACGCCAGATCAACGATTTCGAGCTCCAATACCTCATTCGTCACTATCATCTTCTCGCCGTGTTTCTCGCCTCACACGTCCCATATATTCTATCGTAGAAACTCATATCTATAGTACACAACCGATAAAGGTTTCTTATAAATCAATCATCTTCTAACAATCGCTCTATAAATTAAAGTTGCTTAAATAATATTTTTTTTTCTTCTCAAGCATCTACTGACATAATCAACTCATTAATATTTAATTAAATTTAATTTAATTAAATAGATCCATAATTAAAGCCTAATTAAATGGATCAATTAAAAGTCTAACAATATTCGATTAATCAATCAAATTAATTTAATTCATCTTAGATATCCACTATTTAGATTTATTTTCAATCATATTTTTGTAACAAATTACATAAGGTCCATCTCATTATATAAGTAAATCACTTAAAAGAATAATCATCAAATTATCCTTTAACATAATTAATTAATTATGTTATTAAATTTCTAAAAATTAGACTTTATCTAATCTAATGAATTTAATTAACTCACTCTAAATAATTTATATTTAGATTATTATTTAGTTAATTAAGAATTAATCTCAAAATTTAATTTCTAAAATTAAATCTCATACTTAATTAATAAAGAATTTATTCAATCCTTAATTTAATTTTAATGGATCATAGATGATTTGTTCAAGTCCATTACCAAATTAAATTCTTAACCCAATATTTAAAATAAGTCTAAGCCCATTTTAAATTCAATTCAAGAATCCATCTTTTATTTAATTTCAGAGCTCATATTTTAATTATTTTGGTCCAAACTTGGCCCATTATCTCAAGCCCAAGGATATATATTTCTCAGCCCAATGAATTAAACTAACTAGGCTCATCTCTTCTTTCAACTCATTTAACAATTCATTCAAAGGCCCATATCAATTTAATTTCGAGAGTCTAACTAAATTCTCTACCAACGACTTAAGGCCCAAACACGCTTAATATACATGGTCCATCTTCTATTATTATCTTCGCCCATAATCACGCCCAACAACAATTAATTTCGGTCCATAATATTTAATTCAAAGCCCATTTGTTCGCCCAAATAATAAGGCCCAAACAATTAAAATAAAATACAAACCCTAACTTTTCTACCCTATCACCGCCTCTTCCCAATTTGGAAAACTCTCTCTGGCCCTCACACACACACACACACACACGAGCACGGATCGTCGCCGCTTCCACGGCCGATCGCCATGTCGCCGGCGGGCGAGGCGCATGGTCGACGCCACCTCTCCTCTTTCCTCACTCACGCGGTTGAACCCACACATATACAAGAATATCTCCCTCTCATCCTCCTCCATCTGCCGCCACCGTGTCTTCGTCTCCGACGACACGTCGCCGGTCGAAGAGCCTCGCCGTCGTGACCACCGCACTCTCCTTCTTCTTCCCTCTTCTTTCTCTCTATTCTCTCGCGGACACACACACGCCGCGCACATCTCTCTCTCTCTGGAATCTTCCGTCGCCGTTGCCGATTCCGGCCAGCACGTCGTCGCGTTGTCCTCGGCGTCGTCTAATCCTCAAGATCCACACACACGCACACACGCATCGGGTGGATCTGCCCATTTCTTTCCAAATTTTGTTTGAGAAAATTTATCTAACATTTTCCTTTCACTCATAGTCTCATAGGTCGCCGCCTTATTTCCCTCATCTCCCATGAACGCATCACCGTCGACGAGTTGCACACCACCGCGATGGTCGACACCGACAAATTTAGTGACTCTACCAACACTATAGTTCTAGTTCAAAAGCATTCCTCAGGCATCTAGAATTTTATTTGTTTGTTGTCGATTTGGGATATGTAATACGAGTTTAAGTAATCTAACATCTATAAATGTACGCGGTAGTTGTTATCGATTCCAGAATCGAAAGAAGAAATATGAGGATCGAGAGGAAGTTTCACCTGCAGATTGTCTCTTTTCGCTTCGAGTTGTGCAGATTGGTAGTGAAGAAGGCGTATGTGGTTAAACGTGAGAGAAAGAGGGTAGAAAAAGAAAATGTGTTGTCAAAGTCCTCATAGATTTTAGTAGAAATTATGAGGTTCGATAAAATGATTATATAGGACAAGGTGGAGAATATTGAGAATATAAAATGACGAGTATGTAAGGACAAGGTAGAGGATTTTGGGATACGGAACGATGTAGTCGATTGACAATTTATCCAAAGATAAAATATTTAGCTCTATTATAACCAGATTTGTTCTCCGATATTCTTTAAATTTTTCTCGCTCGAAAATAAAATCGAAATGTCGACAATTGTAAAATTTAATAGTCGCTCTAAATTCAAATCTCGATTTAGCTAAAGAAATTAATAATCAAGTTTTCAATTTCTGCATTACACGAAAGCAAGAAGCGGTTCACCATGAGAAATCAAAGCAGAGTTCTGGGGAAGGTTAGCTACCGAGCCCATGATCATGAGCCCTACCAAGAAGAAACTCGACGCCCCATACGCTTAGCGACCACCCTCGCGTCATGGCGACGGTCATGAGGCAACTTCAAGAAGGCGATCCGACGATACCCTCCGATTCTGCTTTCCGAGTCGTTCGCCAAGCCCAAACATGATGATCGGCTGACCCGATTTTTTGAAATGTTCGAAAAGGTGAATATCAATATTCCTCGCTAGATGCACTCAAAGATATGACGGTACATGAAATTCCTCAAAGATGTCGTTACCAACAAGAAGTTTCGGAGAAATTCAAACGATCAATCTATTTCAAGCGCAAAGGTCAGCAGCGCAAAAAGTTGTCACATCACCGTTAGAAAGATCCGCGCAGCCACCCCTATTTTGACCAACATCGATCGAAATAAGACGGCCCAAATTTGCATCGCGCAATTTACATAAACATTAGGGGTTCAACTGCAATTTTCGGCTTTATCTGAAACGACGATTAGCAGCTTTAAACACAGCAATCTCCTGAATCGAGAATCTTACAAAACCCCACCGCTCACTGCTTCACCATTTTCTCCGCTTTCTAACTACGAAGATCCTGAAATCAGCGACGGCGATGAATCAACTGAGACGAGCTTCGATGAAATGGAGCCGCCTAGGTGGCGGTATATGTCCGCCTTCCTCCGCCGCCGCACCGAAGCCGTTCTCCGCCGAAGCATACAACGACGATCAGTTTCTTCACAGCCCATCTAACGGTTCTCATCTTTTTCCGCATTTCTGCTTTTCTTCCGATTCATTATCTTAATTTTTTCCCTACATTTTGAGAAGGTAGGGTCTAGGGTTTTGGTGATTAATTGCGTGTATTGTTAATTTTAGGAAACTGTTTTTGGATTTTTTTTTTGTTTATTATTTACTGTCTTGTGCTTTGATTGAGTTAAAGACGATTCGGTTAATTGATATATATGTGCAGTTTCGATTATTTTATATTTACATGTTTGGCATTCCACATGTTTGATGGCCAGATGTTGATATGTTATTCTCTCCCCCTCTCTCTCTCTCTATCTCCATTTTCAGGTGTAGTTTATGGGAGACTTCTTGATATCACAAAGTATACGTCCAAGACTGATATAATCAATGTGCTGGATGCCAGCAATTTGAGTCCGGAGAAGATCAAAGTTGAGTACAATCGAGGGTTTATTCCTTTGTCAATGTAAGGTTCTCCACAGAATTCATTGTCTCAAGAGTCAATTTGAAAAAAAGAAGAAGCAATGAAGTGTGCAATATCAATGCTTTCTTATTTCTTTTGATTGTAGATGGTTATATTCTGGCATTGGTTTTATCATTTAAATGACAAAACTCAACTCTGGATGAGGATGAACGGTCTATTAAGTTTTTCCATGGTATTCTGAATGTTTTCTCATGTGGTACAATCAGCCCCCGACCCACCCCACAAGGGGAAGAAAATAAATGGATAAATGCAAACGGATAAGAAAGATTTCAAGGTGTGGTTGGTGATCTAGGGAATGATCACGAACGTGATTCATTTGTAAATCGTTATCTCCTGCTGCTTCACTGAAAACTTGTATACCATTTGGCTGAATTTTGTAGGCTGGTCGAATTTCCCTCCGTATCAGCTTATGATGCTGCCTTAAGGTCAATTGGAAGGAAAGGCCGCTTGTATAATATAAGAAGGGTACTTTTTTTTATATGCTGCTGTATTTTTATCTAATTCTTTATTTTTCCTTTTAACTTTTTTATTCATTTTGACCTGATTGCAGGCTGATAAATCTGACTGGGATGCCAGTACACCTTATGATGGAAAAGCTGTGAGTAGTTCTTCATTTTCTTATTTGTATACCTCTGAAATGTTGAGTATTTGTTTAATTTGATCTATTATTTCAGATCATTTTACTTGGGATCCCCCGCAATGCGTCTTTTGATGATGTTGAGCGCTTCCTTTCTGGTTGCCAGTACGATTCATCTTCAATTCAGATTTCTGTCAGGTTAACTACTATTCTTGTCCCATGAGAATTATTATATGAACTAGCACTCTTTTGTTTCATGTATTTCACTGAAAGTACGTTCTTTGGTAAACGATGCAGACTTACAAATGAAGGCCCCATCAGAATGGCACTTGTTCGTTTCCCTTCCCAAGCTCTGGCCATGCATGCTTATATCACCAAGAACAGAGGCTTCTGTCTCAATAATCAAATCACGGTGCAAGTTCTCTATTAGTTCAATTTTTTGGGTTCTGGCTGAGTTATATTTTCTTGGCAATGGTTTCAGTTTTATAGTTTTTTTGTGACGCACAGAGAAGTGGTCGACTCTGCTAAGTTATTTCTTCGGTTCATGAAGCTATCTGAACTTGTTCAGGAAAACAATGTGTTTCTTGTTCCAAATATGCTAGCGGTTAATCAACTGAGTTAAGTTCGTGGGAGTCTTGTTCCAAAAGGGGAGGTTCTTTCTTCAGAACCCCACACCCCAAAATTTCATGAGAATGCCAGGTAAATCACGGTGACTCAATGATTAAGAAGTTAGGAGAATTTTGTCTAGTGTCCACAAAGAATCACCCTAAAGAGGGTGAAACTCTCACACCGAGGTCAGTAGGATCGATCTTTGGTCTTTATTCCAAATCTATTACTTTAACCAACCGAAGTTGTTAAGCAAATGAGTAAATAATGTGTTTCGCAAAGCATAATGTTGGTAGAGTCTTGGAAACTATTTTCCATTAATTTTATTCGAGCCATAAGTATTCTTGTCGAAAATGAACAAAAGGACATAGTAAAAATTAAAATGATGTTATTATATATGAAGTAGCATGATTTATAGATTTGAAGGACGAAAAGTTTATAGTATAAGTCATTCATATATATATATGTGTATACATCTTTTCCTCATTTCATTTTCATTATCTTATTCTATTTTAAAATTGAAGAAAACAACAAAATTTCCCGTAAGTTTGCCAAACAAGATGACAAAAAGTAGAATTTACAAGATTTTTGTCTGATAAAGGTTGGTAGGCTTTTTTTGCCTTTTGAATTAACACTGTACATGAGATGGATTACGCCGACAATTGAAAGTAACGCCCATTCGAATTAAGGAAACAATATTGTAACTCGAATCAATCTAGTGATAATGTGATCAACTTAAAACAAAAAATCGTAGTATTTCTTCTATTGGTCAATGACGTGAGAGTTTAATTGATTTTTTTTTTTGTATCATGAGGAAATCATAGTTGCTATCTACGGTGTACATTAGATAAATTTCACGTTCTTTTGCAATAGTTTGCGAACTACGCAGACTATGTAAATCAAATTTGAAAAATTAGCGCGTATAAATTGATATGCATAAATACATTGGTAGAGTTTGAATTTGTGATATCTCGACCACAAGAAACTACCTTAACTATTGAGTTGTATTTATGCTTTTGTGTGTATGTGAAGGGTAGAACCTAGAGGAATCATATTCTTGTTTCTCTACTTTTTCTTTTGAAAATGCTTGCTTTCTAATTCGTCGTGGTCAAATTACATATTTATATGTTGGATTATCAAGGATTTTCTTATTTCCATTTCCTATTTATTATTTACATTAATTGTTTGTAGTTAATTATGAATTTACATGCTCTTAATTTTCTAATATTTGTTCGTGTGATACATATATATATACGAGTGTGGAATGGATTAGAGTAGAAATAGAAGAAAATCTAGGATACCCCTCCAATCACTGTTCTTGATCCTCCGAATGAAAGATATATCAAATCTAAGCATTGATGATAAAGACAAAAGAAAAGAAAAGATAAAATGAAAGAGTTATTAATATATAAATACACTAACTTTGATATGATTTATACGAACTTAAAAAGAGTATATAAATATATGAATTTTGATTTAATTTTAGTTTTATACACAAACTTTAAAAGGAGTATATAAATATATGAATTTAATAATTTTATCATGATTTATTTTTTCATTCATCAAATCGATACGACATTGGGAGCATGATGAAATGATAATCTATACTAAAATAAATTAATAAGTAAAATACATAAGAAACATTTACAACAAAACATGCATATCGATTCATTAATATATACAAAACATATATACACTTCACGAGAAAGAAAGAAAAAAAAAAAATATAACACAAACACACAAAACGAAGAGAATATTTCAAATCTTTTACCCACTATTTGTAAATAGAGTACATGACGAACAAGTAAGCTATTACAAATGTCTTCTTCTTCTTTACACATGAACTTTAAGATTTTTCACATCTTTACCAACTCACCATATCTAATGCCATATCAGTTTCAATTTGATTGAAAAAATAAATTATTGTAAAATTACTTCAATTAATAAGTTCATGTATTTATATATTCTTTTTAAAGAATTTGGTTATTTTTATCATTAAAGAATTATGTGTCGTCTGATTTTATTCAATCCAGCGATGATTATTGGTTCTTAGTTCTTATTTAAGAGATAGTTCCATCTATAACCAACCTATGAAAAACCTTGTTATCCTATAATGTGATAACAATGTATTCTCCATGAAAGTTGTTGTACTAAAAAATCAATTTTGCTTTTATGGATTTGAACACGTGTGATGTACAAAGCATTCATCCAAGAAAGTGATGCATCATCACGCATTTTCACGATGGAATTACTAAAATGATTCTCACTTTAAATAAAGTTTTATTCAACCTTATATATATATATATATATATATATATATATATATATATATATATATATATAGTCGATCCAATGAGAACTCATCTTTTTGAGAACTATGCACGACGATAAAGTTGATGAATAAAATCTATAAAGTTAAGATAACTAAAACATTCTAAAATTGTTGCACAACAAAATAATTTTAGAAAGTTTTCGTATGCACAACTTTATACCATTTTATGCATCATCTTTAACGCCTTACGCATGGTTCGCAGTTCAGTAAAAAAAGATGCTATTTCATTTGATCCACTCCATATATATATATATATATATATATATATGGGTTCTGTACCACACAACAAGAGAAAGATCATGTAACTCAATTCTCCTCGATATTCTTTTAGATTCGTCGTTTCAAGAAGATTGTAGGTTTTGACCTTTAGATATAGCAACTATATTAGATTTTGCAGCTATTTATGCATTGCATTGAGAAAGCTTAGGTCGAATGTACTTTTATGTTTGGTAAAATCTCAAGCACGGAAAAACAAATATAATATTGTAAAGTCATTGAAATTCAACTCATTTTTTTTTCACTTAGAGATCTATAATACCAAACTTGAACTCTCACTTTCAATTTTTTTTAGTTTCTTTCATTTTATTTTCTTCGATATCAATTTTGTGTGCTTTATTTTAATTTTGTAATTGTTAAGAAGGATTTATTCGACCCAATTAGGATACATAATTATTTTTATTATTTAATTTTATTTTTATTAGTTAATAATTTATTATTATGATTGTTAATCCAAAATTAAGATATATAAAAATTAAAGCTAATTATAATTCATAGTATTTTAATAAATTCTATTTTTATAAAACATATTATTAAATAATAGATTTAATAGTGGGACACCGTTCCATCTCGCATTTTTTCGCTTATCTTAAGTTTGTTTATACT
Organism: Salvia rosmarinus; assembly: GCA_036937905.1. Classification (NCBI taxonomy): domain Eukaryota; kingdom Viridiplantae; phylum Streptophyta; class Magnoliopsida; order Lamiales; family Lamiaceae; genus Salvia; species Salvia rosmarinus. The sequence goes on along the minus strand of CM072824.1, from coordinate 42,065,629 downwards.
CAAATAATGAATAAAACTCAAATACAATTTCTAAAGTTTAATATCATGTCATACTAGCTTAAATAATAGTTATAATATGTTTGACTTTACTCGATTTGACTAGACTCGTCAATAATTACACGCTATTTTCGTTCCAATTGTTCTTGTATATGACAAGCTACTTATTACATCTTTTAACATGGTCCAATATTTGCATACAAACTTATATCAAATCATAATCATCGATTTGTCAAATATTGTGATCGATCTTAATTTCGTTAGGGAAATAAACGCGCAATGAACACGAGGGATTTACGTGGTTCGATCTTTGAATTAGATCTACGCTCACTAACAAGCAGAGAGTATATGTGTATCGAGAGTATGAGAAACGATTACAAAGAGTGTAGATGATCATTTTCGCCTAATCTAGCTCTATTTATACACAATTATATCGAGATCGACTCAACCGAGATCTTCTAAATAGATTCTTTAGATATATCCCAATCTTCCGCCTTCACTTATGATTCGAAGTCAGAATCGTTTAGAAGTCTTCGGGCCGAACTCACCTAGGTCGAAGCTAATGTCGAGGCCCATTTATATCGGGCCCGATGTCGGCCCCGGTAGTCGGGTCAGATCATATCACATCCTCCCCCAAAAAGACGTAAGTGAGGTCGTGATGGACGGGGACCATGGTTCACGCAGATTCGTGATCCGACGTTGGAGCTCGCGAAACTGCAGAGGTCATATTCTCCCGAAATTATGTGTCGCCGCTTCGCATTGTCGAGACGTTATGCCGAAGTCGCATGTTGTTCGCTTCACCTCGCCGAGGCGTTATGCCGGTCGCATGTCGCTTAGCTTCCCTCGTCGGTATGCTATGCCAAGTCGCACGTCGCTAGCTTCACCTTACCGAGGCGTTACGCCAAAGTCGCTTATTCGACCCAATCGTCAAGTCAATGCTCTTCCTCTCGCCGAGGCCTGACATACGACGCCAGGGTCGAATGCGAGGTTGATGAGGTCGAACACGGGATGTCCCGCCGATGTCGAACACTTAACACGCCACCTTCATTTAATGCGCATATTTAATGCGCATATGTTAGATCCCGATAGTGCACATTGGGAGAATAACTTCGACACGCCTTTTGCCATTTCACTTTTCTCAGGCCCAACTTTAAACTTCAAAAGTTCTTTGCTCCGAAAGCGCAGAGTTCATCCGCCATTGTCGCTCCTCGCCGATTTCAAAAGATCTTCTTCGATTTCATACATAAAACCAAGAAGTTTTTCTTCTTCTTCTTCTTCTTCTTCTTCTTCTTCTTCTCGAGGATTCTCACACCATGAAGGTCAGACAGGTCGTTGTCGCCATCAATTATCCAAATGATTTAGAAGTTTATTCATTCGATTCCTCCCACCTTTGTGCGAGAGCAAATTTCCCACATTTGAGTGATTTTGGTAGGTTTCTTCTATTCCTTCAATTCTAGAAGCCCCTCGCAATATTAGAGTTTGCTTCTAAAATTTTTATCCCACAATCCTTCGAGTTTGTTGTTCCCTGACCTGAGGATGGATAATGCCTCCTGAGGGTTTTGTCACGGCCACGGCGATAGCCTTCGATGTGGTCTTCGCCTCCCTTTCCTTCGTGTATGTCTAACTACAACAAATGATCTAAGATTCCTCTCGCCCGCTAACGCCAAATTCTTTTCTACAGCTAATCTGCCTCGGTGTCTACGCCCATCGTGATAATTTTCCTTTACCCTCGGGCTTGTCCCGAGGTTTTTCATGCTTAAATCCAACATGAGGTGGTATTATATCTCACCCCATCATAGCTTCAAAATAAAACAAAGTCAAAATCATTTAACCGGGCAAAAGAAGTTCTTCTTTTTCATTTAATCCTTCCAGCACACCGAATGATAGGAAGTCGTCGAGGTCGCCATCGATGAAAGCTTCGTGGCTTCGAGAAGCGCTTGATGTACGGCCTTATCGACGAAGTTTTCTCCGAGGTCCGAGTCACGCCACGGCCGAGCCTTTACGACCTCACACCGTAAAGGTTGGGAAGGGGCGAGGCCCCGCTTTTACTCGCCTCATTATCATCTTTGTGTTGATGTTCTGACTGCATTATTTTCTTCGAGGACTTCTGGCCAAAGAAAGCAAGAAAATAAGAGGTCAGTTCGTCTCGAGCCCGCCACCGCATTGAAAGAGAGCCGAGTGCCCTTCCGAGAGGATCAAGATGTCCCAAATCTCCTTCGCCGTGCCCCTCTAACGCTGAAAAGGATAAGGCGGCGACTCCGATGTTACCTACCGCCGACGACCCGGATTACGAGATCGCTTGCTCTCAAGCCGTCACCGGTCTTTCCCGAGGTAACGCCATTATCAGACATGTCACAAAGTTAAGTATTTGTCAGATTCATTCGACATGGTCATCCATCGCACACGGGACCGAGGACATGTCCGCCGAGCCGGCTAAGGTGTCCGCCTAACTGGTGGCGACGTCCGCCCAACCGACGGACCACTCAAGTGGCGCTGTCGCTCGCTTGACGGGTTGCTCTCATGCCTGTGGAGACGGAGAGAGAAGACCCTCCTCGTCCCAGAGAGGGTCGAGGTCGAGGCCGAGGCGAAAGCTCTGGACGCGCCAGAGTGAGATCACTACCGTGGCGGCCGCCGAGGCGAGTATGCCTGTATGACGGAGGGCCAAAGTCGGCCTATCAAGGTCGGGTGAGGCCGCAAGACGCCGGGAGGCCGAGAGCGGCGCCTCAGTGCGAGTTTCCCGCGCCTTTGCAGCAGAGGTTGTTCCTGCCAAGGAGATTTTCCGGCCGGCCTGCACTCGCCGAGGTCTCAATAAGCGCGGTCGCGACACTCTCGGCGGTTGCCGGTGATTACCCGCAGCTAGATAAGTCCAAGCACGGGTATGGGCGACGAGAACGAAGCCTCGCTGCAGAGTATGCCGAGGTCCTCTGCCACGGCCTCGGCGAGCTTGCCTCCAGTTGAGAGCCCGGCCTCTCTTCAACCTTGGCTCGATCGCGTCGGGTCGCGCATGCTCTGCGGATCGAGATCGCCCCGATCGAGGCTATAAATGGCTGATCCGACTCAAGTGATCGAGGAGCCGGCCGGGCCGAGGTCTGGAGGATTTGAGGAGCACGAGGCTTCATGAGCCCGGAGGCCGAGGCTTTCGAGCCGGGAGGAGGCCGAGGCTTCCCGAGTCCGTGAGGAGGCCGAGCTACTGTGCCCGAGGAGGAGGCCGGCTTACCAGCCCGAGGGAGGCTGGGCTACTGTAGTTCGAGGGAGGTTTCATTTGAGGGTCATTGATCCTCTATTACTTTTTATTTTTGTAAATGTATACGATTCTCGACAAGTTCCCGCTTTAAAGCGCTTTAATAAAACCCACAATTTTTATGGAAGAAATTGCTTTTTGTTTTTGCTCCGCCTTTCTCCCCGAACTTTTGATGTGTCGCCTGGTCGATCAAATCAAATGTTAACTCTGCTCGAATCTAAAGAGGTCGAAGTCCTTCACTTAGAGGGCAATTGGCCATGGCGGCGAGGAGGCCGACGTCCAACTCCGTGGCTTCTCAAGAGAAGTTCGACGAGCTTAGCTCGATTTTTGGAGTCGATGAGTAGTTCAGATTGCAGAGGATAGGCCAAATCGGCTGGCTTATGAAAGATGTCGAATACGGCGCTTATCCACCGAGTATGGTGGAATGACTATCTCCGAGGTCAAGCCAAGTTTCGTGAGCTCGCAACTCGCTGTTGGAGGTATATGGAAGAGT